>QGQB01000095.1:9384-113939 GCA_003385265.1 Neonectria hederae | reverse complement strand
GGGGGGGGCAGTGAGGAGGCTCTTTGGTCGTGGGCGTCTCGGACGGTCTAGCAGGCTTGGGACGCCAACCCCGGGGGAGACGAAGAAAGTTCTGGACCCTCCGTTGGGAACGACCTCGCATGAAAGAGGGTCACCGAGGAGCCAAGGCCGTGAGACAGGCTGCAGGGCCTCGGTTCCCAGTGTGGGCAAGACCTGGCAGGTCGTCTTCGGGGAGGTCTGGTGCTTATCGGCCGCCTGCATGGTTAGTGAGAGGTACCTACTCAATTCGTGCAGTCAGTACGAAGTAGCCGCGGGATGGGTGAAGATTAACAGGACTCGGGAGTCGAGACGAACCAAGGGAGCACTCGAGGAAGCCCACGTGGGGGATTCTAGCCGTCTTATAGGAACGACGGGGCCCCCAAAACATCCCGGTCCATCTCGCCGTGCTAACCCAAACACGGCCTCGGTCGATCTGGAATCTGGCTAGCTACATAGTAAGGACACGAATGTTCCAAGCTCCATCCACTCAATATTCGGGACTCGCCACCTTCTCCAAACGGGCACAACTCTCCCCGTCGAGGCGTCGACAAACCACAGAACCACTGAAATTTTAACCTTGGAAAAAAGCTTCATTTCAAGGGTTTCCGTGCTAAGCCCCTTTGAGCGCCCACGTGCTCGCTGCACTCGTCGTCAACCGTCAACCGTTCACCCGTCCCCGTCCGTCAATTGTCGTCCCCACACGCGCCAGTTGCTGGGATGTTTTGTACTATTCCAGGCCTTCTATTACCAAACGAGAATTCGCCCGAGGTTGACGCCTCGGCCACGGCAAGTATCGTATCGAATACGTACTGCGTAGTCGAAACATCGCTGGCGGGGACGCCGGGTTTCGGCTTCAATCCGCTTATACGAACGTCGAAGCACACGTGTGTTGATGCCGAGTCTGGAGAGGTCCGGCTGGCTTTGACAATTGCCCGGGTGACGCCGAGAGACTTTGATCATTCATCCATCGTCAAATGTCCTGAATATCCCGAATGTCCCAAATACTCTCAACATCCTCCATCACCCTTTCCCATGCTGCTCCTTTCAGACATCTCCAACCCTCCATCAGCCCATACCACCGGATCGCCAAGACAGTTCTGTGGCAGCACAAGAGATCGCCAAGTCGGGCCAAGCCTGCACGCCGCACAATTACAACGTGATGCCCCTCCATCACCATCACTTGCAAAGCGCCACAGGACGGCACGCCACGATCGCCAAGCTGCCAAGAACAGCCTCTCCGTGAAGGACCCGAGAATCCATGTCTTCCTGTCTTCCTGTCTTCCCATCGCTTT
The DNA here is from genome assembly GCA_003385265.1 of Neonectria hederae. Lineage (NCBI taxonomy): Eukaryota > Fungi > Ascomycota > Sordariomycetes > Hypocreales > Nectriaceae > Neonectria > Neonectria hederae. The sequence continues at coordinate 112,629 of QGQB01000095.1, read as the reverse complement.
GTTTGACCACGTGCCTCATCGCCTCTTTTGCCTCTGAATACAAGCACTAGCATATTAAGGCAACCCATTATTCCTCAGCTGATGTGTCAATAACGGTTATTTTGGGTCCATCTATGCAATTTCTCGAAAGTCAAGGGTCTATCTAGGCCTCATGTTGGACCAGTGGACCAGACTTGCACTACAAAAGAAGACCTTAGGAAATCTGTAGGGTAGGCTGGTCTGTGAGCGAGAAAAGTGACGAGGGAGTCACTCACCTCCTTCATCTCCGCAGTTCAATTGGATGATAGCTACCAGACCTACATGTCAACGCTCTAGTGACAGCTAGAGTAGGAAAATCGGCCTCCTTTGAACGACAAGGTCAAGCTTTGTAATAATGGTTCGATTTCCGTCTACAAATTTACGCCAGTAAATAACAACGCCGAGCTTGCCAGAACGCTCCAATACTCTATTGCAATGGGTACAAATATCAACCCCCGCAGACGACAATGAAAAATGGTGAAGACCATGCAAATTGGGCTGGGATGGTGGTGGGCTTCCTAGCCTCAAACCCACCGAAATGGGGATGCACCGCGACAGAGAGACAGACGACCAGTATCCTCATCTTTCACAGTCTTGTCGCAGCCATCAAAACTCCTTCCTCGTCGACATTCTATATCCTACTCCACCCGCCAGAGCTGTATTCGTGTCCCTGGTTGGCCGAGTCCTCGCCGCCCTTGAAGGCCATCAGCTCGACGCGCTCCGACTCGGCCTTTTCTTTGGCGGCTGCGGCCTCGGCGCCGCCGGCGCGTCGTGCCCTCATGAAGAAGAAGGCCAGACCTCCCACGCCGAGAGCGAGGACGCCGGCGCCGCTCGCGTACACGGCCGTCTTGGTGCCGTCGGGCAGGGCGCTCCATTTCTCGGATGTGGACTTTTTGGGCTCGGTTGTGAGGGCGATGAGGGCGGTCGAGTTGCCTCTGTGGAGGGTGTTAGTGGGTGTGACGGACATGGCAGAGGGATACTGCTACTTACTTGACAACCTCGATGCTCTTCCAGTCGCCGGACTGGTCGCCGTAGACGTACTCCTTGCCGGAGCTGTAGTCCTCGACCTTGACGCTCTTGACGTACATGTTGTAAGGCCCCTTGGTGTAGTCGGTGTCGCCTCCGGCCCACTCGCGGGTGCCCTCCGGGAGAGTCGGATCACCGCCGGCCCAGATTCCGATGCTCAGGCGCATGGGGGTCTGCGGGTAGTTGTCGGTGCTGTTGGCGTCCTCGGGCTTGAGGGTGCGGACCAGCTCGCCGTCGGCGTACCACTGCAGACTGTCCTTGGTCCACACGGTGGTGTAGTTGTGGTAGTCGTCCTGCATGCCGTCCTTCATGTAGTGGTGCTCGCCCTGGGAGAAGTCCTCGCGGCCCTTGCCGAAGAAGTTGGTGGTGGCGTGGGTGTTGTTGGCGCCCAGCAGCTCCCAGTCGACCTCGTCCAGGTCGTCGCTCAGCCACATCATGGAGCTGACGATGCCGATGCCGGGCGCGGCCTTGAGCCACAGCTCGGTGCGGCCGAAGAAGAAGTAGAAGGCGGTGCGGATGGTGGGCGAGTCGCCCTGGTCCTTGACGGTGAGGACGGCGCCCTTGTTCTCGTCGTAGGGCACGTAGCCGACGTGCGTCTCCCAGAGGTCGGTCGAGGGCGTGGCGTTGAAGTGCCAGAGATAGTCGGTGCCGAAGGCGGGATTGGGCTTACAGTCGGTCTCGTTCATCGGGTTGCAGTCGCTGCTGGTCTGCGCGGCGGCGAGGCCCAGCAGCGCCGCGGCCGGGAGGAGGTATCGCGAGATCATGGTGGTTTAGGGAGTCGAGGCTGGGCGATGGCGGGGGACGGGGGACGGGATTGTATTGCATTCACGCCTGGAGCAGCAGAATAATAAATGAAACAAACGAGGAAATGAATGAATGGCGGATCGTGGGAATTGAGTCGGCAAAGGAGTGTCGCAAGTAAATGAGTGGACGATCAGGGCAGACCAAAAGGATGATGGATGGATAAGATAGACGGATGGATATTCCTGACGATCGATCGGCTCTCCAGAAGGCCAAAGGAGAGACAGCACCAAAATGAGTAAAGAGGACAAGAATGAAGGGAAAATAAGGAGAAGATGGATGGAAGTCCAGAAACGGCCCTTGCCCGCCCAGACTGCCCAGTGCCGAAGCGACCAGGAGGCCATCTCCAACTTTGGAACGCTTTCGCTGGACAAAGGACAATGCAATTTCAGGCAAACTCCGCCGCAAAACCCGCTACCCTCCCCCTGGCAATAAGAAACCCCCCCACACAACAGATCCTCCCAAGGGAGCCAAACCGCGGTCGCGAGGCTCAACGGGGAAAGGCTCCCGCGCGAGGAAACCAACCAGCCGCGCGTCTGCCCTGCTCGACACGATTTCCTGGGGCGTTGTTCCGCTGGGATGTTTGAACTAGCGGACCGGGGGAGGAGAGCAGAGAGAGGCCGAGGACAGAGAGGAACGGCTATCGTCACGGAGACTCGGAGGGCGAGATGCGGATGGGAGAAGCAAGCAAGCAAGCAAGCAAACAAAGCAAATAGACTAGACTAGCTAATAGATCCACAACTTGCGAATGGGACCAACCAACCAACCCCCTTCATCCTTGGCTCTTGGCTTTTGATGCAAAAACTGTGCACCCTACTCCGTCATAGTAGTTACTTAACGGATAGCACTGAGGCCAGCCCCTGTGGCAAATCCAGCCGTCCTTATCAGGTGGTTCAGGGGGTCGACTCAATCAATGGTTTGACGATGCTCGGCTTGGCGCAGTGCTACTACGACACAGTAGCAGGCGGCCTTTTCACGTAGTCTAGCTTGTGCAGATCTCAGATTGTTGAAATTGCATGCGCAGCTGGTGCAGAGACTCCTTTTTTTTCTTTTCCTTTCCCTTTGTTTCCCGCCCATGCGACGCCGACACAGGCAACCAAACATGCGACACAAGAGTCATGACTTGATTCCATACAAATGTCTCATGAATAGGTTATTCTCTGGTTGCACAAGCTTATTAACCCGGCCCCTTGCAGCCCTCTAGGCTAGGACTCCGGCTCCCGGCCTCGAAGAGTTAATTCAGCCCAACCACGTCCAGCAGCGACACCCGGGACGTTCCTCATCGCGTTCGTCCGTCTCGTCATCTCTCTTGCGCATCCGCAAAAGCGGTGGCCGAGCGGCCCGCGATGGGGGCTAGTCTCTGAGAAGGAGGCGTCGAAGCCACGCGAGCATTTCCACGAGTTATTTCCACCCAAAAATAAGTGCCCATGACCGGGTTTCCAAGCCGTCTAATTTCGCCCATGTCGACGGCCAAGGGGGCCACCGCCTCGAACCATCCAACCACAGCCCGCGGGTATCTCAATTTACAGATTCGGAACCTGGGTCCCATGAGTGGCCAGAGTCCAAAATCGGACTATCGTCCACCGCCGGACTGCTTGTCTGTGCCGGATTGCCTACGTTCATATACCCGTCCCGTGGAAATCGAGGAACTCGGGCTCGCGGTGCCGGCGCGCGTGCGGAGTTGCGCGGTCATTTCTATTATTGTTTCACCTGTCAAGGGTCTGCTGCAAATTATGCATAATATTTGTATTTTCGTTACGTTCATCAAGAAGTACCATGAACAACCAGCAAAACAACAACAGTCCCATAATGAATACAATCGTGACTCCCGCTCCCTCCTCATACAGACCAATCTTACACGCCCCGGACGCCACATCGGGAAAATCCACAGCACACGCATCTCGGTTCTTCTCCTCCTCTAAGGTCCATGTCCTAGAAGCCGGGCCATTGTCAGCATCATCCCGCGGAACACTCAGGTGACGGGGCCTAAAAATAAACATGTACTCACGGCCAAGAGCCCTCCCCAGCTTCGACACCTCCCGCGCCTGGTGCTGCTTGATCTTGGCCCGGCGCGCCTCCTCGCGGGCTTCCACCTCGAGGAGCTTGACCTGCTCGCGGGCCTCGCGGACACTGCTGCGGGCCTCCTCCAGCGCGCGGTCGGCTTCGCGCTCTGCGGCCTCGGCGCTCTGCACGCGCTGGCGGGCGTCCAGCACGCTCGGGTCGTCCTCGCCGTGGCCGTTGCCGTGGCCGAAGCTCCGGCGCAGCGTGCCCCGGCGCGCCGTCGACGAGCTGGCATCGGTGCCCCGGCGGAAGAGCCCGCCGCTCTGGCTCTCGTTGTGGCCGGCCGTGTGGTACGTCGACGCCGAGCTCAGCGACGTGCGGCCCGTCGACCGGGTGGCCGTGGTGGGGCTCGGCGACGGCGACCGGCGTCCGAAGAGGCCGTGTTTCTTGTGGGGTTCCTCGTAGACGGGCTCCTGCATGGTTTCCTGCGACGGTTCGCGGCGGCTGAAGAAGCCGTTCTTCTTGGGGGCTTCCTCGTGGACGGGTTCGCGTAGGGGTTCTGTTGATGGTTGGCCGCGGTGGAAGAAGCTGCCCTGCTTCCTAGGTTCCGGCTCAAGTACCGGCTCCGGCGATGGTTCACGTCGACCTCCGAAAAAAGGCATGGTGAAGGTGGCTTTGATATTGGGTTTGCAAATGATGTGGAAGTGCTGATGAGCTGACACTGCAGGTACAGTTGATAGTCGGATGGATGAGAATAAATAACACCCCTCTCTCGCAACTGGGCCATCCTTACCCTTTTACGTCTCGTCTCGAGACGCAACACACGACAGTCGTCACACACTTCTCCCTTCCACAGCGTCAAACCTGCTTACAGGCATGTTTCTTGCGGACTAGCACTGTGACGTCAACGCCTGTTGTAGGGTAAACAGGGCCTAGCCACGTCCAGCTAGGGAAGCCAGGGATGCACCAATCATGGCCCTGCAATGACGCGCCACAAGCCGGGGAATGTTCACATCAAGGCAAAGATGAGCGTGATATCGTCACATCAATCCTGATGTTGAATGTTTGGAAGAGGTTATGACGCTGTTGTGGCTGCATTCAGGGAATGTTGCTGTCTGTACCGCACACTACGTGGAGTTGTGCAGTCCACGCCGTGAAGCCACAGTCGTGTTAGTGGTACCTTGGATGACAGCATCGCCAAAAAGGCTCTAATCACACCCAACCAGTCTTCCAGGGGCATTAGATATACAATAGTACGCAGTAAATATTCACGTCACACGGCATAAAGCGATCCTTTGTATTTTGCGTTTTGTGCGGTGTAGTACACACACACAATGCAACTAGAGGTCTATTAATAGACCTAGCACTGAGATACCACAGCGATCAAGCCCTTCTGGAAGCCACGTCGACTGGTACCAAGGCTTGCCAAGCATGTAGGAGCCATATTATAAACCTTTCAATAAATGTCATCACTTATCATTATTATGGTAGGGTATCAACGTCTACATTGGGCCTTTATTGTCCCTGAAAACCTCATGATACCAATACTCCGCCGAATCCTCCGTCTGCTTCTCATACTTAGACATGGCGCCCCAACTCTATCTCAGCGAACCCCTCCCTCGGACTTCAGCACAGGTTGTGCCCAGTTGGACTCGGGTAGCCTTGCGTAATGACGCTGGCGATGAGCTTGCACAGTTCTGGGCTGGGACTGTCGGCGGGAATGGCAATGACGATTCGTCAGGGTCCATTTGGCAAGTCACGAAGGCCATCCGAGAATGTTGTTTCCTTTAGTGGTCTGCTAGCCGCCTTTAACAGTCTGTCCTTGGGCCCTGTACAAAGATTCGGCGTCAGACAGACATTCTCATTTCACTCTGATGCAAGTTTGATTAATTCCATGACTTACATCAATCGCATTGTATGACAGATACAGGTAAGAGACAGTAACGACGGTCAACAGAAGAGTGAATGCTCGTATTAATAAACGCATTACCGGGCGAGCGGGGATTAGACAGGAGCCACAAGGCGCTTCCTTTTGCATGTCCCGGCGTCGCTGCTGATGTCGAAAACCAGCGCAGAAGTAGTCGTTCCTATGACATCTTCGTAATGATGGACAGCTTCCGTGGGTAATAAGGGATTGGGCTCGACCGTCCCAATACTGCGCAGGACGAAGGAAAATAGTCAATAAGTTCTGGCAGAAAAGAGGAAATGACTTGAAAGACATGAAAGAGAGTTAGCAGACTGACGCGTGTAGACAACCTGCCTGACGTTTGAAGGAGAACGTCAGGCACTCATGATTGGTATTCATAGTTCACAATTGTGTTAATACGCCCCGATATATCAAACAATTTTCGTTTCTATAACCATAAATAACTAGGCCAGTTGCGGCTACAGAATTGAAGTTGCGCCTAGCAAGGATAGACACATCGATTGAAATTTACTCCTTCTGAACCCGACCGTTTGAGCTGATGACCATTGGGATCGTCAAAGGATTGCCATCCCGGGGTCGATAGTCTCACGCGATATATGCCAAATCGAGGCGGAGAAACACACTCCTCGCGCACTGGGAATACGTTCACGTTATTGCTTACTTCTTAGACTGAGAGGCTCATGGCGTCACGCGTGGCAATACGCAGACTTCAGTCAAAACTGCAACCCCCCCGATACAGCTCGAATATGTCTCTAAGGAGGCATATTAGTGACGTACTGGGTTCTCTCCTCCACCCACTATTGACGGCCTTAATCTCGCCAATCACCCTTTCCATTACACTTCTGACTGACCGTCGTACTTGGTATATGTTTCTGCGTTGAACATCTGCCCCATCACGAAAGTCAGACCGACGACAACTCTGACATTCGTCGTCACTCCGTGGAGAGAGGAAAGTTGGGAGCGTTCGAGTGTTCATGTTGCCCCATGACTTCTGGCCATGATCGCTCGGATAGTTTATCACGAGACGGCTATCCCTCAATGAAGTTTCCACAGCCCTCAGATAGAAAAGGTCTTCAAATGGTCGACATATCGTCGCATTTCCAAGTCAGCATGTTAAAGTGCAGCAGGGTAGGCCAACACCAATCATGACAGGGCGATGACGTGCCGAGGAGAGTAATGCTCACAGCTTTGGAAACTAAGCTAGTCAACCAGTCAAGGTCATTTTGAGGCACCACAGCCTCCGATGATCCTTCTAGAAACCGCGTCATGCATCAATTGTGCCATCCTACAAGGAGCTACAGTGTAACGTTGTGCTTTGGGGGGGACGAGAAGGGCGCGCGTAAACCCCGCGCGCCAATCGAGACAACCACTGCGCCGTCATGTACAGCACAGGTACTCCGGAAGGAGTGCAGGGATGGCTGGTCTAAAATTGTAAAATTGTCCGTGTTGCGAAGTCATCTTTCCGCAGTGATGAATACAACAATCTACAATGCATGGTGACAACCTAGAATCTGCACAGCCTCAACGCCCATATTCGAGCTACACCCCGTCTCCGAAGCAAAGGTGGCAGTGCATCTACTGAAAAGGCCGAGGCCCTTTCGTTTTGTACTGGACGCGTGTCTGTTGGCCGCCTCATCACTTGGCTTACGACCGGATCCTATGCCTTCTTCTACTGATGCTCGCGGTCCGTGGAGAGGATCATTCCAATTCGTATTGAACTTCGCTGACTAGGGGGGTACATGCCGAAGGGACCAGAAAAAGACGACAAAAATAACGTAAAAAGATGCGACAACAGAGGGAGGGTGGTGGATGAGGATGAGGTACTCCGTAGGCTTCTCTCTGTCGTCCTGCATCTCTAGCTCCAGTACGTATCTCCGGGATGCGACAATTGCCGCCCAAGAACCGATAATAGCAAATACAGCAAAAAATAACTAAAAATCCCACATGCAACACCGTGTCCCTATGTGCATATATGCCGCACTTCGTTATGTACAATTGAAACCCGAGGGAATTCGGGGGAGTTGAGAATTTGGAAAACAATTTGGCCAATAGACCTGCGTGGAGGTAGGTGGTAGAGTAGGTGGCCGAGATATGGGCACTTCGTAGATGGATTGGTCGTGGCTCGCGATCGAGAAGGGAGGGGGAATGGACGGACTCGACGCGTGGTGGCTGGTGTCCGGGCTTTTGGGTGGTGACGATGGTGGCTGAGCAGAGACAACAATGCAGCTATCGCAATTTCACATGACGACGCACTTGCTGTCCTCGCGGTCCTTCCTGACGCTCAGGGCGACGCGCGCGGCCTCGGTGAAGGCCTCGTTGACGCCGCGGTTCTTCATGGCGGAGCACTCGAGGTACCGCAGCGCGCCTATGCGCCGGGCGACCTCGAGGCCTTGGTCGTAGGTGATGGTGGGCCGCTTCTCGCGCTGCTCGCCGGCGTCGGCATCGTCCTCGTCGCCCTCGCCCTGTTCACGGAGATCGCACTTGAGGGCGACAAGGACCAGCTTGACGCCGGGGCAGTTGTCGGTGATTTCGCCCACCCACTTGGACTCGACGTTTTCGAGGGAATCCTTGCTGTCGACCGAGTAGCAGAGCATGATGAGGTCGGTGTCGTCTGCGGGAGAGAATACGAGGGCCCTGGTCAGCATCTGGGACTGGCGCGGGGGGATTTCGTGATGGTACATAACGGGGAGGGGGCAAACGAGAACAGGGGTATATTTACCGTATGAGAGGGATCTTAGCCGGTCGAACTCTTCCTGGCCGGCCGTGTCCCAGAGAGACAGCTCGATGTGGACGCTGTCGACGAAGATGTCTGCGGGTGAGGCAGTTAGTATTTCGGGGTTGCTGCAGAGAGTAGACGAGCGCCTGAGGGAGCAGTACCGTGGACGTAGTTCTCAAAGACGGTGGGTTCGTAGACGGTTGGGAAGTAGCTGGCGCAATGTGTCAGTCGGGATTCTCGGGGAGGCGACGCGGATGGACATACCCTCTCGTAAAGACATTCAGCAACGAGGTCTTTCCGCAAGCACCATCGCCCCTGGATTAGAGCACACTTAAGTCAGCGGTCGGTCTCGATGTGGGATGGGATCGCGTGGCAAGGCGGGATGGCGAAGGGCGCAAGGGAACGCACAGCAGGACCAGCTTGCGCTGGACGGTCTTGGAACCTCCGCAGAGAGCAGGCATCGTGATTTCGGGATTTGTGAGGAGGCGGAGGATGTTGTCGAGGTCGAGGTCAAAATGGGAAGTCGTCGGTCGAGGAGATGGAACAGGATGAAGGAAGAATGGATCGCGTGTGGGATTTCGGCTGTGGTTATTGGGAATCGTGGAACCCTGTTGGCGGCGGTGGCGGCGCGTGGGCTGGTGGACGGATGCGGATGCGGATGCGGACCGGGGGGACTTGGAGACTCGGATTCGGAGGATGCTTCAGGGAAGGAAGAGACGCAATCGCAACCGCATGCGAATTTCTTTGCTTTGGAACGGGCGGAAGAAAAAAATGAGGGTGAGAGGTTGTAGGTTGTAGGTTGTAGGAGTGGACGTAAGTAGGCGTGAGGCGCGCGCGAGTGGAGGAGGAGAGAGAGAGTGAGAGAGAGAGTGAGTGAGGCGTAGAGTGGATGCTCGACGTGGACGTGGACGTGGACGTTAGATGGATGCTGGGCGGAATGATGCGTGGTGGAAGGGGAAGAGAATGGACGGGATTCACGACGTCGCAAACGGGGCCCCAGAGCGCGATTCGATTCGATTGCAACAGGTCACGGGCAAGGGCGAATAGAAAAGAGAGTTAGAGTAGGGCTGTATTCGTAGGGGGAAATGAGCCGTTCGGGGTGCAAAGGGGGGGAACGAGATGAATGAAGTCGCACTCAGAGGGAAGAGGGAGAGAGAGAACCCTGAGGTAAGGATCAGCGGTTGATTCAGGGCGCGCTGTCAAAGCTGTTCAGTGGTGTACATAGGTGCTTGTGCTGTATCGGAGATGCCGTAGGTGCCCGCTGTAGAATCCATCCCAGCCCGTACCTGTCACTGACTGCCCTGCCCGCTGTAATGACGCTGTCCATCAGTGGCCAACAGCGCTGGTGAGAGTGGTGACCCAGAACCGAGGAATGACGGATCGAGCTGCTGATTGGACCATCCTGCCCTGGCGCCTAAACCAGGAACAGTATTAGTGGGCGGCGAGCAGCGGAGTTTTCCTCGAGCGGATGGGGATCTGCCGAAAAGAAAAATACCATCCACTCACCAGTCCTCTCACTAATAATGAATGACCTTGGACCTTCCTTGGCGCGCCGTCTTCAACTGTCTTCAGCAGACAGGACCACGCCTCATCTAGGCCTCCCTACATACATCTCCGTCCCCGTCTGCGTCAAATCATGGCGGATTGCCTCTCGACCCATCCGAGCAGTGCATGCATATATCCATGACCTCAATAATATGTAATTACAGACGCTGTGCGAGTACATCATAAAGTGGTGTGCAGAGTTCCTGCCAGGGCACCCGCGCTGCAGATGTGCGACAGACCTGCATCACGAGGTTGCATCCAATCCATCCATCCCCGATCAACCACTCAACAAAACTCCCAAGATGCAAACTGAGAGGACAACAGTGAAAGTCACTGCTCCACCGGGAGGCCACTACTGTACATAAAAAAGGCCGCTAGGATCGTGGCCCACCTGAACCCAAAGCTAGCCGGGTCTGGCCTCTTTCCTCTCTGAACTTTAGTTACATCGGCTGGCACGTAGTAGCATTGGACAATGGGTGTAGAGAGAATCTAATGGGCTTCATCTAGTCCGTTTTCATCAAGTTCCATGTCGTTGTTGTCGTTGTTGTTGTTGTTGGGGAAACTTGAGCCAAGACATAGGCTGATCATGATTCAGTTGGCCTGAAAAGTCTCCGAGGACTTTGTCGTGCAATTGCAAGAAAGACAACACCAACAAGTAGGTTGCCCTCGCCTCCTAGGAGCAGATATCAGGCGCAAATACCTAGACTAATAATAAACAGTATGTCCGCAGAAATAAGCATACCAATGTATTTCAATCATCTTAATAAATATTACGGAGTACATGGCTAATCTAATCCTGGACCGTACCATTCCAAACCATATTGTATCCATACTACCTACCTATCTGCAACCGTGATTGCAATAACTACACCTAAATACTATACAAATCAGCTCTCGTCCTTCTGGAAGCCCCGTCGCCCCCCGCCCATTCGCCCCGCCAGGTCCATCTTGCCCACCGCCTTGCGATGCAGTCCATTCACGAAGCCCCGATCTCCCCCACGCTCCCGTGCCTTGTCGTCCGCCTCCCGCAGCGACCGTTCCCGCTCTTCCAGCGCCGCTAGTCGCTTCTCCCGGTCGCCGTCCAGCTCCGACGCCGCCGTCTGCATCGCCGCCAGCTTGCGTTGCCGCTCTTCCTCCTTGGCCTTGTCGTCTTCCTCCGAGCGAGGGGCTCCACCTCCGCCACCATTAGACCTCTGGCCCCGGTCGCGGGCGTCGCCACCGTAGTTCCTTCGCGATTCTCGCCTGAAATCACCGTTGTAGCCGTTACCATTACGGTTACCGTTGCGTGGCGGTTCAGAACGATTGTAAGGTTCAGAGCGCCTCCGTCGAGACCGCTCATCCCCAGATTCTGAGCCCCGTCGTCGGTCGTCATCTCCGCGTTGGTGCGAGTCTTGTCGTTCGGAATGTTCTCTCTCGTCACCGCGCCGTCTGTGCCGCCGTTCCTCCTCGTCATCTGAACCATCCCGTCTTCGTCGAGAACGGCGATCGGAAGACTCATCCCGTCGCCTGTAGCGGTCCCCGTCTTGTGATCCATCGCGTCTTCGGGGGCTTCGCGATCGTGAATATGAGCGTCTTCGCCTGTGTCGTCTCTCGTCGGAATCCGGACTGCGATGGCGGTGGTGTCTTCGTCGGTGTCTTTCCTCTCTCCGCTTCGACTTGTCCTTCTTCTTGTCGTCGTCGACGCCCATGGATGCGAGGAGTTGGCGGCGTCTGATGGGATCGTTCATCATGGCCTCGTATGTCGCCTGCTCTTGTCGCTTGATGGCGAGTAATGGATCGTCGCGGACCTTGGCTGCCGTGTCGCGGGCGCTGTTGGCGTTTTGCAGGGCCATGAAACTCTCCTCCCCAGCCTGCTTCTCCAGCTTCTTGTGTTCCGTCCCCTTGATGAGATTGTCGATCCGTCGCTTGCCCAGCAGGTACGCCTCGGTCTCCTCAGTGGTGCCCGTCTGGCCGTCGGTAGGCCCCTGGTACATCCAGTCGACGCGATCGACGCGCTTCTTCCCACCGGCGGCCTCTAGCTGCTGCTGCAGCTCCTCCTTGGCCCGCTCCTCCTTGATCTCATTGATGCGCTGTTGCGTCCGCTTGCGCTCAGCGAGGGCCTTCTGTTCTTCATCGTAGACGGCTGCCTGGTTGCGCCGCAGTCCAGGGTGGAAGGACTTCTTCAAGTTGAGATCGCCGCCTCCCATGTTGGGCAATTTGCGCTTCGCGGAGACTGATTGTCGCGGAACTGATTTCGATGTGAGGTTGAAAGAGTGAGGATGGGTTGTTGCTGGTGGGGTGGCGAGTGGAGGACGTTTGGGAGTCAAGTCCAGCGACTCCCAGCCTCCAGGCAAAAATACGCTTATCGGAGGCTTATCCCTTATCATATCTTATCGTATCTTATCAGCCAGCACCCACCTGCGATTGGACCCATGACCGAAACTGGTTGTATGTTGAACGAATGTAACTTAGGATACCTGAATTCTTAATATGAATAAGGGCCTTTTTTTCATCTGGTATTAAACGAATCATTGAGACCCGTAGCGTTGATACTTTAGGCCCAAGGACTTCGCAGTATCCATCCTCCTTAGGCATACGTCTATTGTGACTGTTACTTAATTCGCCAGTCCCAAGTAGGGCGGACTCTTACCCAATCGCCTGATCTCCTAGCAGAATTGTTTCCGAGAGAGGTTTTGGTATTCACATTGTATTGTACAGTCGTGTCTGATTGTCTATTTGCCACATCTTAGGTCGTGTCGTGGGCCGTCCTTCTCCCCTCCTTGACTGCCACATTGTGTTCAAAATGTACTCATACATGGCCCGTTTCCTCAAGTCGTATCCAGCATCGGCGACTGATGCGTTTACCAACTGGCCCTCTTCACACCGGGCAAATTTCCGGCCATGGCCTCCATTCGAAAGTTATACTGCACATATTAGGACTGGGATTGGTTGTCTCGGGGTCTGGCTGGGCGGGCTCACTCTCGTCAACTTAAAGTCGCTCAGCACACCGCGGCCTTGGCCACCCATGATGCATCGGTTTCGGATCTGGGTCGGGCGGGTGTAGCAGTGCATCTGGGTCAGCTGGAGCTGGGCTTCGGCGCGGACTCGAGGAGGTAGGGTGGTGTTGCGGATGATGTAGCGGAGGGCTTGCCTGGAGGTGGGTGTGTTAGTACATAGGGCCAAGTTAGAGCACATATTTCGTAATGAAAAAGAAGAATCGCAACTGGGCGACAATGAGGTTGTCATCATTGTCGTCGCGAGGGGTGTTCTCGACTGTTTGTCTGGGGAGGAAGAGTTTGCGCACCTCTCGGTCTCGTTCTGTTCAAAGACCTTCCGCTTCGTGTGGTCACGCAGGGTGCGGACATTGACGAAGCAGCCCAGGTCGAGCTTCTTCGCGCGGAACATCGACATGACGGGCAATTCGGATGGGATTGGCGATGACGATGATGCTGGCGACTGTGATTGTCGCTCATGGGAAAGTTGGAGATGGAAATGCGCGGGATGGTTTAGCCGAAGAAATGCCGTCACAGCAGCCCACCAAAGATGATGGACGAACTCAGGGCCTTACCAACAAGGTACCAATCTGCTGCCTTAGATAACTGACATCAACTAGGGATCTACCCAATGATGGAAGGATTGGTGAATTCCAAACCAACGCAGCTTCTTGGCAGCTTGTCCTTACCATCTATTCGCTGATGCATCTACATGACGCCTATCGCTGGCCTCGAATCAGTGGAGCTGTCGGGATTGCGGGACGAGATAGCGCCACCAGCCCGTATCCGTCGATACCGTTCAGGGGATGTGACGCAGCATGCAACACGCTGGACTGGCACTTGGGAAGCTAAGGGGAATGTTGTGGGAAGGATAAAGTAGTTGCAGGTCAGATTCGATCTTATCCGTCATTCTTCATTCCATCAATTCTTCTTTTTCCTTTATCATCCTCATCATCCAGCAGTCTCTGCTTCTTCTCTGCCTCCTCCCTTGCATACATCATACATGTGGCTGACAACTGGGAGTGATGGATCCCAGCAGAGAAGGCCTGCTTAGGCCCTCCGAGAGGACGTCTCGCGATGGCGGCTACGACACTGATGACTTATCCGACCTCGACGCCACAGCATACCTCGACGAGGTCCCTCTGCAGTCGCCCGCAGCGAAGCCATCGCCATTGCCGCCCAAGACTAAGGAGCACCGACGTCGATGGGCGGCTGTTTGCCAGCCATGCTGCAGCACCAGGAAGCGATGCTGCTTCACCATTGCCGCCGCCATCGTCATCGTCTGGGGTATCATCACGATACTGATTGCTGCGGCCTGGGATAAGATCAGTTCTCCGCCTCCTGATGCCCAGTCTCCGCCGTGGTACCCGAGTCCCAAGGGTGGCACCGTCAAGCAATGGGCCGAGAGCTACAGGAAGGCCGCCGACCTTGTGTCCCAGATGTCCCTGCCTGAGAAGGTCAACATCACCACAGGCACGGGATGGAGCATGGGTTTGGCCGTGGGAAACACAGGTCCGGCCGCTAACGTCGGCTTCCCCGGACTGGCTCTGCAGGACGGGCCCTTGGGGATTCGTCGCGCTGACAATGCCACTGCCTTTCCTGCTGGAATCACCGTCGGAGCTACCTGGAACAAGGAGCTCATGTACGAGCGCGGCAAAGCCCATGCCCTCGAGGCCCGTGGAAAGGGCATCAACGTCCTCCTCGGCCCTTGTGTTGGAGCTCTCGGGAGGATGCCCGCTGGCGGTCGCAACTGGGAGGGCTTTGGTCCTGATCCGTACCTACAGGGCATTGGCGGCTCTCAGACCGTCAAGGGGATCCAGGACCAGGGCGTCATGGCCACCATCAAGCACTTCGTGGGCAACGAGCAGGAGCATTTCCGTCAGCCCTGGGAATGGGGTCTTCCCCACGCCTTGTCGTCCAACATGGACGACCGTACCCTGCACGAACTGTACGCCTGGCCGTTTGGCGATGCTGTAAAAGCCGGTGTGGCCAGCGTCATGTGCTCCTACAACATGGTCAACAACTCGTATGCCTGCGGAAACTCCAAGCTGCTCAACGGCATCCTCAAGGACGAGATGGGTTTCCAGGGCTTCGTCATGTCGGATTGGCTGGCCCAGAGGTCTGGCGTGGCGAGTGCCCTCTCTGGTTTGGACATGACGATGCCCGGAGACGGACTGATCTGGTCAGATGGTGACTCACTCTGGGGTCCTCACCTGACTACGGCTGTCCTGAACGGATCTTTGCCCTTGGATCGGCTGAATGACATGGTGGTTAGGATTGTTGCCTCATGGTATCAGCTTGGCCAGGACGACGAGAAGATGTTCGACAATAAGGGACCAAACTTCTCGTCATGGACTAACAAGAAGATCGACGTTATTGCCCCTGGGAGCTCGTCGCCGCAAGAGAAAGTCGAGGTCAACAAATACGTCAACGTCCAGAGCAACCACTCGCTCATTGCTCGCCAGGTTGCTATCGAAGGCACCGTCCTGCTCAAGAATGATGATGGACTCCTGCCTTTGAGCCGTGACGGAATCACAGGTTCCTCCAAGGTGGCAAAGCGGGCTGACAAGCTCCGCGTTGGTATCTTTGGCGAAGACGCCGGCCCCGGCCATGGTGCCAACTATTGCCAAGATCGAGGGTGCAATCAAGGTACACTGGGGTCTGGATGGGGCAGCGGCGCGGTCGAGTTCCCGTATCTGATTCCTCCGGCGGAGGCGTTGCGCAAGGGCTTCAACGACGACAAGGTCCAAGTTACAGAGTTCCTTACCAACAGCGTGCGCCATGGCAAGGACCCAAAGGCGTTTCGCGACCAAGACGTTTGTCTCGTCTTTGCGAACTCGGACGCGGGCGAAGGCTTTCTCGCATGGGGCAGTGTGGGCGGCGATCGAAACGACCTCTTCTTGCAAAAGGGCGGAAATGACCTGGTCCTCGAGGTTGCTAACCACTGCGGAGGCGGATCTGGCTCAACCGTGGTGGTGGTTCATGCTGTCGGACCAGTCGTCATGGACAAATGGATCGAGCATGCCGGGATCAAGGCCGTGCTCGCCGCCAACCTCCCCGGCCAAGAGAGCGGCAACGCCATCGCGAGCATCATCTTCGGCGATGAAAGCCCCAGCGGCAAGTTGCCCTACACGATCGGAAAATCCCTTGAGGCGTATGGCAAGGGAGGGCAGATTATGTACTTGCCGAACGGCGTCGTGCCCCAGCAGGATTTTGACGAGGGACTGTTCATCGACTACAGGCACTTTGACAAGTATGAAATCGAGCCCCGCTTCGAGTTCGGTTTTGGGCTTTCTTACACTTCGTTTGAGTACAAGGATCTCAAGATCACCGAGAGGAAGAAGAAGTCGGCGCTCCCAGCCAAGCGACCGAGCCCAGGCGCGGCACCACCGCAGTTCGATGGCACCATTCCCGATGCGAAGGATTCCCTTTTCCCAGAGAAGATTCGCAAACTCAAGAAGTTTGTGTATCCCTACATCGACTCGACCAAAGACATCAAGCAGGGAGACTATCCCTACCCAGACGGATACGACGTCGAGCAGCCCCTCTCTGGAGCTGGAGGCGACGAAGGCGGGAACCCGGATCTATGGGAGACGTACGTGACGGTTTCCGTCGTCGTCTCCAACACCGGGGCAGTGGACGGCAAGGTGGTGCCGCAGCTGTACCTATCGTATCCGGAGACTTCGGGAGACATCGAGTTCCCGGTGCGCGTCCTCCGGGGCTTCGAGAAGCCGTTGTTGAAGAAGGGTGAGAGCAAGACTGTCGAGTTCAACCTGACGAGGAGGGACCTGAGCTACTGGGACGTGGGGGTGCAGAACTGGGTGATGCTGGTGGAGGGGGAGTATCAGTTTGCGGTTGGGGCGAGCTCGAGGGACTTGAAGGTCAAGGGGACCTGGTGATTCGGAAAATGATGTTTGAAGTATTCATGCGTGGACTGAATAGATCTGCTTTATGGCCAAGCTGCATGTTTGATGGTGTTAATAGTGTTGATGGTGCTGACTGGACTGTGAATGATGTCTGTCAGCGTGCCCTTGACGCGGGATGTTCTCCAACCCAATCAGTCACCGTGGTACAGGCACTATTCATGGCAGGTTTCCGAAAAGACATTGGACTTATAGTCCACGTGTGGCGTAAACACCAGACGCCCTCCCGCTCTCTTTGATCCGGCTACGCTCTAGCATACGGCGCCAAGGCATCGCCAAGTCTATTCTCCGCACCGGCTTCTATTAAAGAAACCCGGCCACAGCCTCATTTTTGGATCCGACGCTAGGTACCGTATGCCCATTGATCTTGTAAGGATCTTTTCTTTTTTTTTTTTTTTTGGGAAGTAGGACTTTTCATGAAGGATTAGGACTCCTGATCCTATGACGTTTGAATACGAAGCAAACCACAACCACCCAGGCACCACAACGAACAAGTACCTTTTCACATGGTGCTAAAAACGTCCCCTCGAGACCACAATCCTTCGCTTAAGCTTCAACAAACAGCCAAAACAAAGGCAGTGCGGGCCTAACTAAGCCCTCTGGTGTCGGACTCGCAACCCGAACCAACGCCCGCGTATTTCACTTTTTTCCCCTTCTCAAACAACGTTCCGCGTGGCACCACTTATAAACGGGCCAAGCCTCACACTAGCGAAATCTGCTTCTCTCAAGCACGCTTGGGGAGCTCGGAGAGGCTGGGGGCTGATATAAGCCAACCCCGGCCGGGCCTAAGCTGACGGGGCGCGGCGGAGTGTCTTTTTTACTTTCTTTTGCGTCCGCGGAACATGGGATATCGAGAGAGGCCTCGTTGCTTCTTTCTCTTTCTCGGTCTGACTGCCGAGACAAACTTGCCTCGGCATATCCAGTCAGCTTTATTTTTTTAAACGGGGGCGGCTGGTCTGTTCGGACTCCGAATTGGGGGGGGGGGGGAACAAAAGAAGATAGAAAGATGCAAGGGGCCGGGGTCGAGATGACGATGATGTGGAATACATACAACTGACTGCGGGACTGCGGCTATGCGCTTGGATATCCGCCTCGCCTTGGCCAGCCAGTCTGACAGGGCAGTGTGAGACGACGATCCGCATTGGGCGTTTGCCGAGCAGGGATGCGTCTATCCACGGACGAATTACTGCATGCTTCAAGTCCAAGTTACTACGTAGCATCGCCGCCGTGCGCGGAACTCCCATTGTCCGACACCGAACTGCTGACGGCTCGGAGTTTTTTTTTCTATCGACATCGTTTAGCTGCTCTTCCGTCTGGGCATCTCATCCCAATCCCATCCTGCCCACGGCATGCACGCCGCGCTTAATTCCGCGGGGCTAAAATCTGACGTGGATCGATCGCATGATGGCCTTTCACGCGAGGACGAGCTTAGGACTTTCTTGGGGTTTTGGTTTGCCGGCAGAGAAGGGGAAAGGAAACTGCTCGTGGGGGGCAATTGCCGGGGCCGCTGGCTTTAGGGCTGAACGTGACCGGGGGGAGGGGGGAGGTTCGTTGTGCTGGGTTGTTTGTTTGCTGAGGGGGCCGTGTTTCTTCATCTGAAGGTCTGGTCTGGCCAGTGGGCGGACGGGACGAGGGTTGTGGAGAGGCTCGATCTGACCATGCTCGGTGGTGTTTGTTATGGAACATGGCCTCATTCGTCCTGCTGGTCTGTAGTAATTCCTTATCCTGTTCTCGGGTTCTCGGGTTGGTGAGACGGATGTCCACAGGCCAGGAGGAGACGGGAGATTCCTGACAACTGCCGCTCACCCACTCACCCACTCACTACCTTAGCCACCGTCACTCGCACGCAACTTAGACTAGACCTGTGTTGCTCGACCATCTGAGCCTCATTCGTGGCTGGGCAACGTTGCACAGACAGAAACAGAGACACCCCAATAGCTAGCTAGCTAGCTAACACGCCTCCACCAACCCAACCAAACCACATGCCCCGAAATCCTACCGTCTATTTTCCCATATTCCGCAACACGAGTCCCTCCTAGGCCCTCCCCCGTGCCTCCCGGTAGGGCTGGGTAACTAGCTACCTTCGTTATCCATCCTCATAAGGAAACCCCCGGCCGAAAAAGAAAAGCCACGGATGTCCCCTGGTCCCGCGTCGTCACCCCAACTGATGAGTCGTGGGCATTCCTGTCTTCCTCCCCCCCCCCGTGTTCTACTCTCTTGGCCGGTGTCTGGAACTTCATTGGCCCCGCTGGTGGCTCTCAGCTGAGGCTCGCCCTTCTAATCATACGGGGCGGGAGAGCTGACTCTCAGGGCCTGTGGGTGTTGGGGGCGACGGGAAGCCTTCAACCAGTATGTTGATAAAGCACCGTCCGATGCGTCCCAGGAAGAGCTTTTGGAACATCAGTCAGTGCTCAAGGGTTTTGAATTCATACTTGGACATTGAATACCGGCTTTAACCTCTCCGTCATAATCATAAAGCACAGCCACATTCACAACTACAACCACTCGACTTGTGACAATGTCGTCCCGTCGGTCAGGAGGATCAAGTTCTAGGTCAGGACGTTCCGGGGTAAGTGCCAACTTCTTTCCAACTTGTTTCGTCTCTAGACATATAATATATCATGCGTCTAAATCAAAACCCATACAAAGAAACCACAACAACTAACCCTTCTTCCTCCCCTCGCAGACCTCCATCAGACACCACATCAAGTCCCTCAACAACCACAGCGTCAACACCCTCACGGAGCTCTGCCGCATCGAACGCATCGCCGCCTCGTGCGAAGACGAGGACGACGCCAAGGCCTTCCAGGAGCCCATGACGGCCGCCTGGGTCTACTACGTCACCAGCAACCAGATGCTCATCGAGCTGCGCGGCTTCACCGGCAACTACCCCATCACCGCCGACATCGTCCACGACGCCCACACCCGCGTGCGCCAGGACCCGGACAGCAACCGCAGCTGGAACCTCGCCTGGCTGTGCCTGATGAAGATGCGCGACGACGACCTCATCTCCGGATACGCCGCCGTCGAGGCGTCCAAGCAGGAGATGTGGGGGTCCGTCATGCCGACCCAGGAGGAGGTCGAGCAGCTGACCGCCTGCTTTGAGTACGAATGGGGAGTGGCCGTTGACACGATGTTGCGGCATTGGCAGACTCCTCCGTCGTGGTATTGAACGCTGGGCCATCTCGGGGGCGTCATCTCAGCTGGACTGGGCGACTAGCGTGGTGTTTTGGGAAGATTGTTAGTTGGCGTGGTTGTTTGTAGCCTGTAGCCTGTAGCCTGTAGGCCGGCACATATATGATTGATAGAGCTGTCGGTGGCACTCTGGATAATTTGTACTGTTTGTTTTTGCGCTTTCTTTTTCAAACCAGTTTGCTGTCCCGTTTGATTCTTTCCAGATCAAGGGTCCCTCCTCTTGTTCTGATCTATCCTCTCAGTTGTGCGTACCCAATTATGCATCAAATACCCAAAATGCTATCACATCCCTCTCTATGAATCGTCTATTATACCATAACATCGTTAATATGCTTCCTTTGACACCATCTTGTCTTGTACTTTATGGCAAACGTGTACTTTATGGCAAACGTGTACTTTATGGCGGCTGTCACGCCGTCTCCTCGCCAGATTGTTGTTCCGAGTCTGAGCCAACCCAGTCGTCACTTTCGAGGCCGGCCCTCTTGATAAAGAGAGAAGAAACCCAGCCAAAAAGGGCGAGTCCCCCGAAAAGGCCAAAGACCAGCATCTCGCCTTTGGGGTGGATTTTAGTCGACAGGGTAAATAGGGCACCAGACACAAATGGCCCGATGCTGCGACCGAGCGCCGAGAGGGTCTGAGCTATGCCATTGAGGGCGCCCAGACTGGCGTTTGACGGCGCCGAGTTAGTGATCTGAAGACCAGTTAACGGAGAAACAATACGACAAGATAATAAGATTGGGGTTCTTACTAGCAACATGACGCTTGACAACCCACCCACGGCACAGATGTTCTTGACAATCAGAACAACTCCAAGCTCAATATACAACCACATCTCCCCACTGCCCAGTCCAAAGAGCGGCTTGTCGTCCCTGTATCCAACCCACGGCAGCACAATGGTGGTAAGGCCGATGCCGAACAGCGCCAACTGGTAGGTGCCGAGGTTGCCGGCTCTGGCCTTGAGAGGCTGGAAGAGAAAGGCCTGGAAGATGATGACGCCCACGCCCGCGAGACTGAGGCTTATTCCGATCTTGCTGGGGTCCAGGTCGCGACCCGCTGGCGGCGGGGTATCCGCGAAGACCGGGTACAGGCTGTTGAAGGAGATGTTGGAGAGTTGGAAGACGAGGTAGGTGAAGAGCAGGAGATAGGTGGTGTGGCTGAGATGGCGCCATGCGGATTTCGCCGAACCAGCGTCGGGGTCGTCCTTGGTTTGCTCGTCTCGGTCAGGGTGACTATCACTGCTGCTGCCCTCGTCGTCATCGGTGGAATCGCCCGAAGACAGCAGCGGTTCGGCGTGCGACTGGCCGCGGGGCCATCGCGAGATCCACGAGCTGCGCGGCTCCGTCTTCCTCTTGGGAAGCAACGAAGCAATCTTGGAAACCCAGGCGGGCTTCACGAAGCCGGCCTCGGTCTCGTCCAGCGTCTCCTCGAACCAGATCCCCACGACAACGAGACTGCAAGCCAGCAAGGCGGCGGCGAGGATGTTTGGCGCCAGAAAGGGATGCGCGGGCCCGGCCTTGCCAACCAAGAGCCCACCAAGAGCAGGGCCCGTGATGCCGCCGAGGGAGTAGATGACGGGCAGATAGGTGAAGGCGCGGCTCTGGTTGGAGCGGTCGGTGACCTCGCCCAGGACGGTGGGCACGCAGGCGGCATTCCCGTTGAGCAGGCCCATGGCGACGTGGACCACGACAATCTGCCAGTACTGCTTGCACAGGCCGAAGACGCAGAAGCAGCCCATCAGCGAGAAGGTGCCCATGAGCAGCACGGGCTTCCTCCCGATGCCGTCCGAGGCGTACCCCCAGAGGAAGTTGGTGGACAGCTGGGCCAGGGCAAAGGCGCTGGCGAGGGTGCCGACGTACAGGCCGCTCTCGTTGACGGGGATGCCGGGCATGGACGCGACCATCTCGGGGAGGTAGGGCGCGATGGAGTTGAGGGCCGTCTGCTCGGCGAGCGACAGGAAGGCCAGCAGGAGCAATTGGCGCACCGGCAGCGGCGTCTCGTCATGGTCGGCCGAGGAGACGTCGGAGCTGGCATCGGAGAACGCGCAGGGCTGTTCGAGGGGAGTTTTAGGCGGGGTCGTCGGGAACGTCTGGTAGTGAGGAGCGGCATTGCGGCGGACCGAGTTGAGCGTGGGGATGGGCGCTCCGGCGTGGAAGGAGCCTGAGGATGTTGTGCGAGAGGCAGGACCTGCTCGCGAAGGCGCCATGGTTGTGGCGATGGGGATTGGGTTGACGATGGTGAGAAGGTGAGGAAGTGCGAAGTGCGAAGTGCGAAGTGCGAAGTGAGGGTGTCGAGAAGTAGAAGGCGGCGCAAAGTTGGTTGTAGCGTTTGGAGGGCACTAACTTAGTAGCTAGAGCGACTAGATCCGGTGGTGACGTAGGTGCTTCGGATAGTGGACAAGCTTCGGCCGTCAGGGGCCTAAGACGGAGGTAGTTGACGGACCTAGGATGCCCAGAAGACACGGGATTTCTAGGTGAAGGAGGAGGAAGGGGAGGAGGAATAATCGGTACGAGGGATAAAAGACGAGGTGGAGGAAAAAGGCAACTGGGCTTCTGTCGCACTCAGCGCCGAGGCCGTGATTCCATTGGTATCGCCCGCGCCATCCCCGCTAACGGCGTCAAAGAGTCAGGGAACAGGTGCCTACAAGGATGGTGGATCGACCACTGCAACCCGAGAAGAACCACTGTAAAAGCACTGAAGAAAGATGGAGTGATTGTGTAATGCAAACTTGGATTGTCTCCGTCCAATCGCCGTCCCGCATTCCCCCCTGTTTCTGTCGTCTCTAGTTCGTGCCTCTTTTGACTCATTGCCGCTGCAAGCCTGCCCTGCGCATATGCAACCCAGGGAAATGGAGCCAGCCGTTTGTGCATGCTTATTAGTGGAAGGCGTCTACCAAAAGAACGCGGCAGGTGACTTGTGTTTACGACCGCTCCGAGTGAGATCCGAGATGCGGGGGACGGGACGGACGGGCGGACGGACGACGTAAATGGGGAAGAAGGGCACGCTAGGTCTGAGATAAGTTGGCAGCTAGGGAATCCATGACGTTGTTGGTGATGGGCGGCAGTATTAGACGCGGATGGTGAGTTGCTAGAAGTAGTCGGATGACATGATGGCCCTGTCTCAAGTATTCACGAGGGACACACAATAGCATTCCCCCTATCACACACTACAGTGCAGTCACTCACTCACTCGCTCAGCACTTCACAAAGTCGATAGGTCCGGAATTAATCACATCTCCGTGCACTGTTCCCGGCCGAAGCAAAAGACCGACTGACGTCGTATTCGCTCCACGTGGTTGCACAACACCCACACCATCGCCTTCAACACCACGCCACAGCATCACCATCGTCTTACAGTATTTATTACTATTACCACATTACTACGAATTCTGACTGCTACTATGTACTACGTATTCTGTTGTTGGAAGGGCCACCGCATCGGCCCACACCTTTCCAATTGGCCGGGTTTCAAGTCAACACCACAGCTCGGATTTCTGGTGTACGCCGACAGCTAATGAATCACGCTCCATTACTCATTCTTGATTCTCTCATTCACTCCCCTTATTCATCATTTGTCGTTCACCTTGCACTTACATCGTCACCCACTCTTTACTCTCATCATCCTTTCACTACATTCATTCTCATTCATCTGATTCATCTTATTCGTTATTATTCTTTTGCACTCTCTCATACAAACGCCCTCAGAAACTCCACCAAGGCCATCATGGCCATGGCCTGTCCGTACGGCATGCTCGTCCGCGGGATATCCTTGTAATGCTGCAAATCATGCCCCATGCCCGTCCCGAACGACGTGTTCAGCAGCTCGCCCTCGGCGCTGATGTTCTCCAGCACGGCCTTGACGGCCTTGACGGCCACGTCGCTGTACTCCTTGCCGATGTACTTGCGGCGCTCCGCCTTGAGGATGCCGTACGCGAAGCCCGCCGTGGCGCTGGCCTCGACGTACGACCCTTCCTCCTCGGGCACGTCCAGGATGGTCCGCCACAGCCCGTTGGGCATCTGCAGCTTGGCCAGCGCCTCGCACTGGCTGTTGAGGGTGTTGAGCAGGTGCTCGCGGATGGGGTCGCCGGGCTCCAGGCCCAGCAGCTCCAGGAACTCCGGGATGACGATGGTGACCCAGCTGTTGCCGCGGCCCCAGCGCGCGTCGGCGAAGTTGTGGCCGCCGTCGTTGAAGGTCCAGCCGTGGAAGAAGAGGCCCGTCTTGGTGTCGAACAGGTACTGGACGTGCAGCAGGAACTGGCGCTTGGCCTCGGCGACGTAGTGCGGGCGGTTGAGCAGCACGCCGATCTTGGCCAGCGGCATCACCGTCATCATCAGCGTGTCGTCCCACAGCTGCTGGTCGTTGACCTCGAGGTAGGTGATGTGCTGCATGCCGCCGTACTTGGTGCGCGGCAGGTCGTGGTAGGCCCACTCGGCCCAGCTGTCGAGCCACGGGAGGTAGGTCGGGTTGCGCGTCTTCTCGTAGACAAAGGCCAGCGTCAGGAACACGGCCATGGTGTTGATGTTCTTGCCCTTGTGGCCCTCCTTGAAGCGGGCCTGGAACCACGCCTCGATGATGCCGAGGTACTCGTCCTCGCCCGTCAGCTCGTAGTACTTCCAGATGCCGTACAGCCCGATGCCGTGGGTCCACTCCCAGTCGTTCCAGCCCTTGGTGTCGATGACTTGGCCATCGGCGAGGGTCATCAGGAACTCGCCGGTGGTGTCCTTGATGTTGACCAGCTCGTGGATGAGCAGCCGGACCTGGCTGTGGATGTGGTCCGACGCGATGCCATGGACGTGGGTGGGCATGTTTTTTTTTTGGAGATTCACCTACGAGGGCAAGGAACAGAGGCTAAACGAGATGTAGCAGGGCGAATCGGGCCAGGGTTCTTTTGCGTTTGACTTTTGACTGTGTGTGAGGACAGAACGAGACAAGAGGCGGTTCGGGCAAGCAAAGCAGGCCAGGCGACTTAAAGGGGCCCGTCTCCGCGGGACGACAGCGAGTGGTGGGGAAACTTGGCAGGCAGCATGGGACGGGCACCTGGCCACTCTCGGTGACTGATGATATTGATTCGGTCCGAAGGCGACCGAGCTGGGAAGGAAACGCTGCTGAGTCTTCTCGAGCGTGTGCGCACCTCACCTTTGCTGACCCTGGGTTGGCCTTCTCCTTAGTTGTCTCCACAAGCTTTCTCCGCACTTCAGTGTCTTGCTGCTTGCTGCTTGTTGGTTGTGGGGGTGGGGTTGGGGGACGGGGTTGGGGGCGGGGAGGAGATCCAGATGGAGAAAGGCTTTCCGGATGCCGCTGCTTGTGTGGATCCCAAAGGCGCCAATGGAAGGCTGCTGTGGGGTTGCGGTTACGGGGAACGGAGTAGTACCGCACCTATGGACGATTGCGGAGAGATTTGCGGGTGGTGGTGAATGGGGGGACGGGAGATGGGATGAGGAGAACGAGTCAGTTTGGGATGCTGGGCCCCGTTAAATGTTGTCAGTGTTGTTGTTGTCAGTGTTGTTGTCAGTGTTGTTGTCAGTGTTGTCAGTGGAGGGGGGGATTAAGCTTATTGGCATGGGATGGCATTCAGTGATGAGAGACCCATGCCTGAATGCCTGAATAGTGATGTGAAGAGAGAGAGAGAGGCCTGGATTAATCAAGAGGAAAGGGGAAAAAGAAAGCCTGCCTGTCCCCTCACTCTCCTCACCGACTCCCACCTTGGCGCCGTCTCCTCACCACTCACTCACTCATTCACTCACTTCACAGCATCAATCAACATCAGTCCATGGCCAGGCTGATGTCGCCTTCTAACGTGTGGGCAATGTCGCCTTCCAACCTGTGGGCAATGTCGCATTGCATAGTCGCCTGCCTGCCGTGCCTCCCTTGCCTGCCTTCCTCGCTGTCACAATCACGGTCACCCCCTGTATATTACCTTGTTCCCTTGGATTGTACCTTGACTGGACTCTGCATCCTCGGTTCCCGGTTCGCTACCTGGGTGCTACCTGTGCTACCCAACCCAACCAACCTCTCTTCCCTCACTCACTCTCTCTCCTCTCCCTGTGGACCCGTGATGACATCCATGGATCCAATCCATGAAAGCCAATTCCCGACCATCCCCCAACCGACCATCTCCCCATGTTCGAACCGTTGGGGTTCACTTGTTCCATCGGTAACTCGGGCAAAACGCCCGCGAGAAAAACCACACCCCCCGTGCGCCCTTCCGTTCCGTTCGCCTCGCATCCTGGCCGTGCCCAATCCGCCATAATCCCATCCTTTTTCATGGGTCTGGGGTATGGGGAAAACCCTCCCCTCCCCGTCTGCGCCTAGCGGTATGGGGAATCCATCCCCCCTCCCCCCGTTACCCCGGCCGGGGCAGAGAAAAATACTAGATAAAATAGCTTGTTCCCCGACATTTGATCGACTCTGATGCAACCAGCCTTCCTCATCTCCCTTCAACCATCCTTAGGAAGACAGAAAAATAATAAACTCCAGCCATGGCATCTCACGACATCGGCAACTCCAAGGACATTGCCTCGGTCAACGATGGCCTGCACAAGCGGTCCCTCGCCGAGATCGAGCGACCCTCGGCCGACTTGGAGAAGCCCGCCATCCACTCGGAGCGAGTCGACAAGGAGCTCGCCGAGTATGCCTCCGACGTCCGCATCCACATCTCGCCCGAGCGCAACATCGAGCTTCGCAAGAAGATCGACAAGCGCGTGCTCGTCGTCATGATCTTGACCTACTTCCTCCAGGCCATCGACAAGGGCACGCTGTCCTTCTCGTCCATCATGGGCCTCCCCGCCGACACCGGCATGACGAACCCGGACGGGACCGTCACTCAGCTGGTAAGCCCGTCCGCAGGACATGACAACTATTACATGCACCGCGTGCTGACAGTGCTCGCGCGCAGTACTCCTGGTTGACCACCTGTATCTACATCGCCATCTTGGTCGTCGAGTACCCCCAGAACTACATCATCTCCCGAGTGCCCATCGCCAAGTACCTCAGCTTCTCCATCATTGCCTGGGGCACAGTCCTGGCCTGCCACGCCGCCTGCACCGACTTCAAGGGCCTTGTGGTTGTGCGAACCCTGCTCGGTATCTTTGAGTCTGCCTGCCAGCCCGCCTTTGTCATCATCTCCGCCATGTGGTATCGACGAGAGGAGCAGACTGCCCGAGTGACATACTGGTATGTTCGAAACGCACAAGAGTCAAAACTCAAGGCCAAATCACTCAACACCATCTCTACAGGTACATGATGAACGGAGCCCAGCAGATCGTCGGAGGTCTTCTGGCCTACTGCTTCTCCCTGATCAAGACCGGCCCCCTCAAGTCCTGGCAGTGGCTCTTCCTGTCCTACGGCATCATCTCCATCGTCTTCGGCTTCTTCGTGCTGTGGTGGATGCCTGACAGCCCTATGCGCGCCCACTGCTTCACCGAGCAGGAGAAGCACGAGATGGTCGAGCGAGTCCGCGACAACCAGACCGGCATGCAGAACCGCACCTTCAAGAAGGAGCAGTTTATCGAGGGTCTCCTGGACCCCCAGGTTTGGGGATACGCCCTCGTCGCCCTCTGCACCACCCTGCCCACCTCTGGCCTGGGTGCGTTCGCCAACATCATCATCAAGGGCTTCGGATTCTCCACCCTTGAGACCCAGCTTCTCGCTATGGTCCTGGGTTTCTACATCATCATTGTGCTGCTTTCTTCTGTCTGGCTCGTCAAGAAGACCGGCCAGAACCTGCTCGTTATGCTGGCGTTCTGTATTCCGTAAGTCCCACAGTGCCATGAAGTCCTCTTCTCCTTCTGCATGCTAACAATCGCAGTTCCTTCATCGGTACTATTCTTCTCATGACTATCCCCAGCAAGACCACGGCCCAGCACGTCGGTCTCCTCATCTCCTACTACATCACTCTATCGTTCTGGTCCGCACAGACTCTGGCGCTCTCCATGATCTCGCGAAACATCGCTGGTCAGACCAAGAAGACCGTGGCCGTGGCCCTCAACTTCATCATCTGGGCTGCTGGTAATGCCATTGGTAAGAATTCCGCCCTCCAGAATATCATTTACACCTTGCTAACTTGATTACAGGACCCCAAGTTTTCCTCTCCTACGATGGTCCTAGGTACTTCATTGCCTTTGCTACTCATCTCGGATGCTACGCCCTCCTGGTTGTCGTCATTCTTTTCCTACGATGGCACCTTCGCCGCGAGAACAAGAAGAGGGACGAGTTGGCCGCTCAGGGAGTTGCCGAGGCCAGGGACGGTGCCGTGGACAGGGCCTGGGAGGATCTTACGGACAGGGAGAACCTAAGCTTCCGATATGTCTTTTAAGTGGACATATATCTGGGAAAGGATTTTGTTTGCATGTCACTCAAATAAGACTAGCGGTTAACGTCACACCTTTAATATCATCTCACTCACGAGGTTGCCATTTGGCAATACAATGTGGAGTCAAAGTAATTTATTATGAACTAAATGACTACCTTTTTGCTCCATAATGGACTGATGCCGGTTAGCAAAGCCAAGATGAAATTTTCTGTTGTGTTAGTGCGCACTCGGGTTTTACCAACCCCGACTCCGCCGCTGCGAGATTATTTCTTCAACAGCTTGGGGTGGGTTCAATACCTGCCTTTGACAGCTTAGGCATTGTACTCCCACCACTCGGTGCGGTTGCCGTCAATACGGACAAGGGTGCCGATCTGATCACCAGCCTCATTGAGAGCCTCGCTCTCGACAGCGCGGGGGAGACGACAGGTCTGGCAGATGTTAATACACATGGGGTTGCCGCCAAGGCAAGCCACCGATGGGTCTTCGCGAAGGGGTTGAGCGCAGGCCCAGTGGGTGTGGTCACCACGGACAGTTGAGGTAGACATGGCTGCTTTGGTTGGTTGGTAAGTTGATGAGTTGGAGAGTGATCTTGGTGTTGACGGGGGGGTGAAAAAAGTTGGTGTTGTTGGTGATGGTTAAAGTTGCTGACTTGTTGCAGGTGCAGGTTGTTGGGGACGAGTAAAGGAGCAGATGGAGGAGTGCAAGGTCAGAATTTATAGAAATCCTGAGTGTCACAAGAGAGGTCTGTTCAGTGAAAAGCCTATGCATTTCATGAACTCATCGCTTGTTCACTGATGATCCCAGGAACATGCTTCATTGCCGAGTTGAACACGAACATCCGTACGCGAGACTGAAGGCCCTTAACAGACGATTACATTATTTGATAGAACATGCCTAGTGTTCTACCTTCAAGTAACATATCTTTGGCTTGGATTTCTGCGGAACGCGTTCATTGTTCTTAGACAGAATAACCGTTTTCTTTAATACTCTATTCCGGGGCTCATAGGAAGGGCGAACACGCTATTCGCTGCAGATTCTGCGAAATGGACTTCTTCCTTTCACAATAGTATTTGCGTTCTATGACTGGCTTTGCATTTCAATAAGAAGGCTAGGGATCAGGTTTCTTACATACGTTTATTAAAGAAAAAGTACGGGTAGGCGTTTCAGATTGGGATGGAATATGAGTTGCTGTGCGTGGCGATGGTCAAAATCGCGGTCACTGGGTCATTTGATGTGTTTACCGGGTTTATAGCTTTAACGTTTTATTTTAAACCATCTAATACCTTACTACCTATTTTATCTAATTACCGAATGCCTTGCAACTCCGATCTGACCGAGGCCTGTCAAGACTGCTAGATGCCATGGATCTAGTGCACGCCGTTCGTGACGGCAGGGTAATACCGCCATAGTTCGAGGCCGTTGGAGTCCTTGGCCATAAGCTCGCCAATCTCCTCGTGATGGTCGTTGACTGCCTTTGCGCCAACACTTCGCTCTTGGACGCATGCCTGGCACTTGTCCATGGTCATCGGGTTGATGCGTGTGCACCAGTGGTGGGCGTATTTGATCATGCAGCCCCAATTGGTGTGGTCCCAGCGAAGCTCACTCACAAGACCGGATGCAGGCATCGTCTCTGTATTGAATGAGGGGGATTTGTATGGAGGTGAGTTCTCTGTATCTAAATTGTATGTGTTGGTCGGTGCGCCAAGGGTACGATTATCGACCACGGAAATTCTGGGAAGTTGCTGATGTTTTTATAGCTTGATATAGATGTTGAGAGCGTGTTGATTGCGATGTCAAAATCAGTTACTGGCGCCAAAGGCGCCTTATTATATATAGACGGGAGGACAGTTTATTCACGGAACACGTTGTCCCACGCGAGCCTTGCGTCAGTGTTCGCTGGCACGCATGGTGTGTTACTCACTGTGGCGCTTCCGCGATGCTGTTCATCCCTACTTCTTGAATCACCAGTTCTTGAATCACCAGTTGAAGAACCACTGGCTTTGTGATTGCGATGGATGACATTATATAGACAGACTTGGCTGCACTCCTGGATTCAGAGACTTTACGGCACTGGCGGCATCAGTGACTCGCACTGGAAATGGGCTGTACAAGAGATCGCACTACTATTACTGGCGCGCAAAGTCTGTGACACAGATGCGTGGCCGAACAGAGCAACGGAGATGTATTATTCAGAACAAAGCTCTAACATAGAAAAGTACACCCGTTTCAACCATAAAGACCAGATAGGAATCTGAGGCACGATAAAAGTGCGTAACAACCCTTGCGAACGAGGTTTGGATATGAAATGGATATGTATTATACTGATTGATAAGATCTCGGATGGAGGCACCATATGTTTCACTCGAATGCTTGGCCGGCGGAAAGGCTATGTGCTCTTACACGTTGATAGAGACTGAGAGACAGTGAACAAATCTTGATTTTGGATGAGTCAGGGGCGTTGTCTTGAAACTGGTGATACCCTAATATGTGTGACTTAGACGTGGCGGCTTAGGACTGGCTGTGAAATCGTGGACCATTTCCTTCTGGACTTTGTATAAAACAAACAAGGCAAACAATTCTTGACTGGTTGTGAATGACTTGATTAGAGCCCACATGATCAAAAGCGTGCATCGATGTTGGGCCACGTGGATGGGCGAGTCGATCTTGATACTACGTCATAATCATTACTATGGCTTTACCCTGCAAGTGCCATCATGCTTTCCCAGAAATTCAGAAAGATATGAGAATCTGATAATAAAGTAGTTATAGGCATGACTTAATATACCAACTAGTCATGATGATTGCTGTACCAAGGCCCACGTTGGGTTGTAATATGAGGTAGGTGATATAATACCTGCCCCCTTAAAGATAACTCGACGTGACATCCACAATCTCGTCACGCACGCTTAAACCCCTTTTCAGTTCTGTGTATCTTTTTAGCCTTGGTAAACATGCTGAAACAGTCATTCCTAAGTATTGGTGACCCGTCTAACTATCAAGTTTGATACAAGGCTTGCCGCCAGGATTAACCGTGGTCAGATCATCGGCATTTAAAGCCTTCCCAGGTGACTTCACAGTATCCTATCGAGCAGACGGGACCGCCTCGGTGGCTCAGGATGGAGGTTTTGAAGATAAAACACACGTAGACGGTAGAATCATGCCTTTCTTGTTTGAAATGTCCTGACCTGATCCAAGCTTTGATGATTCCGTATTGTTCACCGCTTTACATCGCATTCAGGAAACGTTCTTCGTTCCAGTAGCTCAACATAAAAGACATCTACCAGTCGCGTAGTGTGATCTCGGGGCTGTCCGTCTGAACATTCTCAAAATCGGGCAGGCTCCGGCTCTAGGGCAAGAGGGCATCGCATCTAGCGTCTCGGAAGAAACCCACAGGATTTCCGTCGTTCTGTACCGAAGGATGGAAGTAGCAGCCGGTGACGGGGCCTAGCCAGCTGGCTCCATGGCATCTGGCGTCGCCGGCACAGGCTTTCGCGCAATCAGCCATGCTACTGACGCCCTCGGCTTTCCAGCCGCTGTTGCTGCGATAGCAGTGTCTGCACTGCAGACGGAAGTCTTCGCCGCCAGAGGTGATCCCAGGGAGTGAGCGCTGACGAATGCATCCGCATCGATGGCGGGCTGATTGTGGTTGTTTCCGTAGAAACACTTCTTAGTCCGGGGCTCATACTCGGCGCTGTGACACGCAGGCATAGCTGCACAGGCGCTCATGCAAGCTTCGAAGGACGGACGACGATCAATCTTCAGATACGTGGTACCATGGCGCTTATTGCACGTCATCTGGAAGTTCTGTTCGTCATTTTTAGCCACGCTTAGTTGAGCAATCGTGGGCATGTGGACAGTTACATACCTCACCCTTCGCACTGACGAACAACTGGCCATGGGCATCGGGGCACGTTGTCGAACACGGCTTATTATTTAGCCTCGGAAACTTTAGGCTCATCGGTGGGAGGATCCGTGACGAATGCGTGATGTGCATCGGGTGCCGCCGTCAGCGAGAATTGGCCATGTCCATACAGCTTGCAGTTGGGGTTTGAACCGTCGCTGTCGGCGTAGGTGACGCTGATCCCTCATGTTAGCGGCCTTAATATGCAATTATTACTTGGATGTACACATACCTCTTGCATTCCTTGTCGGCAACGCACTTCTCGAGGCAAGCGTTGTGACTAGAGGCCGTCTCCAGGCCGAGAATAGAGGCAGCATCGGTATCGGTGCAGCATTGCAGGTAGAACCATGTTCCGTCGGATCCCTCAAAGATCTTTCCATCATCTGCGAGATGCGTTAGTAGTTTGCAAAAATAGGGGGAGGTGGAAGAAAAACCACGCACTCTTTGGACAGTACAGGTCCTTGGTTTTCTCAGGCTTCTTGTTCGCCTCCGTCGCCCGAACCTTGGGACACGTAACTCGATACCAAGCGTCTCCGGAAGCCCAAGGGGTGGTCACCGACGGAGCTTTCTTGAAATAGCAGATCTCGGACGTTCGATCGAAGTCGCAGCTGTTGCATTCGGGGATAGCCGCGCAACGATCTGCACAAGCCTTCAAAGTCGTGCCTTGCTCTTGCGTCCAGTGGCCAACACTGTGCCCATTGCCACATTGCAGCTCGTAGGTAATGTCACCACTTCAATTATGTTAGTCACCCTCTAGCCAAGATTTGGTTCATCTCTTACACGGTGTATGTCTTGAGGTTATCGCCTGGACAGGTGTAGGATCCTTGGTTGCCGGAGTCGGCATTGTCGGCGCCCGAGTTATCATCAGTGATGGGCTTCTGGGAATCGTCTTGTACTGGTGGGACCCCAGTTCCACTGCCGGTCTCCGGCGTGACGGGTACGTTCTCGAGGAAGTACCAGGTGAAGTACGGCTGTCTTGTGTATGGGAAGAGGTCGCCAGCCTTCTTCAAGTCGCACATGCTGGTCTTCTCATTGAATGTGACGTGCAGACATTCAGTCTCCGCGGCACACAGCTCAGCACACTGAACTGCACTGGTTCCGGGAACTGACTTGATAGGCAAGCCTTTGATGCCCTCCGCACAGTGCAGCTCATACTTCTTGCCCGCTCTGGCGCTCGGAGGTTAGCTATCGCCCAGAGGGGCGTTATCGTTTAAATTCTCACTTGACAATTGTTTTGCCACTATCGCCGGGACAAGTGTAGCTGCTCTGGGCGTTGACCAAGGCGGTCGAACCAACGATGGCCAGATGAAGAAGAAGAAGATCTTGAGTGAGCTTCATTTTGGTTGCTGCTCAGAGATGTCGCCTATATTCAATGGCTTGTTTGTTTGCTTGTTGCTTACAGTGAAAGCGGAAGACGGCTCGCTTTTAAGTCCAAGATATGGACCAACGTCAGGGAGACTACGATTCACGAGTCGTCATTCACGAAGCACCGCGTCCATGATCTCTGTGCTGCATTCTGTATGCCGTCCCGTGTTATGCAACCCACTACTTCATGCCATTGGGCGGACACTATATTTGCTTACGCTACGACTTGAAAGCAGCGCGCTCTCTCCACAGACTGGAAGCTTGGCGAGCTGTCCCGTTGCGTGGCTTACTCTCCCTGCATGGTCCCCGGTATCTTCCAAGACACGGGACGTCTGCCGAAACAGCGCATAAGCCGCCATCCAAGGCTGGCAAGGAACAGTTTAGGAGGAGCAGGTGGTGCTGGCGGCCTCCTGTCCTGTTCCAGTATGCCCGGCCCCGTCGTGCCCGGCAGCCTCTTTCCCTGTACCTACTTGTCCAGCGCCGGAATGCCCGGTGCCAGACTGCCCCAAGAACCCAGACTGCGAGAAGAGATCGGATGAGATCGCTTCATGCGAGGGGAACGGCTTGACGGCACTTTTCAACAAGGACGGATCTCTCAACAGCTGCGTTTAGATGCTAAGAAAGAGTACATCGTGGTGATGGGCAAAGATATAACGATCGGAATTTGTTGATGGAAAAGCAGGGGGAAACAGACGGCTCGTGAACAGTCGGATGAGGGTGGTTCTGTGGAATGAAGTCATGGTGGGATCGATGATTGAATATGCACTACAACATAGTCAATCGATTTGTGAAAGTCCTTGTACTGCTTTATTCAGAACAAGCGCAAGTGATATGACACCTCTATGTTCTTTTTAGAAAGTCAAAACTATTGTAACCCCATTTGAGGACACCAATCATTTAGAGCTGGAGTGAACGCCTTAGAAGTAGCCGGGCTTGAAAACTGACTCGAAGAGCAGGATGCATGCCCGATGCAGGAGCAGAAATTCCCCGATAGTTCAACTTCCCCACACTCCAACTAAGCTCATGCGACCGAAGTGGAGAGGTTGGATGAGGTCATGGAGCTGACTGGCTTTCTCAGAACTGGAACCCAACTTATTAATGTGAATCTTTCCCTTTCTACGGAGTGAGTTACACCACAGACCTCCATACTAGAAATGTCGTCCATCAAGATTCTCGTCTCGATAGACTTCGATGCCGTCTCCGGCTGGCTGGGCACTGGAAGTCACCCCGAGAACACGCTGTCGGACTACGCATGCGGGATTTTCGCCGGCCAAGTTGGAGTGCCACGACTGCTCAGACTCTTCAAGCGTCTTGGAATAGCAGACAAGATGACTTGGTTCATTCCCGGCCACAGCATGGAATCTTTCCCCGATGAAACATCGGCAATCATCAAGTCTGGTGCCGAGATCGGACTGCACGGCTACTGCCACGAGGGCGCATACCAACTGACCGAGGACCAGGAGAGAGAGGTCTTTGCCAAGTGCATCGAGGTGGCCGAGAAGTTGACTGGGAAGAAGCCAAGGGGATATCGAGCTCCACTCTATCAGGTGCGAGAGTCTACCATCCGCATATTGGAGGACGAGGGCTTTCTGTACGATTCTTCGCTCTCGGCGCACGACTCACAGATATATCGTTTGCCGCGTAGAGGCGGAGTCCCCATCAAAGCACCGGAATACAAGACTGAATCCAGCGCGTATGATTGGATGCATCCGACTGTCTTCAGCCAACAAGAAAAGGGTGACGTGCTTGAGATTCCATGCAATTGGTACATGGAAGATGCCACGCCCATGATGGTCTTGCCTCACACAGCAAACTCGCATGGGTATGTGGATGCGCGAGTCATCGAGAACAACTGGAAAGAGAGATTTGAGTTTCTCATGCAGGAAAGGGACGAGCTGCGCGAGGAGGGGGCAAGTGAAGCTTTGACGGTATTTCCACTTTGCTTGCATCCAGACACCTGTGGGCATCCACATGTCATTCGGATGCTAGAACGGTTTCTTGTATGGATTCAGAGCAAAGGAGAGGAGGTGGAATTCTTGACGTATACAGAGGCTGCAGAAAAGTTCAAGACATGAATGAATTCGAATCAAACATTGCATTATCCGTCCTTGCAGTCTACACGACAGTCAAGCTCCAATCATGAAGAAGCAAATGTATGAATACCCTATCCAAGCGACTCCTGAAAGTTTTGTCTCTGTAATTTCGACAGGTAATTGCCACCCTCTTTCCCAACCTCATCGAACCATATCCGGCTGTGAATGGCGAAGGAAGCGTTACGAGGGGGGTGAGATCAGGCCATCCTGGATTCCCATTGAAATTCTGCTACGGCCACTTCCTCGGTGCCTACATAGTAATCTGTCCCTAGCTACCAGCTGCATTTACAATGTTTCCGAGCTACCGGAGCGAGATACTATCCCCTCGCTTTCACCCAGATCCCCAATACGCCGTTTCTAGCCTTCTCAGTCTGCCTAATTGGTCAGTTCCGGAATACCTAATGATTACGTATAATTTTGCACTGCAGGCATGAATGTCACATTCGGATCTGGGACAGAGCTTGCTAATAAAAGTACCTATCCTATCTTAGCACCTTAGGGTAGGCTTATGTGGTGTTTATCCAACGTATTCGGATGATAAGTATCTAATGAGCGTACAAAGAGCGGAGAGGTAGTTCAAACAGGGGAGTCCGAGGAAACAAGGGTCGCCAGGGGACAAGTGAGAAGTACAGAGGTCATGGCTCGGACCCTCCTGCTGCTGAGGTCCTTCCATCTAATTTGTCGGTAACGCGTCTTGCGAGGAGCTCGGCGCTCTGTACCGGGCTCCAAGCGACTATCAGCTGACGGACCAGCTTACGCTAGGAAGGGACCTTAGCGGTAAGGCAGATGGACCTCACAGCCCATGCTTCCAGAGCATAGGCAAGAAGTACAGCGATATCCACCAGGCGGCTACCAGTCTGAAGCTAGTCTGGTCGTCGCTGCGAGTGCGGTATACGAGCATATGCGTTGTAACAGCGACTCCGGTCAGGACGGGAACCATGGCGCCAACCATACCCAAATCCCAGTATACGGGGCAGAGAACAGACCAGATGAAGATGGCAGCTGTCGTCAACCAGCGTGTCGGGGCGTCACCGAGAATGAGAGGCAGGGTTTGCCGGTCGATCAGGGCATC
This sequence comes from Neonectria hederae, assembly GCA_003385265.1. NCBI lineage: Eukaryota > Fungi > Ascomycota > Sordariomycetes > Hypocreales > Nectriaceae > Neonectria > Neonectria hederae. The sequence goes on along the minus strand of QGQB01000095.1, from coordinate 75,766 downwards.
GCCCTCCTGGTCGCGCAGGTCCTGGACCTGGATCGTGGTGAAGACAATCCCGGCAGTTATGAAGAACCAGACTACGCTCTTGTCCGTGAAGTCAAAGCTCTCGGTTTGTCCGGCGGCCATAGCCACGCGCAGGGTCGCCACGCGGTTGGTTGTGATGCCGCAGGCGTTCATCAGGGCGCGCTGCCACCACGACTTGTCTCCCCAGGCCCGCTCGTTGTACAGCCAGGTGCAGAACAGGTAGAAGGCCGTGTCCTTCCAGGCCCCCAGAACCGTATAGCACAGCGTGAGCAGCGTTGTTATCGCCACAAGGTGCCATATGCGTGTCAGCTCAGGCGTGATGCGGCCTGCCGGGAGCGGTCGCCACGGCTTATTGGCACCGTCCTCGATGACGGATTGCGGCTGGCGCTGGTTCCCGAGATTGAAGCACAACGTAAGGTGCCAAGTGAAATAGAGAGCCACGAGCAGCCCCTTGCCCATATCAGACCAGTTAATATCCGCGTCCATGTCGCTGATCATGGCTGGCCCCGCGAGGATGCCTGCGACGGCGAATGTGGTGTTGATGCCAGTGGATGTTGGTAGATCGCTCTTGGTAAAGAGCCACAAGGTGTGTAGGTGGAAAGCGAGCCAGTTCATGCGGCCCATCTCGCCCGTGCCTGTATGCTGCTGTTAGGCGAGAGGCACAACCAACGTGAGCCAGGGGATCTTACCAGTGTGGCGGGTACTTTTCTCGGCGCTCTTGACTCCCATGTCGTGAGCCCCATCTTGTCCCAAACTTCTGGTTGAGCTATACTGCTCGGTACTAGTAACTGACTTGGACATATTTGCAGTGTTGTGGAAGAGACCAACTTGTGAAGAACTTGAGAGTACGGGAAGACCTACAAATTGTGCCGGGCAAAGAACTATACTATGTAAACCCGCGGTACAGGCCCTAACAATCCATCAACTCTACGTATCTATTGCCCCCCTGGTCACATTTCGTCATGCTTGAATTTCAAATCCGCCACGCGATGTTTGTGATGTGCGGTGAGCGACGACAGCAAGCGGCCTCAAGTCCTACTACGCGCCCGTTGAACCCGGCTTAGTTCCACTGCCCCCGTTTAAGTAGGTTTCATCACTCGTAATGTAGATCCCTAGACATGGGCATTACTAGGGGCAGTTTGGCCGATGTAACTTTGTAGAGGGAATTTCGAGATAATCACTAGTGGAGCGCTTGAAAAGTTGCTTAGCGGTGTGAATTAACCTTTTTGTCTGCCTGCAGCCGCAGTGGTCGGTGATAGCAGCGCGCAGTGAAGAGATATCTAACAGAGTCCTAAATGCCTTGATCACCCACCCCTGTTCAGCGGGCCTTTTGCGTTGTGTTACCTCCCCGTTGGCGGATAATGCGAGCATCTACTACACGTCAGCCATGTTCGAGGTATACTGATTGACTACTGGAGCGGTATGCAGACCACTGGACCATGAAATCATGAGTTAAAATAGTACTGGAAGGAAGACACTGGATACAGGAAGGTTGGAATTGACACAGCCAGGGTGCGAGAAAATGAACCGGAGTAAAGGGACTTGTACCAGGATAGAGGGAGGGATAGCTCATAACCTCGGGCAATATCTTCTAAATGCTGCTACTATTACTACTGCATTATCACGTCCTACTTCCTAACACTATTCATCTATTGATAATCCTGCACTCCTCACTAACTGCAACGACTAGACTCTGGCTGCGTTCATTTGATACTGATAGTCGTCTAGTGTGCCCTGTAGGGCCTAGCAGTTCGAGGCGCCCACTCAAGAATCCCAGATAGGCCCGAATGCTGGCACTCCCAGAGCTTCCAGATCCAGAACCAAATCAATGGTCAACTTCGGATTCGAGATGACGATCACAGCCTCGCTACCGGTTTGCTTGTAGAGATTCATGATAGTGGGAAGGGTGTTGGGCCTGCCATGAGTAGTTGTGTTGTGAATGTGCGCGTTCTTGCCCATGTCAAGGATAACGGAGGCGACATTAGGTCCATAAGTATCGAAGGGATCTCGAGTCGACCACCACAGAGTAATATTAGTCTGCTTCGCCATGATGACGGGGAGGCAGGGAGCAATGCCGGAGCCTGTGGCAACTAGCAAGATGCTGTTGAACATGGGGGCGATGCGTAGGACACCGCATGTCGGTGTACGCCGGACCCAAATGTCGCGGGGAGGGTCGTTGACGACTTTCTTAGTCCAGTCACCGGCATTAGAGATGACAACCGAGAAGCCGGATTCTTTAGGGTTGTTCACAGTCGCAAAGGCGTGCCACTCAAGCAGAGGTCGTGACGAGAGGCGAATGGTTGTCCCGGGTTGGGGATTAGTGTAGGTGAAATACATTCGCAGGGCGTGTGATGAAAGCTTCTCTGACTGGACGGTGATCTTGCGACAGTTCAACCAGGTTGAAACGACGCTGCAGGTTGATATGGCAACGAGCCAGAAGTTGGCACTGCTAAAGACGGCGGCAGCGGTGGAATCGCCTTTTGGGGTGTCGATGACAATGTCCAAAACGGTCAAACACCACAAAAGTCCGAGACAAGCCCAGCCAGCAAACCGATGGACGGCCTCGAAAGCGTTATGTATTTTGGCACGAATCGCCGGATAGGCCATGACAAGCATCGCAATGAGAAGACAATCCAGCAAGTACACCACAACAATGTGAACCCATCTGGCGGCATCCTTGGTTCCGGAATCGAAATAGTCGGTCTTTTCGATTGAGAGAAGAATGAACCAGAACGTCGCTCCCACACCGCACCCGCTGTGCAGGCCACCGAGGTGGTAGATCTTACCCAACCGCCGCCGAAGCCAAAGAGGGTATGCCGGGGGGCAAGCCGAGAAGATAGCGTAGAGGGCGTTAACAACATGCTCCTCTCGGATGACGATCGAAACGGCGAGGTTGATGGACGTGGCTAGAGCGGTAGTCCCCTTGGTGGGGTGGCCGCGAAGAAACCAAAGCCATAGGAACAAGACCACGCCGATGAAATTGGCGAGGAAAACGAGCGTGAAGATGATCCGGTACTCTGAAGAAAGAAATCTTAGCAAGCGAGTGAGCGAGAGGCAACTAGGCCTTCGCTGGGGGGCTTTGTTTCCAGCGTCAGACGACATAGTAAACTATGTGGGACAGAAATGAATGTTTTAATGAATGTTTTAATGAATGTTTCTAACGAGTGTTTCAAGTGCACAAAAAAGGTGACAGCGTCAAAGAGCGTACCGGAAACTGCAAACTATCACAGGGTTTTGGTCTACAGCGCCTCATATATTGTAACGGGTCTAGTGTATGCTCGTGGCAACGCCTGACAGGCCGTCAGTCCACAATAGGGGATGGTTTGGGACAATCTTGTCCTGGAACGTCAGATTGAGCCGAGACGGAGCCTCCGTGATGTTTCCAACCCGCGAAACGGGCTGGAGGGTTTATCGGATGTTTGGCTACAAGGGAAGTTTCCTCAGCCCCCCGATTTGAGCCGACTGGCGATCTGCTGTGCTGGAGTTGCGGTGTGGAGTTGGGAACTTAGATTATCTCGGGACCCGACAACGGCAGTGTCTTCCGAACTCAGAGTAATCTTTCGTGCTCGGGGGCAGCGGCAGCCATGACAGCCTCGAAACTCTCGATGACTGGACATACCCTGGTTATCAGGACCTCTGAACGTGGCCTTGGTGCCGCTATGATCTTGGTTGAGATAGCCACAGAAGTCGGCCCCCCTCCGAGGGCTTCATTAAGTTCATCCACAGCATCCACTGCCACATGAGTTCATGCTGGATGAGCTTGCCATTCAGACTTCTGCAGCCCTGTGATTCATTTGATGATTCATTTAAAGATGGTTTCGCACGTGGCGACGTACATCCAAACGGGGCCAAGGAGTTCTACGTTTGAAACGGACCCTGGGAGATAGGGCTTTCCGAACCTCGATGTGCCGAAATGCTCGGCTGAAGGATTGGAACGCCAAGATTAATCGCCATGATGAATTGGCGACCAAAAGCCGACAAGACCGACCGAATGCTGGTCTAATCCCACAGAATGTTTTTCCAGTCACACCCTGCAAAAGAGCGAATTGCCCAGGATTAACTGAGCAGGCATTGGGCTTTAGTGGGAACCGTGAGTCTCCATTGCAGATGGGCCTAGTTTAGAACACCATGGCATGCCTCGGTGATACCAGATTATGTGGTCCGACAGCTATTCTTCGACTTCTTCTAAGAAAGGCCCAGTAATGCTCAATCCAGACAGGGCCTGATGGTTTCGTAAGCGACGGTATACAAATAAATGCCGTCATTTATGCCGAAATACCAGAGCGTTCATATCCAAAGTCAAAGTTCGAGGTTTAACAAGTCTCAGCGTTGTGTAGGAAGTGGGTTTCACAGAAGCGACCCAGCCACTATACGAGGTTCATTTGGCCCTGAGGTGCAAAGCTAGAATACGGGGTCTACAGTGGCCCTGTCAAGGCAAGGATACATGTCACCAATACCGTTTGGGCTTCAAGGGGCATGCGCTCGCTCCCTCGCTTGCATTGACGACCTTGGCAGGTCCCTGTATATGGGTCTTCTGGGGAACGGATCTAGCGTAATCTTGCACCCCTGTTGACCGTTGAACCTTGAAACGTGAGCAGCCGGGATTGCATGACGTTTGGATTGACTTCCTCGTTTAATAGCGTCAACTAGCCTTTCAGCGGAAGAGACATCTAACGTTCCCCGGGTAGAAGGGTAGGGGCGGCGGCGATAACCCAGCCGACGTCCCGGTCCGCGCGCTCCATGCCGAATGTAGTAAGTATTCTCAACATTGAGCCTTGAGAAGACAGGGGTAACAAAAGAGTACAATCAATACCTGGTGTGGGATCTGCTGGATAACCATCAACGGCCAGGCCAGCTACCCTACTCCGTAAAGCCATGGCAGTTCTTTTTTTAGTCTACCTTTAGAGATGAAAATCCTTAGTGTAATACAAGCAACTACCAGGACTGAATTGTAATTAAATATAATTATGGTATGACCATTGCGGTCTTATTTTCTGTTGAAAACAATCTAACTTTTGAAGTCCATAGAAAAACCCCGGAATTCGAGATCGACTCGCAGGTGCTGAGAACAACCTGCGGCCTTTTGAAATGAAGGCCAAAAATTCAGAACGTATTGCTCGTGTACTGCCCGGAGCTAAGGACCAAGATTAAACATTGTGAATCGCGCTTGAGCTTACGCCAGCCTCTACCCCAGTTCCAATCAGAGACCGCTCGTCCAGCTCAACGTACTCTTTGTTGTTATCCGTTTTTGAGCGATCCTGGCGATTAGGACCCCAACTGCCGCTCTGACCATATTCAGCATCGTTGGTTTTCCCGCTCGAGCTGATTTTGGAGGCAATCGTGCGCATCGCGTTTGGCCAGACGTGCTTGAACAGGTGGCGAATTGCCGGCAGGCTCGCGCAAATCATGCCTAGCTCAGTTTCCCAGATTGACCATATCGTTACTTCGACGTATTCCCCTAGTGAAATTGTGAGTGTTGTCTCGTCGAGTGCGGAGGGAGCAGCCTACATGTGGGATTTGACGTCTTGCCAAGGTTGACCAGAAACGGCAGACGGATGATACTAAATACGGTGACACTGTAATCGAAAATCAGCTTAGGCTCAAAACTATGGATTAATAGTTAATAACTCACACGATCCCGAGACTGAACATGACAAACAATTGGATCTTCTGGCGACCCTTGACCTGTAGCTTGTACAGCTCATGCAAAGGCATGACGAGGATGGCGAGGTCACAGACCATGTTGATAGCACCGAAGGCATATGTCTGCGCGTTCAGATCGTTGCAGTGGCCCTTGTGCTCGCCATCCCAGCCGGTCGCGTTGTAGGACGCCGGTAGGCATTGTAACCCCGTCGTTATCAACGTCGCGGTGCCGCTCAGCGCTATAAAGATTCCAAGCCCAATTGCCGTGTTTCTGAACCCGCGTGAGGGGAAAATCTCGTGAAGAAAGCAGAGGATAGAAAGCTTGGTGCTGTAAAGATGGGTACTGTACAACATCTGATCAATCCAGAATAGCTTGAGGAGCTCATAAAGGTCGTCGAATGGTTGGATGTCCCATATGTTCAAGCCGAAACCAAGATTAGATACTAGAAGCAGTCAGTTATTCGAGCTAGTGGCAACGGGTGAATATCAAAACACTAACGCGTGACGTGGAGATACAGATACGGTACTGTAGCGGCCTATGACGTCATATCAGTAGCGGGACGGCTTGATCAAGGCACGCAAACTTACTGCTGCCACCAAGATAAAGTAATCTTCGGGCTTAAGCTTGCCTATAATCTTGAACTTTGCGAATATCCGCAATGCGACACATATCTCGGCAATGACGCAGGCCACGATAGCGTTTATCTTGAACGTGAGTTGTCGACTTGGTACGGGAATACCGCAGGCAAGATTCTGCACCCTCACCATAGCTGCAAAAGGGCAAATTGGTTAGTATTCGCTGTCCTGCCAGTGTCTAGCAATGTGTCTTACTCAAAGATTCCTTGACCGTGCAGCTCTTGGCCACGCATACTTGCGTCAGGCCTGCAAAGGTTTGATCCGTGCAGAGACATGTAGAATTGGACATTGTGCATGGAGACTGGGGAAGTGTCTCTTGTACGCATTTCAGCTACGATAATGGTTAGCACATCAAATTGAACGACTTGCGTTTTTACTTACGCCGCAAGCGGGCAACTGAGCAGCGAGGTCAGCGAATCCGGCTGCATGCACGAGGGCGGTCAAGCCCCCGAACAGCAAAGAGAAAGAAAGAAGACGCATGACAAGAGATGGGCTGTGGAAGGTATCGAACGAGCGGACTTTCCAGGAACAGCGACAAATGTCTTGTGCACGGTAAAGAGAGAAAGGCAAACGGGGTCTTAAAAGGTCCGCATGAACTCGCTTTATGTCTAGATTGATGTTCTCAACTAGACGGCATTGCGCCCCTGAGAGCTATCAAAGAACCTCGCGAAACTTTAGTGCTCTAGACTTTGTCGATCTGTTTGCGACTCCATTTCGTAGGCTACGGTAAAGGCAAAATGATTGTACATATTCTTAGTTCACACTCTTATTTGATGTCTTTGCGAGCGCTGTACTCAAACTCGCATGAACATCGGAAATACTTTGCCGCGCGGTAGTATTCATCCCCAACGGGTTGTAATAGCCCCCTAGCAAATGGGGCTCGCTGGATGACCGGTTTTGAGGTATCCGGCAACCCGGCATCATAGCAGGGTGGCATTCACAGCGGGGTGACAGTGGGATGCTGAGGCCTGGAAGGACATGACGATCAGTATCTCTGGGAAACATACAGAGGAGCTCCAGCTCCGCTCAATTCCACTTGGAACAGCGGCAATCGGCCAACTGACATGCTGACGTTTATTCAGTCAGCAGTACTGTAGAAACCCTTAGCGAGATCGGCTCCCAAGGTCAAACGTTGAGAACGCTGCCAGTGCTACAGTTACATGGGCTAGCCAGGATCCCTGGTGGTGGCATAGTGTCAGAACAAGGGGGCTGGTCGCTGGGAACTGCCGGCGCTAAACATGGCTACTTCTACTAGTCTCCATCACACTGCTACCCCAGCCTCCGTCTTTGCCAAGCTCCACAGCGGTCCAATATCTATAGGGCTTGTCAGGTACTTCGGACGAAAAACGGGCGTAGCAATTAAAGCATTAGACCTTGGAAACTCTATACTCTCCCTACGGGCCCTACGGGGGACCCGGCAATGGGAACCAACAGGGCGGAATCAAACGCCCGCATATTTTTGTGGATGACGAGTGTTCGTGCACATCGCAATAGAAATCCAACTGTCCGGGTAGGCCGGCTGGGCAGCCGATGGGGGTTCAACAGTCTCCCCGAACTCAACGTCTGTACCCACCAAACATTCAAGGGTTGATCACGACGACGAGCGGTCCGAAGATTCTTGTCTTGGTAGTTGGGAGGCGATGTTTCGATCGTGGCCTGTGACAAGGAAATGTTCATGTTCTAGTGTGGAGAAAGAAACAATCCGGAATTGAAACAGCAGATAAATTAAACTCGAGATAGGCGATGCTGTCATGTCTCGCTACCCAAGTTGGACCTTTCAACTGACGCGGACTTTCTAACTACTCGTTAATAGAATCAGATGGATCTGATGACCCAGTTTATGTGACAACCGGGGCCTTGGTTCAGCAAGCACCTCGGTAGGTCCGCGAGAAACGGTGAGCCACCCTTGTTTGCTACACATTTGCAATCTCATAATCATGATTTGCCAGCCAGAAGGCACCCTGGTTGTATGTCATTGGGGCAACTCGCACTACGAGATGATGGAATAAGGGGAAACTGTGGGCCTTTGGCCCTGTACGGTAGGATTGGACAGTGAAGGATTGGAGCCCCGCCAACTCAACCGGCCGGATAACTGACATACCAATTCCGTCACAACGCTCATATATATACTGGTAGAGCTTCCTTCCAGACCATTACCAATGCACTCCTCCTCATTGTACATCAGTCACTAATTCTTGTGCCCTTTGCATTCATTCGTTTGAATTCGTACGCTTGTTTCCCGCCGCCTCTCGCTGCCTACGTCCATTACAACCATGAAGCTGTCTACCGTCTTATCAGCGGCTCTGCTGTCCAACCGAGCAGCAGCTCTGCCTCACATCGACGCAGACACTCCAATCCCGCTCAATGCGTTCAAGTTTGCAGCAAGAAGTGGCGTGGACCCTCACATGGGCATCGACCCGGAGACAATCCGCAAATTTGTGTCTCAGGCTCCTCCTCCTGTTGAGAAGCGGGATGTCTTCGACGCCAAGAAGCAACTCGTTGATGGTGAGTGCGATAAAGCGGAGAGACTGGTGATTGTGGGAGCATCTTTGCTGATATTATGCAGTGCACGGCGACCACGAGTTCATACCTCCTAACTGGGATGATGGCGATATCCGTGGCCTCTGCCCTGGTTTGAACGCACGTAAGTTGCACCTGCCTCGCTGTAGGTAGGTCTTCACTAACAAGTGCCAGTGGCCAACCACAACTACCTGCCCCGTAACGGCGTGGCTACCGTGAGTCGACTATATGTAACACCTCTGGATGTGATTTGCTAACACAAACCCTAGTGGACACAATATGTCAACGCAGTTGCCAAGGTATGGGGAATGGCGAACGATCTCTCCGGTGTCCTCACCACGTTGGGTGTTGTTCTTGGAGGAGACTTGATCTCCGTCTCGCAAGGCGGCTGGTCAAAGTACATGACTGGCACCTTGGGTGGCCTTTTAGGTACCCCCCGCGGTCTTTCCGGCACCCACAACCTGTTCGAGGTCGATGGCAGTGGTACTCGTGGCGATCTTTACGACCCTAGTGGAGATAACAACAACATGAACATGTCCTACTTCATGGGCCTGTACAACCTCCAGAAAGACGCCGAGGACCCTAACTACAGCGTAGAGGTCTTTTACGAGCACGCCAAGAACCGTTTCCATCAGTCAATTGCAACCAACCCTTATGCCTGGTACGGACCTGCGAGCGGCTGGCTCGTCCGTTCCAGCCCGTACTCCTTCACCGCTCGCTTCGTGGCCAACCGTTCCGAAGAGTACCCTGTTGATGGCAGACTTGGCAAGGAAATCCTCAAGACCTTCTTCTCTGTCTACGGCCCTGAGGACAACATGAAATACATCGTCGGCCAGGAGCGTATCCCCGAGAACTTCTACCGCCGTGCTCACACCGACTTTGGCGTCGCCTCTCTCGCGCTTGACATCGTCACCCACAGCCACCCTGATACCCTCAGGTAAGTCAATATCAGATACTATTGAGCTGTACGAAGGCTAACAGTTCTCGTAGCATCGGCGGAAACACAAATGGAGTCAACACCTTCACCGGCATCAGGATCGAAGACATTGGCGGCGGTCTCCTTAACGGAGTGAACTTGCTGAAGGGCAACAACCTTGTCTGCTTTGCAATGAACGCCATTAGGACTGTGTCCCCCAACGCACTGTCGTCCCTCTATGCCACGATTACGCCAGTCACAGATCTCATCTTCGCCGCCCTTGAGCCCGTCATGGGAGCGATGGACTGCCCCGCCTATGATGACCTTTCTGTCAACGGAACCAACTGGGTTACTTACAACAAGGAGATGTACCCTGGTTTTAGGAAGGCTGGTCTAGGCTGGTAGACGTAGGCTGCTGATCTTGCGCAAGCCTTCCGTTCTACGGCGTGTTCACTTCGTCGACTTATCTATTTAAAGACAAATTTTAATCCCCTCAGCCATGGCCGTCTCTAATAAATTCCAGATGTGACTCGTGTTAAAATTTACCACGTAATTGCATCCGTAGACACAGGAACATCATCGTGACTCAAACCCATCCATTTAATTAATATGAGTTGGTATCCCCTTCCCTAGCATAGTAATGGTAATTGCAATATGAGCTGTGCGCAATGTAGTTTCAAAAGCATTATGAAGAAGGAAAGTGCTTACGCTGCGCTTCATTTGTCTAATTATTGCCTGGTTATGTAAGTTGGAGCGAATTTGCCTAACCTACACCTCAACAAACTTCAGCCTAATTATCATACATTAGCCTGTGTATTCGTAGGCACCATCTGCTCCCTTTCTACAAAAGCGAACCTTGGTTCTCGGCTGTAATAAAATTCTTAACGTCAACAAACCGCCTCATCAACTGACTGTGATAATTCATAAATAAACGTCGAACCCTACTCCGCGCTCCAAGAAGAGTGGAAATCTACAACAAAGCGTTGACTCAGGGTCATATTAGCTGTTTATGTTGTTTGTGGTTGTTGCTGCATGGAGGTAACCTACATCTTGATATGATGCAAGATTCATTAGATTGGGTAGAGAAATACGGAGTACTTGGTTTGGTGGATTTTGGGAAAGACTGAACCCAAAAGTTAAATTCTCGTCAAAGACCAGATATTTAATCAGCCTTTCTCTTGCTAAGTTCCATATATTCTCAATCCCGCGCATTGAAGTAAGTACGTGAAATATCTCGTGAAGCTTGTAGATCCTGTTTAGCACTATTTAGTAACTCACTGGTTCAAAATATTGTCCCCCTGTTTTCTTTTGGTGATATACTGTGAGGAGCTGTTTGATGATATTGAATAAGGCTAGAAAAGAAATTATAAATACTGCGAGGAGAGAGCGAGATTCATGTTTCATCCCAACGATAGGATAGCTCTGTCCTTGCCAATAAACAGAGAGAAGGCATATACAAATCACGAGAAAATGATATCGTCGATAGGTTTATCGTGAACTCTCCTTCGGCAATTGGCGTGTGAATGAAGAAATATTTCTGAAAAGGAAGCGTGGGATTCTTTATAGACTTTATCACTCCACGCGCCCTCAACACTGATCGTCTCAACCAATGAGGAGCCCAGGGTTTGATGTTCTATCAAAGAGTAGGATGAGATGTGATGAGCTAGATTTGCGAGGATATGGAAACTAAATTAAGCGATATGATTTATCTGCCACTAGACTTGCTGCGCGCTATCAAGCACATCTAGTTAGCACTCCCTTCTGACCGCGGGAGACTCACTTTAACAACACGCACTGGCTATGATAAGGGAGCAATACTCTGGTGGAATTATTGAATATTCATCATCCATTTGGCAACTTCATTAGCTCATTGAAAATTCTCTGTTTGGATGTTGATTCGCGCACGCTATCGACATCCTTGAACGAGGGTTTGCTTATCAGCGGCTAACCTTTACCTCAATGCAGCCGATATCCGATGTCGTTCAGATACTTATCGACTAGTGGGTTAGTAAATGACTTCAAAGTGGGCTTTCCGATGTTGTACAGTACGAAATCGACAGTGAACCATACCATAACCTCTCCACAATTGCGAATGCGGGAATAATAGCCAATCCGACTCACGCTGCTGTCCCTTAATGGGAAAGCGTTGGCACCAGCGTTTTGATAAGAGGAGGATAGTTGGGCGGGGAGACTTGCTTGCTATTTGCTCGTACAAGGACTCAAAGTGAAGGGAACTCCGAGATAGCAGTCGGAATTGACCTACTTTCAATCACCGGGAAGTCCGGAGCTTCTCTCGACTTCTATCTACGCACATTCAAGGCCTTTAGGGACAGTACGGCATTTCTATGACTCCTAGATATGATAATATATGTTTAAACGAGATAGAGTTATCTTTAATGCATGATGCAGAAGGGACACACGCATATGTAGTTGGGGATCACCATGCAGTCCTGTGGGCGTAATCCATGAGATGTGACACTTCTCCGCTTGCCCAACACCCGTCAAGATGCATCAACTCCACATCATTCTTACCATCTTTCTGGCGGCAATTGCTACAGCGATCCCTGTGGGGGATGATGTAGTTGCACACCTAGAGCCACGCTCCAAGTCCCCATTCGTCATGCCCTTGTGCAGAGGGATCAACATCGAGGATGCCACAATTGATGAACTCCAGAGATGGATGATTCTGAAACACCTGTCCAGTGAGGATCTTGTGTCGTGTTACATCGACCGCATTAAGCAAACCAATGGGTACCTACCTACCATGCAATTATGATGCGACTGAATTAACACGGTGAATTTATGCAGATACCTCAGGTCCATAAGCGAAATCAACCCCGACGCCCTGTCCATTGCCGCTTCTTTGGACAGGGAACGCTCCAAAAAGGGAATCCGCGGACCCCTGCATGGCATTCCTTTTCTGGTCAAGGACAATTTTTACACGGCCGACAAGCACAATACTAGTGAAGGTGGCCTCGTTCTTCTTGGCGGCAGGTACTCTCGGGAAGCTACCGTGGTGTCCAAGATCAGAGCTGCTGGGGGAGTCCTACTCGGGCATGCCGCGCTTTCTGAGGCTGCCGATCATCGAGCACTTGTCAACTTCTCTGATGGCTACTCGACCCGGGTTGGCCAAACAAGGAACCCGTACAACCTGACTCAGCTCGCGTCATGGTATTGTCCCAGGTAGCTTTTACCACGACACACCCGGTCCCCTTGCTCGATCAGTCAAAGACGTAGCTCTGCTACTTGATGTTATGGCTGGGCCAGACGTTTATGACAACTTGACCTTTGAAGCACTTGGCAACTACCCGAAAGACGGATTTACATCATGGGTTCAAAGCAAGGACTCACTCAAAAGACTGAAGCTCGGATTTCCCTGGAACCCGTGGTGGTCGACCAATGCGGTAAGAGAATGGCTCTACTATATCTATCTGAAGCAATTGAGCAGCAGCTGACGAATCGGCCATCAACACTCCCGGACAGCGGGAGCGTTATGAAGGCCGAGTCAAGGAGCTCGAAGCAGCAGGCGCCGAGATTTATAATATTACGGTGAACACTGAGTCTATGCAAACGTTGATGAGTATCCTAACGAAATTATCAGTACATCCCAAATGTCAAAACTATTGCGAACCCGTACGGCTTCGGTCAGCCCTGCTGACATCCCCGAGGAGTACGGCTAACTTATCACCTATAACACCCTTCTCGCCGTGGCGTACGGTGAGTGGCTTCAAAACTGGACGTTCCACAAGGACAAGCCGAGTCTCCGCCTCCGCCGTTGTCGTTGGGAACGATGAGAGCGTCAAGTTCAAACGCCTTCCAAAACACATCGCCCTTGGTTCCATTGGTTGCAATGGCGTTGTCGTAGAAGTCTTGTCCAGAAGCGGTGTTAAACCACCAAGTCGAGTTGCCAAGAGCCCCAGTGGATGAGTTGTGCGCATCATTCCATGCCGCCATTTCGGTTAGGCTTCTCATACCGTGACGCTCGTCGTGCATCAATTCCATCCTACGCTGGATATCCAGTTTCAAGCATTCCCATCGGGCAGAACGGCTTTGATGTGCCGTGTGGCATGTGCATTTACGGCCGCCAGTGGAGCGAAGCCACTCTCATCCGAGTGGCTTCAGCCATGGACGATCTCTTCCAATGGAGCGCGAAGCCGAAATGGCATAATTATAGAACTGCAAAGGGCCCGTGGGAAGCTAAGTGGCCCGGGTACGCTTGCTCGCATGAGTCGCTGGATAGATATGCGTGTGAGAAGGAATAGTCTTGTAATTTTGTGTCGGGGGAGTCAACAACGACGAGGATAGCTATGAAGTCATGGAAGTGAACTACTCTGTAGAGAAAATGGTAGGACATGCTGCTGCACTGCTTGATGCGAAGACCCTGATAGTCGATCGTTTTACGAGGGGACCACGATCTCTTTGGAAGGTTACCTCAAAAATGCCACGGAATACTTCTCAGTCATGAAACCCGCTTAAAAAACGTGTTCCGAGTGATGGAGCAGTTGTTCGAATGAAGCCACTAGCTACAGGGCCCATCGAGTCAGAACATACAAACTTTACGGATGTATTCATGATTTGATAAGAGTGAGAACATGTTTGGTCTATTTATGCAACACCTCAGATATTGCGTGTAGGGGATACTCCCAAGAGAATTTCCCAGAGAAGGGCTCAGCTGCTGGAATATAATTCAACACAAGCCTTTTCCTTATAGCAGAAGCAGTGCTGTAGTTAATCAGGAACTTTTGAACAAAGTTCATCGACAGGACGTATCTCGCTAGAACATAGTAGATACCAGTTGCCCAAGTGTGAAGCCGCGTGACATCGGCAGACTGCCTATAGTCCTTTCTCACAGCCTCGCGTCGCTCGCGATGGTAACTTTCAAAAGCATTTTGAAGAACTACCGCATCTGGGCCAGCGCCTGATGAAGAGTTGTCATGTCCAGTCACCAATGATTGAAGCCGGTTGCAAAGTGCCACCGTGTCCTGAACTCCGTTGTTAAAGCCTAGGCCGGCGTTTGGCGTGAACTTGTGCCATGCGTCACCCACGAGGACAATTCTCCCGCCCCAACTGATGTTCTTCGCGATGCCTTCCTCCAAGTTCGCCATTCCCGCAGTAAAGGGCCTTGACAAAACATCTTTAACGTTCAGCGTCTCAGTGAGACGCCAGTCGGAAAAACTCTCAGCAAAAGAGCTGAGGCTTTTCTCGTCATATGAGACTCGCTCGGTCGACGGCTCTGGCAGCTTCTCGTACAGAAAAATCCAACCCTTCTCGCGTCCCGTCAGGTACATAGCGGAGCGGTCATGGTCGTGCGTCTCGTAGCTATCGCCTGGGTCGGACAGCCTGGGGAAGGAGGCCCATAAGCATTTATAATAATTCGTGAAGGGAAACTCGGGGTCCCATGTCGAGACTAGAGATGGATCGGTCTCAAGAGCGAGGCGGCGCATGATAGAGCGAGTTCTGGAGTGGGCACCGTCTGCACCAACGACAATTGAACCAGAGTAAGAGGTGCCGTCTGCGCAGGTGACCTCCACGCCCGTCTGAGTCGTGACAATATCGACGAGCTTCTTTCCAAGAAGATACCGGGTTTGGCCGTCTTCTGGCAAGTTATCATATAGAACACGGATGAGGTGCGCGCGGTGAAACGCAGTGAGAGCAGAACCATGACTGTTCAGGATGCTAGTGTTAGCTAGGACTTACTCAAGAGTAGAGAAGGGATGAAAGCAAGGCTAGCAAGCTAGACTGCATCGCACAGGAGTGAGACAGGATAGGAAATCGGGTGAATAAGAACGTGAGTACATACTTTTCACGTAAAAGACTCAGAGCATAGCTCCGCTTGAACGCTTTTGCGTTGGCAGTAAATCCCTTGGAAATGTGAAGGAACGGAACTCCAATTTCCTTGAGCTTGTCAAGAAGGCCAAACTGGTGGAAAACCCGCAGGTTCTGAGGACTAAGCACAAGACTAGCTCCTACATCCTGAACCACGTTGTCACGTTGCTCAAGAATGACAAAGTCGATGCCGGCGTGGTAGAGCGCGTAGGCAGCAGTGATGCCATTGGGACCACCGCCCACGACGATGACGCGAAAATTTGTCGTTGTCATGGCTGGGTTGTGCAGAACACGTGTGATGTGAGTCCACTCTGAGTTTCTGATGGTGTTGATAATTGGGCGAAGATCAAGAGTAGGCTGGGATTTAAGGCTTGGAGAAAAGACAGAATTTGCAGGTAGAACGGCGACTGTATTATGGCGCCATGGCTGGAAATTAGCTCGTCATTCTCCTACAGTAGATATGGATCATAACCACAACTGAAGCTTTGGAGAAGTCTCCGCTCTGGCTCCATAATACTAAAATAACGCCTTTTTAAACACCTAGCTAAGCTCTTCAAGTAACCCCTTCGTTTAGAACGACAAGCGAATACACTAATGGGACTAGCACAAGCGTTCGGGACTGCAAGTTTACGCACAGTCTGCGCTCACAGGTCTTGGCTTGAGATGAATCACCAACACTCACATGTCCATTTATTGTTCTGGTAGCCTCCATTCCATGCATGAACATATCCATAGCCTCTATTAAGAGGAGGCCTGCCAGAATCTTCGACGGCAGCAGCCAAAGCCAGATCTGCCTACACAATACGATTAGTTCTCATCCTGGGGTGACGCTAGAGATATTTGACACACATACGTCGTGGTAGCACATCCAATTGTGCTTCAGCAACGAGACAGCTTCAGTGTTGGATAGGATTTTCTCTTCCACCGAGGCCTGGCGTGAACCACGCTCAATATCAGCAGCAATCTCGCCCAGTGTCTGGTATAAGTCTTCGTTCGGCGGCCGAACTTTGCCGAAAATCTTCAACTCGGAGGAAGCCGAGCCAAGCGCTCCAGACGAGGCCCACCAAAGTAGTCGAATCGCTTCACCTTAATCACTAGCCCGAGCAGCTGTTGAATCGGTTCACAATATTCGTGAAAGCTTCCGACAAACCTAGCCACGCTAACCTCCCCCCCCCAACTGGATTGCTCGTCGCTGTCAGTCTTCCCAATCCTGCAAGTGATCTCCCAATCGTTGCCGCCGGGAGCGCTCATGTACACCCATTTTCCATCTGTGCCGTACCAAAAGATGACAGACTTGAATAGCCTAGTGTAAGTAACAGCTCTTGGCATTATTAAAGCAGCATGTTGCACATTGCTTTCACTGGAAAACATGCTATCTCTTCTAATTATTATGTGACTAGATTTCAGTGGGGTTATTGGTATGTATACAAAAGAAGAGCGGCCTTCTTCGAAATGAATCATGGTAAATACTGGGTTCCAATGATTCGAACGCTCAGTCTTCTGGAAAGAAACTAATCTGATAGAGATAAATGGGAGAATTGGGCATTGTAATCCCTGCGCCAGAATGTACCCTACAGCCAAGTATACCACTCTTCAGCATTCCATAGATAGATCAACAAATGCAATAATGTTACGGCAGAAACAAACATAGTAAAAGTATCACTGTTCCTCTTCCAACTCAGCGGTACGTACTAATTACCTTCTTCACAGTTGTCTTCTTAGATGCATAAGAGTACTGAACTAGTATACGACTAGTTCGATCGATAGTATTGGTCTTGAAGTTATGCACGATGCCTAGCAATATTTACAGTCAATATGTACAGTTGGTGATTCGGATATCAATCATTCACGCTTAATGCAAGTGACGTCGTGCTTTGATCATCCTCCTTGCAGATGAGCTAACACACTGCGAGTACCACTCGTTCTGAGCAACACACGAGGTACCAGCGACACACTCAGTAGCTCCGGTCCAGTTCCTACCGCCACATTGACCCCAGTGCTGGACGGTCCCGCTGGTCCCGCTGGACGCAGTCTGTGCAGCTGCTTCAACCTTGGCCGTAGTTGTTGCTGAGATTGGGGCATCCTTGGCAACCTGGGGCTCGGGGGTTTCAGTCACGACCGCAAGAGCAGTGGATGAAGCGGTAACAACAGCAGATGAAGCGACCACAGCGGTAGATGAAGCGGTCGGATTGGTGGTCTTCGACGAAGTGTTCTCCTCCTTAGAGCCAGAGCTTGAGCCCAAGTTCGCAGGACCGGCGTTGCTGATGACAAGGCTGGCGACCTCGCTGGCGGCGACAGGATCAACAAGAAACTCGGATAGACTCTTCCAGGCTGCCAAGGCGCTGGTGTCAGACAGAGACGGCCAATCTCCACTCTTCAAGTCAATGCTGTTCAGCGCACATGCGCGGCCAATGTACGACTCGCAAGAGCTAGCAGCAGCCTCGTCGGCAGTGTTGAAGATGGTGGACACCGAGGCGCCGCTCTCTGTGATGGGGATGTTGACCGACGCAAAAACATTTCCCTCGATGATAGCGGTGACACCGTCGCACGCGTCGAAAGCATGGCCTTTCATATTGCTGAAGTAGTTGTTGGTGGCCTGGAAAGTGCCACTCACGCCGTCAGCGCCCAGCTTCGGGGCACGGCCAGACACCTCGTGGAAGTAGTTCTTGTCCATGGTGACCTGGTCGCCGTCGGCGATGAACATCATGCTCCAGTAATGGTTGCCGTTGCAGGTCGCTGAGGTCGTGGTGGTGCCATCGAAGTCGTTGTTGGAGAGGGTGAATCGGGACCCGGCATAGTGAGAGACAACGAACATGCGACCAACCAGGGAGAACTTGCAGTGGTCGACCCAGACTCCGTCGTTGCCGCCTTGGAAGTCGAGAGCGTCGCCGCCCCAGACGACGCCTGGGTTGATGTCGGTGAACTCAACGCCCTGGATGATGACGTTGCTGGCGCCACTCTGAAGCGACAGGCCCTTACCCTTCAACACGCCTTGGCCGTTGCTGCTGATGATGCTCTTGTTACTTCCGACAGCGAGAGGGCTAGGCCCGGCGGTATCGTAGGTAATCGAGCTGACGGCAACGTTGTCAGGAGAGGGAGCGCAAGAGACGTCTCCGAGATAGAGCTGGCCTCCGTTGTCAACACTACAGCTGATGCGGTCGCATCCAGCCTCGGTAGCAGTGGTGCCAGTGAAGTCGTACTCCCGGTTGAAAGGGATTGGCAACCTTGAAAAGTTTCACGAGATGCTGGCTTCTTATACCAACTCTCATCGTGGATCGTATTGGGATCGTATTGATTGGAAGTTCATCGCCAACCTGCAGCCGGGCTCTCTGCCACACCGTTGCCAAGACATTACACGGAGCGGATGACCCGGATTTCACCGCGAGAGACTGCACTACTCATTTCAGGAGCCGAAGACTATCCCCTTGTTGACTTCTCAGCCGCTAAAAAAACGGTGCTGTACGAATACTCGTATTTGGCCCAAAAGCCTACGTAACTTCATCTCTGTATCCATGGATGTCGACCTTCTTCTTTGGTAATCGTCTGGAGCGATGTCTAAACAAAGACAAGCTGGGCTCTGAGACACTCCTGTTAACGCCACCAACAGGAGAACTCACTTTGTAATTGAACAAAACTTATTGACTACAAATCCTGCTGGTCGCTCAATTTGGATGATTCCGAAATCAAAGGTAGACACTTAAATAAGGTATGCGTAACTATGTTATACGCTTCTACTTAAAAACTAATGTTCGAACCATAGGGAATGTTTCCAATCCTTTGAAAGGATCTTGGCAAAAGCAATCATCAGATCGGACCCTCGGGTTTCTGGCCATAAACGACACACCTAGACTGCTGTAAGTCACTGCCGTCACAATGAGTATAGTATACAGGAAGGTTGATACGTACAAATCAATGTAGGAATGAACATTGGGGTCCAGTAGCTCGCTTCGCATTCTGGCAAGAAACACTTGCGCTTCTTCGTATGACCACTAATGACTTGTTAGCAAGGTGCCTTTCCATTTCTATGTTTCTGTGAAATTCTTCCGGAGAAACACAACTTACCCCAAGCATATCAGTCAACCCACGTATCGAGAAGCCCTCGAGACCTTGCACAAGGAACTGTCTGTTCCATGCTCCCCAGTGCTTCAACTGCTTATCCTTGGGCCACGTGCCAATAGGGAGTTTGATCCGACGCTCGTGGACGTTGACGAAACCCGCATCTTTAATAGCATCACACGCCTTCTCACATGCAAAGAACGTCTTTCCAAGTGCCTTGCCCATCTTCTCGAACACTTCTACCCAGGTGACTAATGGAGAGTCTGGCTTGATGCTTTCGTCGTCTGACTTTGCGACACAAGACATTTCAATTTGCTGAACCCAGCCTCCAGGTTTGAGATGACTAAAAAGTCTCAGTATCTGTTCGGGATAGGTGAGTTTGACGGGGTAGAATCCTTACCGCAAGACCTTGGTGTGGAATTCAACCCAGTCTGGGACACATCCTGTCATGGCTCGGACGTGGATAAAGTCGAAATTTGCCTCTGGATAGGTCCACTGTTCGTTCACATCGTCAACTTCGAAGCGACAGTTCGGCGGAACAAATGCAGGCTGAATGGGCGAAAGATCAACGCCAATGACCTCGGCAGATGTATGCTCGTCTGCAAAATCACTACAAGGACTCAGTCAGGAACGAAGGCAAGGACGTAGGATAACCAAGCTTACATGGCCCAGACGCCCGTTCCGCAGCCAACGTCCAGTACGCTCTAATTCTAGCTTAGCGTACTGCATGGGTTCAAAATGAGTACGAGGGAACATACTTGCACATCGTCCCGGATAGGAACATCGTAAAGCTTTCCGCCGAGAATAATCCGGTACATTTCGTTTCTGAGAACACAATCAGAAGAGGAAGTGATTATTGAAACGGAGAGGGTGACTGCTTACACCAGATCTTCTGCCTCTTGTTGCTGCTCGTCATTCGGGCCCCTGTGTTCGATGTCAGTGCCTGGTCAGACTGTGTCCAGTCAACACTGTAATTAGGACTCAGGTACTTACCAGTATGCTCCGTCTTGGTATGAGTGGTAACGACGTCCATTCTCCCACTTATAGTTCAAAATAGATGATCTCAATGAGCTAGTGTCGCTCACACGAGTTCTATGCGTCTTTTTTTTAGCGGAACTGCTTAAAGACGGCAGCGTGTCTTACGACTCTGGATAAGACGAATCACCATCATCTGCATCCTGTAGCAAGATGTGAGCACACGAATACAGCAGACTACTGCGTAGTAAATGGCGGATGGGCTAGCGGGATGTCTTACGACTTCAATCGCCCCGGTGGCTGGCTCGTCCGGCCCGACCGGCGACTGTCCTCTTGATGACCGGCTCTTCGGCGACTGCCCGGTGGGCGAAGCGGCTAATTTCGGCGACGTCATGTCGTATTCCAGGATCACGGAACTGGTTCCGTGGCGGGTTGCAAGACAAATACAAGTCGCAGACGAACGAGGGAGAGAGCGGGGGAGCGGATGTAGGGGAAGAGATTCCTCGGCTGCTGATTTATGCAAGGGTTCAAAGACTCGGTGGTTGCGACTCCGCACCTCGCAGGGGTTGAGCCAATCTCCTCCTTATACACAGCACGTGTTTGCTGTATGCACAAATGTTCGGCTCGCTGACCAAGACGTGAGCTTTCTTGTTTTTGCGGGGTCTGTTGGTTTGCCTTTGTCTCCTGATCATGCGGTGTGAGGAGAGCGCAGTTAAGAAGATAAGATAGTAACTTTGCTGTTTCACACTACCTAAATGATTAGCAAAATTTCAGGCAAAATCGCTTACATCACTGACCTGGTCTGTAGTCCATATATGTTCGACCTAATAGACAAATATGTTGGTCACATGTTCGCTTTAGTGGTACTATATAGCAAATCCCAGTGGGGGTTTGGCGAGCGAAAACAAACACGATATATTTTAGCGTGTTCCTCTGGCAATGCAAAGCATCTCGTTTTTCATCTTCTGCTCATGAAGCGAAGTTGCGTGTGTGCAAGCAGGGACGATTATAGAGGGTGTTGATTCGTTGACCATCTGAGCGATCAACAGCTCGGGACAGTATTAAGCTCTAAGCTGGTTATTGAAACCGGATAGGTCTGAAGAGAATAATGACTGCATTGCTTATCTTTGAAATGAAGTAGAAGAGCCAACAGCCCCTTCGTGGCATTCCAAGCCATGTGAGCTCATTCTCGTTCCTTTTTAGCTCTTTCGATTGCGCACTGCCCAAGCCAGCCCAGCTCAGCAATTAATTTATCCAGGCATCCCAGATTCTGAGCATCTTGAGGTCTGAACCTACTTCCAGGCATGTGCTTGATCACATCTCGCGTCAAGCTGATAATCTCCAGATCATTTATTGCTTGCTCATGCAGCGGATCCCTTAGAATATTGAAAAAGAGGACCATGAGGGCGGATATCAAGTAGAAGATGAGGACCCTTGGACAACAGTTTAGATGTTTATATGCCAACTTAGAAAGAGAGAGCTTACCAGGCTGTTTCACTGGCCAATCCATGTACCGCAACACTCAAGTACATCAGTGTGGATCGACTTGCTTCCACTGATAGTGCCAGGCTTGACTCTAGGATGCTTGTTCTGACTTGTTCGGTATCGTGGTTCTTCAATGATGTACATCTGCCACTCGCTTGATGAATGACAGACAGAAGATGGTGATATTGTAGGTGAAGTTCAATACGATGCATGCTCTTACGCATGCTCGAGCTCAAAGCCCATGTTGAGGGTTTGGGTATAGCGAGTGACAAAGAATAGTCCGGCGGCAGCGATACACGCCAGTCTTCGACTTCTTCGTCCAACTCACGGATAGAACGAAGCAGCTCAGCATCAGACTTCTTCAAAGCTCCAGTTGAGTATAGTAGACGGCACGCCTTTGACTTGATGATGCTGAGCCTAAGATCACACGAGAGCAGTAGGTCCTCTTCGTGATATGTGGAAGGGGACCAGCGCTGATCCCCGCTTTGAGTTTCGCGGGCGAAGTGACGCCCTAAATATTCGTGGGGAAATGTGAGGTCGCAAAACTCATCGTGTAAGAGACACGGCTGGCCGGTCCGTAGAGAAATATCCTTGTCGAAGATATAGCATAACCAGAAGATCCAGCGCAATTGCCTGTCCTCGCGCTCTCTCAAGCTCGGAGGTTCATCATTTGCCGCAGAAGCAGAAACAGTAGCATGTCCGCCAAGCGTAAGTAAAGTACGACAAAGAGTTGCATGTAGCATGGTGCCAGTTCGGAAGCGTCCGGAGACGATAGTGTAGAGTCCCTATAGTATGAAAAGTATGTGGTCAGAGAACAAGTCAGGTTGTTTTAGGCGTGGGCTGCACAAACCACCATGAGTATCGTCTGCAGCATTTCCAGGTTTGGGTTCTCGAGCATGCTGGATACCAATCTGTTCGCTTCGAAGGCATAGGAGTCGACATCGATACTCATGCCTAATTCCGTGTCTCCGAGGAAAGCGCCCACAAAACAGGCGAATGCAAACACGCACGCCTTCGCAGTAAGTCTCTTCGTGGAAGGCTCCTCGTTTCCACGCTCGTAAGCCCTGTTCAGTGTATCCCCAAATAGAACATGATCTATTACAGGGAATACCGAGCGTAAATCTGATGCTAGAAATGTTTGAAGTAGTGCCTTCACCGTCGACTGCTTGGGAAGCTTAATATTTTGGCTTGGAGACGCCTGGATTTCTCGGCCGGACAAAGTCGGCTGGTCGTCGGTGGCGACAATGACATCACTACCGGGACATCCGAAGGATGGCCATTGTCCCGTTGCCCTGAAGATCCAATCTTTTCCCACGCTAGAGAGGGAGGGCATTCCGTTTCGTGAATCCACCGTGCCGAGTTGCAGTCCAAAAAAGTAAATTTGACCATTGCATTGTGTCGCCCTGTTCGAAGAGGCATTGCTGTGGTTTTTGTCGGCGCCAATAAGGGCAGCTTCAAGTGATGAAGAAGCCAAATTCGGGAATGAAGCTGCATTCTCTCCGTGTCTGAAAACTCCGATACCAGCTGTAATCTCTTCGATGCGTTTGATGCGCTCTAGGATTACGGTCTTAGTCTCATGCCTTGTGGATCTGGGAGACATTAGCATGTTCTGCTCAAAGGTATGCCCGCATGCGCCAAATTGTAGCCAACAAGAATGCAAACTCGCCTTTTGTTATTCTTTTTTGTCCTCCCCCTCTGCCGATTGAAGGTGCACGGGTTGCCTCGATGAGTACACCATTCGCATTTGGACTCGCTATTTGGGAATATGCACTGGATCTGTGAAATTCCGTCAGTGTGCTTGTCAAGAAAGTGGCCCTCCCTCCACCGCATTTGACGACGCCGCAGAACTTTCCGACGGAAGTTGGCAAGGGTGCCGAACATGGATTGACGGGCTTACCTTTCGCTTGTGGCACAGGTCGCAAGCACCTCTTTGAGGCAGCATTTCTCACGCAGTTCTAGTCGGACAACCTTTTCCCAGCACATCGGCTTGTGCGAGCTAAGGACATGGAAGGGATGCAACGACCGTACGGTGTAAAGTGGCGGTAAGGCGGTAAATAGAAGGCATCCGCTTAATAAGCGGGTGTTTTGCAGCTAGATATCCCCGAGGCCCCGTTCTGAGTAGATCATCGCATATAATTTATAGTAGGCCCCCTGAGAAGCAGCAGAGTTCGGCATTTCACACCCTGCAGTGCTGTGCAGTGCTGTGCAGTGCTGTGCAGTGCTGTGCAGTGCCGGACCGGGCCGGCCCGTTCCGAGCGCCGGCCAATCGCGCCCGCATGCGCCTGCATGCGCCTGCATATGTCACAACAAGGATGAGCGCCGCGACTATGGCCTCACGTAGTCTTAAGTGCGTTCTCGGAGAATTGTCCCTGTTGATGTGCGCGATGAATACATGAGTTTTCCAAACCCGTCGATTCATGTAAACATCCGTCTTCGTCCTGATCAGCTCGCAGAACTAACTGCTTCTTACGTGTCCCTACTTTTGCCAGTAATTTTCCACCACGTGTGAAATGAAACCATCCAGGTCTTCAGCAAAGTCACTGGGCTCCTCCAAGGCCGCGAAGTGTCCGCCACGATCGTGGATCTTATGCCAAACATGCTTCCCGCTGGTTTCGACCAAGGCCACAGGACATGGCGCCATCTCCTTGGGGAAATAGGAATACCCTAAAGGCACATTTAAGAAATATTCACCTGCGCCATGTAGGTTATGTATGGTAGATCCGGCATTTCTGTAGGGGAAGATTGAGCGCGGGAACGACTCGGTGAACCAGTACAAGGTAGCGGCATCGAGGATGTGGTTGAGGGATGGGGTTTTGTCACTCCATTCCAGATACTTCTCTCCGATCCAGCTTAGAAGCGCAAGGGGACTTGTAGAAAGGACCAATCCAATAGTGGCCGGCCGAGTAGTATGCATAAGTGCGTATGCGCTTCCATGGTTGATGAATTTCCCCAAACGGCGAATATCGTCAAGATCCGCAGGGCTCATGGCTTCTTTATCAAAGCCTTCCGGAGCGTCCATAGGGCAAAAGTTCACTGCCGTACAATTAACTTCAGGGCTTTGTGTTGAATCTCGGCTACTTACGATGAACTGCTTTGCAATGATCGGAGGTCGCTCCTAGGATTCGACTGAGGAAACTTCCAATGTCACCCCCTTGTGCTATGTATCCACTAGAGAAGCCTAGTCCCAGCATCAAAGAGTCCAGGATCTGAGCCTGGTCCTTCAACTGAAAGCTACGATCCAGAGGAGGACCAGCTGAATACCCGTAACCGGGAAGAGAGGGAACAATGAGGTGGTAAGGGAGATCTGCAGCGGTGAACTTCGCCTTGTAGATGCTTAGGACATCTAGGAATTCCAAGAAGCTCCCTGAAATAAATAAATTAGCATCAAATATTCACGATTTTGTGTTAGGTAGAACATACCAGGCCATCCATGAAGTAAGAGGAGCGGGACAGCGTGAGGGTTTTGAGAAAACAGGGCAACGAAGTGAACCGAGAAAACATCGTTCTTATACCCAATTGGCGCGACGAAATTCGGAAATGAATTGATCCTGTTTTCAGTTTGTCTCCTGTACCAAAGTCAGTCCAACGGTGCCTTTGCAAATTCCATCTGGACAAACGAAAACCAAGGAACTTGGCTATACCAGTCGTAGTCATGTTGCCATGTGGCCTTGGCGTGGCTTAACCACTTTCTCTGTGTTCCAAATTCCACACGATCCTGTGTGTTTTCGTAGGTCTCTGGTCCCAACTTCGACAGCTCTAGCAAAGTCTTGAAGAGCTCCACATCCTTTTCAGGCACGTGGGCGGTGAAGGGGTGCAAGTCGAGCGTTGCATTGGGTGGAACTACTGCGAAAGACGAAGAAGTCATGGCGATCAGCTGAAAACTTTATTGTCAAGTAAGTTCAGGGAGAATGTTGGGATAAGGATGGGAAAGCTGGATCATAAGTAAATCAACACCTACCAATTTACTATGCCTCGAGGGGTCATAGTTGCTTTACCTACGTAGTTTGAAGAATTTCTGGCGTTGTGATTCGCCACCTAACGTATACGTAAGCGGACTTGTTCGCACCCTCGGGGGATTAGAAAAACCTCCGTTAATACTACCCTGCCCCACAAAGCCAGGGATCTACTCTATCAATACAATACGTGTCGTTGATCATGATGGACCTGCCCTTTTATCCAGTATACTCGCGGCCGCGCAATCGGCAATAGTTTCATTTACAATTGACGAGAATAAAAGAAACGCGCGTTAGGGTCCACTATCTCGGTGTCCCGGGCTCGATTAATTCTCCTGTGTAGGAATTCATGGTCAACTGGCCGATCCGTGAGGACTATAAAGATGAAGAGTCTTGCCGAGTGAAAAATCAATTCTGTGCAAACAGACAGCACAACAATACTCTTTTCTCTTATACTCCAACATCTTTTGAACATCATCTTCAAAAATGCCTTCTGCCTTGGCTGTTCGATACGCTGAGGAGCGCGACAAACGACTTCGTTCGGACGGACTCCTTCAGTACACAGGTGTTAGTTCGTCTGCGGACTTGAAGGACCTCGGACTTGATCCATGGATCGACTACGAAGCTCTTGCCGCCGAGGAGCCATCCCTCAAGGATGGGGATCGAATCAAGTTTCTTATCATTGGCGGGGGTCATAGCGGCCTCCTATATGCCCACCGACTTATCGAGGCCGGCTTCCATGCCACTGATATCCGAATCGTGGATACGACCGGTGGCTACGGAGGTACATGGTATTGGAATCGCTATCCTGGCCTCATGTGTGACGTGGAGAGTTACTGCTATCTCCCGTTGCTGGAAGAGACAGGTTACATGCCATCGTACAAGTATTGTCCAGGCCTCGAAATTCGGCAACACTCGGAGAGAATCGCGGCCTTTAACCATCTTCAGGC
Source organism: Neonectria hederae (assembly GCA_003385265.1). Lineage (NCBI taxonomy): Eukaryota > Fungi > Ascomycota > Sordariomycetes > Hypocreales > Nectriaceae > Neonectria > Neonectria hederae. The sequence continues at coordinate 48,788 of QGQB01000095.1, read as the reverse complement.
ATTGTTCAGCACCAAGGTGGCCAGCCAAACTTGGGACGAAGACAAGGCGGAATGGGTCGTCAAGATGACACGCAATCTTGGACCCAAGAGAGGTAGCTACAGCCTCAAAGTCGGTGCCCAATTCGTTTTGCCTGCCGGTGGAATCTTTCCGGATCCCAAGGTGCCAAATCTTCTGGGTTTCGACGAGCTTCGAAAGAACGTACACGTCTTTCACACTGCCCGATGGGACTACAACTACACTGGAGGCACACAGGAGGACCCTTCCTTGGTGAATCTTAAGGACAAGGTCGTCGGCATCATCGGCACGGGCGCAACCGCAATCCAAGTTGTCCCATTCCTTGCTAAGTGGGCGAAGAAGCTGTACGTGTTCCAGCGTACACCGTCGTACTGCGGACCTCGAATGCAGAAGAAGACCGACTCGGAAACCTGGTCCAAGGTCGCATACGGCAAAGGGTGGCAGGCGGAAAGACAGCGAAATTTCAATTCCTTCCTGAGCAACGACCCTGCAGATGTCGATTTGGTCAATGATGGGTGGACTGAGCAACGCGCTCTGTGCGGGATTGCGGGAAACCGAAAGCTGATCACCCCGGACAAAATCCAGGACCACTTTGAATCTCTGTTCGAGTTGGATGTGCCGCGAGCTGAGAAAGTCCGAGCTCGCGTTGACGAAGTCGTCAAAGACACCGCGACGGCCGAGAAACTGAAGCCCTGGTACTCAGGTTGGTGCAAACGGCCTACTTTTCATGACGACTACCTGGAAGCTTTCAACCAGCCCAATGTCACGCTTGTTGACACAGACGGCAAGGGTATCGACAGGTATACTCCGAATGGTTTGAAGGCGAATGGCGTCGAGTATGACCTCGATGTGTTGATCCTTGCCACGGGATTCGAAAACAAGCTAAGCGCCCTTTCTCCGGCTGAACGTATGCAGATAAAGACTGCTGGCCGTGGCGGAAAGGACTTGCAAGAGAAGTGGGAAAGCGAGGATTACGGTTCGGTATTCGGCCTTGCCACGAACCAGTTCCCGAACCTCTTCTTCAACGGCCTTTCCGGAGCCGGCACGTCTCTCAATCTGACTTCAGTCTTTGACATAAATGCCAAGCTGGTGGCACACATCATTGCTGAGGCCTCGCGCAAGGCGCAAGACTCTGACAAGCTGGTTATTGAGGCATCGAAGGATGCCGAAAGAAAGCACACGGCCGAAGTTGAGAAGAGGGCGCTATGGTTCTCTGGACTGACCACTTGCACGCCTGGTTACTTTTCGGAGGAAGGAGCGAGAGCGAAGATGAAGGAGGCGGAAGAAGCGGATCAGGGGGCTAAGTATGCTACTTGGGGCAGTGGGCCGTTGGAGTTCGAGGAGCTGGTTAACGATTTCAAGGCCAAGGGCACCTTGGAAGGATTTGCTATTAAGGTCTAGGTAAAGGTAGCACATGGTAGGGCTTTAGGGAAAGGGCGCGATATTGTAAAGAGGTAGTCGTGAATTTAGTTACGTGACTATAAACTAGCTATTCTGCATTCCTTGTTTAGCTGAGCGGTTAAGAACTTTAACTCGGAGATTAGTAGAAGTCTAATTAAGAAGATGACATACCTTATCTAGAGTAGTAACCTTAATCTTAACCTAAATCCGAGTCCAAAGCACAACGGTACATATATCATATTTGATCCTAGTTTCATTAATGATCTCATGATAATAACAATGGGCTATCAAGTACAGGTACTCTCCCTTTGAGTGTGCGAAGGCTCCGCACTACTCACAGTGGTAGGGATCTTCAACCAAGCGCGATAAAAAGTACATAGAGCCACACTAAAATTATGTGGTGGCTGAAGTACTAACAACCCTGCGCCGGGCTGATGTGGGTCTGATATTTACGTACTCTGTATATAAGAAGCCTTCGCACACTCAAAAGGATTAATGCGAGATTTTATGGCAAGTTACTGGTAAGCCTCACCATCCATACCATTAGTCAGATAGCTGCAGCTATCGCATGACACGTGATGAATCTACCTGATCCTAAAGCAGCCAGCACCAGCATGATAATGTGGTAGTGGATTTACTGAAACCATGTACTCCGTGCAGAGTCATGATTTCTCACGAAACGGTGGTAGACTGATTCGCTTGCCTGTAGCGTGGTAAGACGACAGCGGGGCTGCTAGAGCCCGAGCAAATGACCGAACATCGTCAGTCACATCCACAGTCGGCGACGTAGCATCAATCGAGGCCCTTCCATAGCATCGGCGGTGGCGACCATTCTCGACGTCGCTTACCGCGTCTCTGCCAAAGCTACCAGATCCCCGGCCCTGCTGATTGGAGGTTCAAGCCCTCCTTGATGGTGCAAAAGTTCGTTGAGTATTTTTTTTCCTTCTCTTTAATCTCGATCATCTGATAAGACAAGACTAGGCCGTGGATCAGCAACGCTTTGGGTTCCATCTCCGGCGGATACACCAACCACATCGTCGATATGGGGCCAATAGCACAAGGGCCATCCTCAGTCTTTTCTCTTTTAAGACAAAACCGCCTTCCATGACTCCACAGAACCCTGGGCCAGATGCAACCTTGCATCGAAGAGAGGTTGCGACCCGGTGGCGCGCCTTCTTGCCTGCCCGTTGGTTTGCGCCGGATCCCACCCAAGCGCATCCTTCGCTGCGACAGTGGAGGCTCCCATAATCCCAACACGGTGGATGGCAGTGTGGAGAAGCATGAGAATCATCGATCTTGGCGAATGGATGGCTGCGTTTCTTGGGTCCTTGGCCGATCCCGCCAGGGACCTTCCGCGGATTTGCGCAGCATTCATAAAGCCTCACCCGCCCTCTCGGATCACACAGCTGAGTCTCTATCGGTTTCTCCATGCATTCCAGCCTTGCGTAGTCCATCATGGCCACCACCGTCAGCTCAACGGCTCCTCAGCCTGCCGCCATTAACTCAATGGCGCCTCAGCCAACAGCTGAAGTACATCCTAGCGTCGCTCATGAGATCGAGAAGCAGCTGTCGCACGACCAAGAAATGCAAGACCTCCACGATGACGAGAAGCCTGAGATGAGCGACGAGGAGACCAATAAGCAGGATGGTGTCAAACGGGTCGAGGCCATCACCGCCGTCTGGTCTAAGCAGATGCTGATCGTCATGTTTGTCCTGTAAGTCCAATGCGACTCGTTATATCCTTTGCTAGATTACTAACCACGCACAAAGTCTCTACCTCGTCTCCTTCACTGACCAGCTCCTCCAATCCGTCCAGGGCACTCTAGTTCCTTACATCACCTCGGAGTTCAGCCAACACGGCCTGCTTGCGACCGTTGGCATCGTTGCCACCATCCTTGGTGGTGTCTGCAACCTCACCATTGCTAAGGTCATTGATATCTGGGGCCGCGTCGAGGGCTTCCTGTTCATGCTCCTGCTTGTCACAATTGGCATGATCATGAAAGCCACGTCCACCAACGTCGAGATGTACGCTGCCGCTCACACTCTCTACTGGGTTGGCCACTTGGGTCTGGGATACATCATCACCATTATTCTGGCCGACATCACCAGTCTCAGGAACCGAATTGTGCTTTTCGGTCTGAACTCAACCCCCATCATCGCCACTACCTTTGCCGGTCCGAGGATTGCCGATTTGTTCTATACCAACGTCAACTTCCGCTGGGCCTTTGGAGCCTTCTTGATCATCCAGATCGTCTTCTGCATCCCTGTTGCCGTGATTTTCCTCTGGAGCAAGCGTAGGGCTGTGGTGCGTGGCATTTACCCCGAGCGGGTCAAGAACCGCACCTTTTTGGAGTCGGTCAAGTACTACTTTATCCAGTTCGACGGTAAGCAAAGGCACTGTTATTCCTCTCTAGCGAGACCCGCTAACATCTTCCTCAGTTATTGGCATGTTTCTTACCGTCTTTGGATTCTCCCTGCTCCTGCTGCCCTTTAGTCTTGTTTTCTACGCGCCCAATGGCTGGAAGACAGGGTACATCATTGCCATGATCGTCCTCGGCATCTTTCTACTCGCCGCCTTTGTCGTCTGGGAGAAGTTCTTCTCGCCCGTGCCGTACATTCCCTTCAAGTTCCTCAAGGATCGAACCATTCTGGGTTCTTGCCTCATGTACGGCATCATGTTCTGTTCTATCTTGTCAGTATATCCTGATCACCATAATCTGACATCTTCGTAATCTTGCAGGTACTAACCCCCAACCAATTAGCTGCTGGGACTCTTACTACTTTTCCTACCTCCAGGTCGTTCATAACCTCGACATCACCAGTGCCGGCTACGTTCTGAACTCTTTCTCCCTGATGTCGTCATTCATCGGGCCTTTTGTTGGAATGTGAGTTCTCTATTTATCCTTACATATCGACCTATTCTGACCTTTTGATAGCGCCATTCGCTACATCGGGACTTTCAAGTGGCCTTCCATTGCTATGATGCCCTTTGCTGTTCTCGGTACTGCTCTGCTTATCCACTTCCGAACCCCCAACACAGACACTGGCTACCTTGTCATGTGCCAGTTATTCAACGGCATCTACAGTGGTGTCTGGGCTCTCACTGCCCAGCTCGCCATCATGTCCCGCGTCACCCATCAGGAGATTGCCGTATCCATTGCCCTGTACGGCCTCTTCGGCTCAATTGGTTCAGCCGTTGGTTATGCTATTGCTGGCGCTCTGTGGACCAACATTTTCCCTGGTCAACTCCTCGCCAGGCTGCCCGACGACAGCAAGGATCTTATGACCTCTATTTATGCCGATATTACGGTCCAGCTCTCTTACCCTCCCGGCAGCGAGATTAGAGACGCCATCAATGACGCCTACTCGGACGTTCAGAGGAAAATGGTTATCACCGGTGTTGCTTTCATCCCCCTCTGCCTTGGATGCCTCTTCATGTGGAAGAACATCAATGTCAGGAAGCTGGAAGAGACCAGGGGCAAGCAAACCAAGGGCAACGTGTGGTAGACATTTAGTGCTCGTTCATAGTGATTGTTCTGGCACTCAGTCTAGAATCTGATCTTCTTCTCAGACTCCATCTCCTCTTAGTCCTTTGCCTGTGCATACTTCAGTACTAACTAGATGCCCTCTTGCTAATTCATTGAATTATGGGGAATATCTACGAAACTTTAATTGACGACGAAATGAATCCGAAGCTACCAACAAACCAGTTCCTTTGTAGTAGTTTTTTTCCTAGCCGCCTCGTGGCGCAACTTCATTTTCGCATTCGTAAAGTACTTAGATAATTACATCGCGAGCAGGGGTACTATAAAATACTTATGGGTACCCATTACGACCCATTGGGTCCTAAGCTAATCTTTTGGGGCCCCATGGGTATCCATCGGTCGGGTATTTCTTTTCTTAGTACTATCGTAATCTTCAGCGCTTACAAATATTTCAGAATTTCAAGTAGAATACTAATTTTTCAAGAGTAAGTGGAATAGAAGGACGTGCTCCTGTAATAGCTCATTCAACCGGTCCACAAGAAGATCTCCGGCCCCTTCATCCAAATGCGCAAGCATCTCCATTCCTAGGACCAGAATAATGTCCATGTTGAAAGGGTCTTTGAAAGAGCCCCTTCCTAAGCTATCTAGAAGAAGCAATTCGTGTTGTTGAATTATTTCCAGGAATGCCGCCATTTCAGTTGCCGTAACGCGGTTTTCTTCCGGTGTCAACGGGTCAAGATCCAACAATTCCCCTGTCTTTTGCGAGATATAATAATAGAGATGTAAGAATACAGCAACTAGCTCTCGTTTTTTAATTGTCTTTTAAGTGATATGTTTCAAATATTAGTTGGCATTCCAATGCAACCCAAAGACGTGTAACAACTCGACAACTTCCAGCGTGATTTGCTCGGCACAATACATGAGTCGCTGGCGTTTAACTCAACGTAGTCCGTACGGCAGTTATCGTTGTAAGTGTACGCCCATTGCCGGTTGGCTCCTTGTTGCATCCATTCAAATGGTATTGCAAAAAGAAAAGTTGCTTGAACGGAGGAGCTCCGGCAAAAAGAAAATATTGTACCTGGACTTGCGGGGGATTGAACCCCGGACCTTTCACATGCGAAGCGAAAATCATACCACTAGACCACAAGCCCTAGGATTGCTGACGTTCGGGGGAATAATGAAAGTTATAGTCTCAGGAGCATTGTACCTCTTAGAATAGTACAATTTCGGCGACGTTTACTTATAGTAAACCCGATGTAAAGAATTCATGAGGATACTAACTTATCAAATAATGAGTGGGTTAGGCTTAGGGAGTTCATTACAATTGCATTTATGACATAGGTCGTTCATCTTTGTCTTCCTTGTGTGACGTAATAAGACATAAGTTCGTCTGCTTCCCGGAGGTTCGACTGAAGAAGGTCTCATTCTCTCATCCCTGCTGTGGCAGCTTCGATAGCTTCAACCAGCCCCGTCTTCCCATGAACAACCTCAACATCGCCTTCTTTGGTCGTATCCTTACTTGCAACCCCACCAGGCAGGAAGCTCGTGGCCATTTCAACCCAGTCGCCAACTATCTCAGGAGGAAAAACTTGACCGTAGAAGGCCGGCAGGTCCTGCTTCTCGATAGCTTTTACGGCTACCTCTTTTCCCAAGGCTTTCGAAAATGCGGTTTGCACGTCCAGAGGCGTGTATGGGCGAGGGCCGTGAAGCTCCAGGATGTGAGGCTTGGAAGGGGGAGTCGGCCTTTTAGTGAGCTCTGTCGCGAGGATGAGGCCAATATCCTTAATTGCAACCATCTGAACTTTGTAGTCCAGGGGCGTGATGGTCGAAAAGAAGAATGGCTCATCCCCTTTGAGTGTGTCCAGGCTCATCGTCCAATTCTCCATGAAGTATGCACAGCGTACAAAAACAATCTCAGGCACATTAGTTGACTTAAGTACCTGCTCAGCGACGTGGTTTGTCTTGATCTCACCCTATTATGTGTCAGTCTGCCAAACTGAGGACGGCCATAATGTCACCTGGAACTCACCACGCCATCGGAGAACTCTGCCCCCATGCTCGAAAGAAGAATTAGTCTCTTCACACTACCAGATCTCTCTACGGCATCGCGAACGTTCTTGGATACAAGCTCAGAGTGCGCCACGATATTTCGACCATCATAAACGGGCGGCGTAATCGCCAGAACAGCATCAGAGGCAGAGAAGTCAAGGGATGAGGCATCTGAGACATCTGCTTGAATCCCCCTGAAACTTTTATGAGTCTTGAATTCCTCAGGAACCTTTTGGATGTCGCGGTAAAGGGCCTTCACTTTGATGGATTGGTTGTCGAACGAAAGAAGCGACCTGACGACCGCCGCGCCGGTCTTTGTGCTAGCGGGTGCAACGGTGATTTTCATGGTGATTTGTTGATCGGCGTGTGAGGCGGTTGATGAAGTAGCGTGAACTTCAATCTCGCTTCCAACGGAGCCACGGGCACACGCTTGAAAAGCTGCGGTGAATGGAGAGGTGAATGCGAATACCACGTGTCGCAGATAGGTTCTGGTTCAGACCTAGCTTCAAGTTTGAGGGCAGTGCTTGGGATCTTTCTTTATGTCAATGAATTTCTGGAGATGTAAGTGGAGGCTTATTCGGGTGCGGTGACCATCGAGGTCGTCAAATAGTGCAAAGCGATGACGTCAAGCAAACATTCATCAGACTGTGCAAAGGCTGATGGCCGTCATAGTGGCGTACGCCATCAACTTCAAGATACTGCTTATTAACCCAGAGACGGGACTCGAATCGCCTGAGCCTAATGCCATTTCTACAGCCATACTTTTGCTGCAATACGTTAAGCTGCCACAACTGAGCTTACGGTGAGACATATGTATATAAGGCCATCACGAGTGAGATGCGTATAGGAAGCTGAAGAGCTAGTATTGTCTGAGAATATAAAGCGTTTGATTGAAAATGAGTGTCGCCGCTAAATAGCGATAATTTGAACTCAAACATCTCCAGCTCCTTAAGAGTTACGTCAAACCATTGTTCCGGTGTTGGAACCAGCCTTGTTGTGGTGTTGAACCAGCTTTGCTTCTTGTGGTGTTGAAACCATATTTACTTGTCGCGGTGTTGAAACCCGCGTTGCTAAAATGCCGAAGCGTTGCATCTAAATCCAAATTCCGAGCATGTAACTAACGCCGCAGCCAATTAGTTTGCCATGGCATTGCAGCTCTGTGTGTGGACCGTTCACGTACAGTAGTATCAGAACAAGTCTCAGTAGTCTTCACCTCGACTGATGACTTCTTTCTTTGACTTCCGCAGCAAGATTGTCTGTGAAAATTAGTGGTTTACTCTACTGATATCTATGTGTTCTTGCTTACATGTTCAAATTGGGCGGAATAGGACCCGGGGATGTCCATCAAGGGTTCGTAAGACTCCAGTATCCCGTTTGATACAAGACAATTGAGCTGCCATACTGTTAGCTTGCCATTTGAACTCCTTAGATGGGAATGAAACTTACCCCAGCTAGATAACGGTCGCATCCGAGACGATCAAGATATCGGCGACAGAAAACAAGCGTGCCAAAGTTCTCCTTGATCGTTTTGTACAGGCGATTGGCAGAGCTAAGAGGCAAGTTCACCCGCTCTGGAGCATTATCGTTCAACCCATACCCGTACATTCCTTGCTATTACAGGCTGTCAGCGCGCTTCTTCCAGATATGCAACACAGGAGAACTCACACCGTCCCTAACGGAGCCACGCCCTGTACTTCCGAACGTTTCGATGGCAAAGATTTCGCCTTCTTCCATTTTGGTTTGAATCGAATTCTTGGTAAATGGAATGGTTTTCTCGCCGTGGATGTGATAGTGTTTGATGTCATGCCCGCAAAGGCCTCGCACTGGCTTCACGGGGTACACCTTGCCACGTATCTCGACTTCATAGCTTTCCATAGCCTCCTGAATTGCAGCACTGACGTCACTGATTCGAACGTCGATGCCTGCGTTCTGTGATGAACCATTAGTCCTTGGTTCTAATAGCTAGCAAATTGTTCCTCACCCTGATGCCGGTATTGGTCGCATCTTTGACCGCAGCCAGGAGGTTGTCGTAGGTGGAGTCAAATGCCATAGTGAATGCGCTGTCGACAATCCAGCCATTGATTTGAACTCCAAAATCAACCTTCATCACATCCTCTTGCTGGAGCACTACGTCCTTCTGGCCTGGGTTGGGTGTATAATGGGCCACACAATGGTTCAGAGAAAGTCCCGTGGGAAATCCCAATCCCGCCTGAAGGTTCTGCCCGGGTTCCAGTCCAGGGTTACCCAAGAGCGCCCGGACGCCGTCTTCAATTCCAACGGCAATCTCTGTGAGCGTCTGACCCGGTTTGACAGATTTCTGAACCCACTGTCGGACTTGGCGATGTACTTCAGCGGCTTTGCGATAGTCCTTGAGGAATGTGGTGTCATCCAGATTACGACGTGCATTATATCGTAGCTCGGAGGATTTTGTCACAACCGTTGTTTCGGGAGTACCGTAGTCCAACAGCTCGCCGGTAGCGTAGTCATCAGAAGGGAAAAGGTCGTCAAGTGGAATTCTCGGGGGTGATGACTGCTTGAGAGCAGATGGCTTCTTCTTTTTTGGCCGCTTGCGTTTCTTCTTCTTACCTGTCTCAGCAGAAGTTGGGCCTGTCAACGTTAAGGAGGCAGTGGCATCATGATCATCGTCGTCGTCATCATCATCATCGCCGGTAGCGCCCTTGCTTCCCATGCACCCATCTCCATCTCGAGAGAGATGGCTGCCTCGTGGTTCTCCGCCGACGAAACAGGATCCGGTGGATGGACCGTCTGCTCTAAATCAGTACCAAGACCTCTGACGCGGCATAAAGTCAAGTATTGAAGAAGAATAGAAAGAAAGCAAGCAAAAAGCATACCCTGCTTCCCTTGATCCTCATTTTCCAAGGTTTTGGAACCCATTCTTGCATGACCGGAAGTACGTGTGATGGAGTTGTTCAGTGGAGATTTCCGCTGTAAGGCGACGGCTCGTAGTGGCTTTATACCGCGCTTAACAGCCCCACATGTAAGTCGGACCACGTCAGATCAACTCGCAGTCAAAGGGCGCAATTGACATTCGACAGGGTGGGACTCCCTGACAATGGGGCCTAATTGGCTTTGGGTAACCTGGCTGAACATCTGTTGGATATCTAGAGTACCTTTCCACTGAATTTACTACGTGTATGTACCCATTGCATTTTTGTTCCAAGGTCGGAGAAGTTTATCAAGGGCTTGCTCTGTGGTCTTGCTGTGCGAGGTTCATTAACGCCGATATTGTGGTGTAGTGCCGGCTGATTTAAGCGCGTGTTTCCAATTATTAGATACCATGCATTTGCTACAGAGTGCAAAAACAAAGAATTATCCAACCTTGATATTGAAAATGCGCACCCCTCATATAACCCGAATAAAATCAAGACTAGCTGGTGGCATTCTAGGTCCTCTCAAATTCTTAGCTTTATCCGCTCCTTCTGGTGCTTCTTTCCTGTTCTACCTTTCGTAATACCTCATGACTCTCACCCTGCGTACAGGGAATGGTGCTAGCAAATTCTTCTTCCGCCGCTCTTGTAGACCAAGAGTAGATCCAAAGCATCTGGTGTCCTCCTTGATAGACCTTGGTTCCCCTCAGGTACGAGTTCAGCATGTGTGTGTGCAGAATTAAGAGGACGACTTTGAATGTAAGCACTAACTATTTGCTTTATCTGTACAGAGTACCCTTCTCAGAGTCCTGATTCTCTCGTCTTCTGGAATAGTATTAAGCTTAGAGCAGATCTCCAAAAGTTCCGGTTCGTCATGCGACATCTGGCTGCACTCGGCGTGGGCATCTCAAGTGGGGTGCAACGCCTCATACTATCTATTCAGGTGCTCTCCGTCAGCCCGAGACTGGTCTATGGAATACTTTTTCTCAACTTGGCAAATTATTGGGTTAAGCTTAGCTCATTCCTAGATCCGCTCGTCATTGGTGTGTTACTTATTACTGCCTCACAAGGCCAATCTGACGCTGATTCGCTCATTGTGGCGGAGCAGCGTATTCGCTTGTCAAACACCCGCTCAAGGCGTATCTCAATACGCTCCAAGGTATTTGTCATTCTTGAACAAGGATGTCGAGATGAATTATCCAATGACAACTCTGAAGCAGATTCACAAGCGGCCTCAATGCGTGGACTATTGACTATGACCATAGTCGACTCGGAGTTGACAGGCTGCAGCACTGCCACTTGACGGATGCTCTCCATGACGGTGGGCATCAGCACTTCAACAGATAAATACGGAGGCATGTTCCTCATTGATTTTATCTTTGAAAAAATTGCAGTTCATTTTCACCGCTTTCTTCTCAGTAATACGCTTCATTATTCATCTCATTTATACCGACCATTGTCTGTCCCATTCCACCAAGACCATTCAAGACGAACACCATCGGAAATGGGACTCTTCAAAGCTTCTGGCGTTGCCGATGACTGCGACAAGGCAGCTCGAATCTTAAAGGGGTTCGTCGGTATGTACCGTTCCGTTTTACTGTTGTTTCCTGTACCATACACGATCAACGAGGCTGACAAAAGAATAGACAAGAAAAAGATTCCCGTTGAAGCTATTGCGAATGCCAAGGGCGTTGCCATCTTCAGCGGCTTCAGAGCCGGCATGTACCTGGCAGGCGCCGGCGGCTCGGGCGTTGTCGTCGCGCGCCTCCCCGACGGGACTTGGTCCCCCCCGTCCGCCTTTTCAGTCCGCAGCGGCGGCATCGGTCTCGTCTACGGCGTCGACGTGTACGACTGCGTGTGCGTGCTCAACACACAAGCAGCCGTCGACGCCTACACGAGCTCCGAAATGTCCCTCGGCGGCGTCTTGGCCCTCGCGGCCGGGCCCATGACGATGAACGGGAGCAGCGCCAGCGTGGGCAAGGAGGACGTCAAACCGGTCTGGACCTACACCAAATCCCGCGGTCTTTACGGCGGCTTGACGGTGGACGGGACCGTAATCAAGGAGAAGCCCGACCTTAATGCCGACTTTTACGGGGCAAAGGTTGGGCCTGCGCAGATCTTGAGGGGCGAGGTTCAGGTGCAGGATGGGCTGAGCAAGTGGCCTGCTGGTGCGAAGCAGCTGACTGAGGTTCTTAAGATGGCTGAAGGCAAGGGTGCCGATGTCAGTGTCGTTGAAGGTCTCGGCGATGAGCCTACTCCTGGAGATTTGCAAGAGTAATAATGGCCTTGGTAGGGTTGCAGAGACTCAGAGTCATGGTTCCTCGATGGGGTTTAATGGTAGAGGCGTGTTTGTGTTTATAATACTTGAATTTTGTAGATATACCAGTCCATTTATGAATCTACTGTAAGACTGCAATAGAAATTCCGTATTGCTCTTCGTGGAATGTTTTCGTCTGTCAAATTCCTCTCAAGTTTGTCTGGATCCTTTGCAGCGGATAGTTCCTCATGATGCTACAAAAGGGACAAAGATAAAGGTCAACTCTTGTGCCCCTTGCTACTCCCAGTGTGAACGCGCCCATGAATTCGACTACGACCTCATCAACCGCATCGTCGTAAACAACATGGACATCATCCATCAGACCGCTTACGCAGTATGCAACCTCTTTCTAACCGCCATTGACACCAATGCTGAGTGTAACATGATCCAAGTGCTTTAAGACGGAACTGAGCGCGTCGTCTTTAGCGAGTGGGTTAGAAATCTGTACGGTTCCGTAACAAGCTCTATCCTTACTCCAATAGCCCTTCTCTTCTTCTAGACGTTCTATTCCCGTCTCCCCTCTGGGAACCTTTTGATCCCCTCAGCCTGCCTCTTCGCAGTTCTTTCAGCTTGTACCCTTTTCTTGGCGCCCATCAGCTGTCTTTCTTGCTCTTGCAACCGCTTCAGCAAGCGTCAAAGTAACTGCTGTGTTGGCTTTTGTAGCCGCATTTGACGAACTTTTTCGTCTTCCAAACGCTCCATCTCTCTCTCCTGTCCAGAGAGCTTCCAGTCTTCCTCGGCAGCCTGCTTCTTCCGATCCTCCTCAGCAGCAGCCTTCTCCACCTCGCGCTTTCTTCTCCACTCATCTTCCATTTTCTCTCGGAGAGCATCCGCTTCTTCCATCTCGCGTATTATATGTTCCATCTCTTCCTCATCCGTCTCGATAGACGTAATAGGGCCATTGTTCTTGTCCACTACAGCCTCCTTTTTCGTCTCGTCGTCGGTAGTCTTCTTTATTCGAGTCTTCTTTTTCTTTTTCTTTCGACGGGTACCAGGCTTTTCCGTCTCGCAAACAAGATCCAATTTTTCATCACTCGGCTTTTCAGGTTTATCTTTCTTCTCCGCTCCCTCCGCTGCTTCAATGACGTACGTTGACGACTTCGCACTAGACTTCGATAGCTTATCGACCTCGGCCGATGGCCTGTCAGAAGCCGCAGCCTTTGCCTTGTCGGACCCAGCAGTATCCTGCGCATGCATATCATATATGTGGGTAACGCCCGACTGGTTAGAACCCTGCAATGTTGGAGGTGGAAATTCCAAGATTGGTGCTCCTGATAGTCCAGTGCCGCTCCATTGCCCAGATGGCGCGGTAAGAACCGATGGCGTGCGAGCAGTGTTTGAAGGCTGCATCCAATTCTCATCGCTGGGTGTCCGGTTTAGGGAGCTCTGGATAGATCTCCGGAGGTTCAGTCCGTCCGGATAGCGCGCGAAACCTGATATCCACGGGTGAAGCCTCGCCTGGGCAGCCTTGAGCCGCTGCCAGGGAGTAGGCAGCATGAGACGTTGGATGAATTCGATTGCTTCCCCGCTGGCGCCTGCGTCTCGCAGCGCTTGATCTGGGAACGGAGTCTTTCCTAGATGGAACTCATGGAGTTTCTGTCTATCCTTGAAAGTGGCATGACCAGCGAGGGCCTGGTAGGTGGTCTCGCCCAAACACCACATGTCCGCATAAAAGGGGTTCGCTGTCGCTGGGTCGCCGCGGAATGGGAATCCAATCATCTCGGGGGCCAGAAAGCCCGGTGTACCGACTACGGTGGTCGTCCCCATGATGTACTCGCTCTGCTTGCTGAGTCCGAAATCGCAGAGCTTGATCCACCACGGCTCGGGCGGCTTGCTCTTGATGAGGATATTCTAGAAACAACTCAGCGCCGCAAACAATAGCCCACTTGGAGTCCCCGGAAGGTCTTACGGCTGGTTTGAGATCGCGGTGGGCGAACTCTTCCCCGTGCATCAAGGTTAGGGCCCCAAGTATCTGCGACGCAATGTCCTGTGCCTGGTCCTCAGGAAGCCTCTTCCCACCCGCCAAGTAGTTCTTTAGATCCCCATGCTCGCAATACTCCATCGCAATGTACAGCCAACCGGGCCTCTCGTACCAACCGTAGAACTTGACGAAGAAATCGGCATACTGCCCGCCCGGAGAGAATCAGCCATCCGTGTCGCAAACTGACACGTGATTTTATAAATAAAGACCTACCTTTTCTTGCGAGAACTTTGCCAGTGTCTCGAGCTCGCGCTTAATCTTCATCGTGTCCGACTTGGACTGGGACTCGGAGATTCGTATGCCCTTGACGGCGCGCAGTTCGGTAGGGCCGTCGTCATCTCTCACCTTACGCTCCAGCCAGACGACTCCATACCCGCCATTTCCGAGTGTGTCCCCGCGCACCCACGACACTGTGTGGCTTGTCACGTTGTCTTTGATGCTTACCTGCAGCCTCGCGTCGCGAACCAGCTCCGGGAGCGGGGTTGGCTCGTTAATTCTCGCCGACCAGGACACCAGGCCCGGGTCGTGACGCTCCATGGGTGACAGATGGCAGCTAGGGGCTCGATTGAAGATCGTTGGTAGGGGCGCAGAGAAAGCTCAAATATCTATGTAGTGAGAATCCCAAAGCCTGGCTGGAAATGGAGGCGGTGGCTTGGCGTGGCTGGCGTCTCTGTGTCAGCCTGATCATGCAGGGCGACTACTGTGTGGCAGCCAGCTGAGCTGCATAGCCTCTCAACAGTTGTCTTAGCTGCTCCAGGATCTCTCCGCAGGGACAAGGCTCTGAGAGGACGAATATATCGACCTGAATCCACGGCAGTTAATAGAAGTTTAGATAAGCAGGCGGCTGCACCATGACCTCCAGTTTTTGTGTTACTATTAGTGTGCATTATTTCTCTTTGTTCGTTTGCTGACAGCCGCTGTCTCGATAGCTTTGACCTAACATTCTAGCACGAAATAATGTAAGAAATGATTACTATCGTATAAATACGAAGTCTAATAGCGCATTCAAATCAACGAATACGAACTTTGGGACATGTCTCTATCACCGAAAAACATACTCCAGTCCATTTCTGTCAATTCCTCATCAGCCAATCCGTATAGGAGAGACCCACAATCAGTCACTGATGGCGTACGGATGGTACCCTCAGCCTCTTGGGATACGGCTTGAAACAACACAGCCACAATGTCTAGGGCGCGATCAGAAGTTCGCATCCACGGCTTCATCTCAGTGAAGATCTCGAGGGCTTTGTTCAAGCTTGCGTACCAGGATACCACGCTGTCAGACCCGGCGCCGCCACGGCGAGATGAATTCTCCATAGAAATGGAGAGCAGAGGTACCATACAGGCTTGAAAAAGGTACCACGCGGAGTTCCACACTTGGATCCGGTTGGGAACCCAGTGAAGAGCAATAGCGTCGATAGCTTCTGCTGCAATGGCACGACACAAGTTGGCCATTCGTTCCTCTGCCTCGCTCGGAACGTGTCTTTTGAGATCTTCGTAGGCAAGATATATGAGAATGCATCGGGATAGCATCAGGCGTACGCTGTAGTACCTGTTACGTAGGAACTCACTTGCGACAGTAGTACGTGGCGGGGGATTAATGGTATCTTTGAGCATGGGAGATAAGGAGTCGTGCCATTCCTGAAGTTCGCGATCGAGAGTTTCAGCCTCAGGAATGTTAATGCGGGTGGACTGGGCAAAGCGATGCTGAATACGATTGCAGATATGGCAGAATTCACAGCTGGCCCTGAGTGAGGTTGCAAATTGGTCCTCAGAGCTCAGTGCAGTTGGCAACGCAGTGTTCATAGTACTGCTATCCCATCTCCCACAGGTCGGGCGACCCAGGGTCATACTGGCCCATGTATCGAGGCAGTAGAGGCTCCACCATGTTCTCCGTCGAGTCTCGATTCGAATAGCGTAGCGCTGGCCGGTTTCGGAATCCTGGTGGTCGTTACGGACCGGAGATTCGCGATGTAGGCCCAGGGCTATTGCCAGGCGCTGGGCGGCGCCGAGGATGGCGTACGCCATGTTCGGGGAGTTTCTGTAATGGAGATAGTACCCGCCCAACAGACATAGAGCTTGCAAGGTCTCCAAGTTCCCAGAGCCTAGGGAGTCCAAGTCAAGGAACGAGCGGGCCTGGTTGTAGTACTGGACGTGGGCAGTGTCGCTCCCAGAGGCAATGGAGCCCAGCGTGAGCACCATGCTACGTAGACCCAACCATGCCGGAGTCTGGCAATTTCCAGCAGCGAATATTGCACGGAAAGACTCTTCGTGCAACAAGGGTGTTATCGCATGGATGTGATCAAAGTAGAATCCAACATAGCGTTGTTCTCGCAATGAATCAGACGCCGGCGGAATGACGAGAGCCGGGTTCGCCAAAGAAGGCCGAGGTTTCTTTTGCTGGACCTCAGGCCACGTCTTGGACTGTTCGACAGTGAGGTCCTTGGCGGCAGGGCAAAGCCGAAATAGCGCTCTCAAAACTGCGCTCACGGATGTGATGCCCAGGTATGAGCGGCGGTGACGGTCGCCTGCCAAGCTGATGGCGTTTATGTCGTCACTGGCAGCAATTGTAGCAGGGTTCTGCGCTGCTTCTTCCCAGTGTCTCTCTTCTCCGGATTCTCCATCGTCAGACTCCTCAGGCGAATCGTGCGTTCCTTCAAGATCTCCGGGAGATGCAGTAGCAGGCGGCGGCCCCGTCTGAGTCTCCAAAGGTCCGTCATCTGCAGAGCCAAGTGATAGCAGGTGAAGGAGCTCGGATCGATCCTTTTCGACCAGGTCATCCAACGAGTAGCTAAGAAAAAGAACTTGAAGAACTCCAGCTTGGCGACTCAGAGTTTGTGTAGCCTTTTCTAGGGCGCTTAACAACATTGAGAAACAGACATTAACAATTCTGCCAACTGAATTCGATCGGGTGTCTTACCTTCGACTCGTAGCCTGACGTCTGCTACGTTGTCTGTAGACACAGGCTTCGGGAATTTGGTAGTACTCACAGCTGGTGCAAGGATGGCCACCGTCACATTTCACCTTCCGACGGGTGCATTCAGAACATGATTTGTTTACTTTGCGGGAGGGTGGTTCAGGACTCGTCGAAAGTGCCGTCGCAGGTCCTGTTGCCGATAGCGTCTCAAACGAGTGAAACATGATGAATTGGGAGATGGAGTTGTATTAAAGTAGCGGGGTTCTCCTGGGGCAGAACAGTCTTGCATGAGCGATGCCAAAGATGATAGACTATGAAAATGGGATGAGCTTACGAGAGGGGGCAGGTTAATTACTGCCTAGGGCCGTGGTTTTTCCGATGTCCGATATTGAGACCCTTTGGACAGAACAACGTGAAGGTATTTAATTGTCGATAATTTGCTATGTTCTATCTGAACTTAGTTGTCTATAACTGGACTTCGGCAACAATCCAAAAGAAATCGTGATCCGATGTGAAGAGCATGTTCAGTTACCACCTCAAAGAACCAAGCTGATGCGCAATACACAATGTCGCTCGTGAGACTTAACTTCAAAGCCATAGGTGTTACCTCGTCGCTAGCAATAAAATTTCAAACAATAGCATTAAAAAGGTTATGCTCAATATACTGTCACTCTCACTGTTCCGCTTCCACAGTACTCCGAAGTGTTAGGAGGTGATTACACTGCTACATGTTTCCACCCCTCAAGGCTTCTTGGCTTGTAGATAGTTTGTTGTCGAATAGAAGTCGGTGAAGAACCAGTTAAATGGCTTTTAATTCGCCCAACAATTGTTAAAGTAGGCTGTTTTTGATCGTTATTGTCAGATAAATGACTGCACTCAACACAGCACAAAGCACATAGACAATAAAAGAATCGGTACAGAGTAAGAGTCAGGTCAAAAGTAAGTCAGTATCAGCACAACGTTATAGTGTCGGGGGCCAAAAGAGCAAGTCAATGAGCTAGTGATAAGTCAAGTTTATTTCAAGTCTTTTCCAACTAAGAAAAATTTATATCTTCATCTCTCTTTCCATGCCACCAATCTATCCATAACCAAAATCTTATCTGCACAAAGTTAGCAACGTTCATACGGAATCACTCGGGGCAGCCGGCCCAGCAGGTGTCGCAACGCATCACATCCCAGTGACTTGTGATCGGGTTGTTGCACTTGCACGCGCAGTGACAGAGAGTGCTGTGTGGGTTGGAGCGAGGCTTGAGGCCGGCATTTCCAAAGAGAGGCTGGTCATCCTCAAGAAGTGCACGATTGTCCGCAACAACAGGGTGGTCGACAGTGTTGTGCTGGGACAGCGTGAAAAGAGATGACTGAGAGTTCATGTTGAGTAAAAGGCTCGGTGAATTTTGTGGTGAGTGATTTTTGTAGCAAGTTATGCGATTGAATGGTGTTGTTTCGTGGGGTTGTGTGATGATGGCGTGTAAGCTTTTGCTTGTAAGTGAGTTGATAAAGGCTTCTAGAAACGCCGAAGGCGCAAATATTATATACTCAAGATAAAAATTCCTTGTTCTATAGTTTTTCAACTCAAGTTCATGCTCATGATCTATTGGCGAGCCTGTTCTGCAGTTTTGTGGATTCCTGGGCTTCCACTCTAAGTTGCAATTCTCTTATGTTCAAATGTGTTCGGCGGATAAAAGGCGCTGAACAAAGACACAATAGCTCCTTCTATACTCTTTCGTCCTCTTTTTCTCGTACGTACAAGGTTACAAGGTTCAGTCCGTGTTCATCGTGTATTGCTGAATGTAGATGTGAACAGAGATCTAGCTATTGGCGTGGACCAGCGAGGAGCATCACAAAGACAGACAGCACCATCGTTCTCCAATGATATCTCAAATAAGAACAGTAGTTTTAAAGTAGAAAATAGACACATTGTGACAATTTATGAAGTACGTATGGTTTGGGAGACTCTCTAAACAGACCAGGACTATGAAGTGCCCCAGATACCCCATTTCTACGGAACCTCTGGTTCATTCTTGTCACCCTGTTCAACTCTCACAACGGTCCTGGTTACTCCAACCGAGAATTTGCCATGGGGTTGAGGTCTTAGGTCGCTGCAGCTTCGCACAAGTTCTGTGACTCGGCTATAATCAACCCCTTCCTTCAATGAGATCAGTGTGTTCCGGCTACAGTCCTCTTTGCTCAAGAATAGCCGCATTCTGTTGGTAAGTGATCCACATTTTCCACATCCATGCAATATTCTTCCCTGATTTGCTCTGATAAGTTCCAGAGGTCTGATATAATCAAAGCCATGCCAGCGACTATTGATACCGCACTTTTTACGCTCAGGGGGGTCTCTATCGAGATATTACTTTCCAAATTCACCTACATCTTCCTACTCTTATTCTAACGGAAGCATGACGTCAAGCAAATGCATTCTATCTCTCCTCTTTCATCACAGTCCTGTAATAAACCACCGACCCATCTGTAGACACCAAAGGTGTCTATTCATCGTTTGCCGACTTTACTGAGTCGTGGTACACAAGACTAACATTGGCCGTATCGGCAGAGTACATCTACTTAAGTGGCGCCTGTGCCCTGCCTCGCCTTGCTGAATCCTGTTAGTCAAAAACGTTTCGAACTACCGTCTATGTTCCTTGGTGTTTACTGACAGAAAAGGGGCTGTGTAGTTCATCAAAAAGGTTATTGTACTGATTGTAGAACGAGTCATCCGAGTTTGACATTATGCTACTGTCTGAAATTATTGCCGGTAGACAGGAAGCGAAAACCCAAGTCCCCGCAGTGAAGTCAATAGTGAACGATGTGGTTATGGGTGGAGGGTCGCCGGGGTTGGTGGAGCTTGTTGTTAAGATAATGAGACAGGATCAACGGGTAGAGGTGTACTCTATACAACTTCGCCTCACCCTTCTTTCTCATCAACACAACCGACCAAACACACCGATCCACTTTTATATGACTAGATACACAGGCAAAGCACTACGATATGATTCTATGTCATCAACAATGGGGAATCTCTTGCAATCCCACTCGTCAACTCTCCTCAATACCTTCAACCTTCATCAACGAACTCCTCTTGACATCGAGCCAGATCACGGAGGCGCGCCAAAGGCTTAGGACATCGTGCCCAAAACGGTGTCCTAAAAAAAAAATCGCCCCATTCGTTCCGTTTCTATATTAGTGCTTGTGGTGTGTGTGGTGGGTTGTGCCAGGCGCGGACACAGCTAGTGATGTGCGCCTAAAAAGCGGCGACGGATCTGTGGCGACGACCTACTAGACAAGACTCAATCGAACGTCTCTAGCTTTGGCACGATGCTAGAAAAAGCCGAGCTAGAGAATTCGCATACGAGCCAATACCAAGTGATGCAAGAAATAGACCACACTAACTCGCTATGTATTACGGAGTACGTATTAACTATATTCGTGCCGCCGTCTGAACCGTGCGTGCAACGAGTCAGTTCTGTTCCTCCAGGTTATGGCCGCGGTAAACCCAGGCGAGCGTCAGTTCCGCCCAACCGAGTTTATCCTCAAACGGTCATGGATGGATGATCAGCAGACACAATGACACTAGACAGCCAACAGCAGCATCCCCCTGTTTATTAGCCTGATTCTTTCTTTCCTTGCTTGGCTTCCCCAGGTCTGTGTGACTACCCCGGAATTGCCAAGTCTTGTCGGTTTTTGCGGCTTTGTTCTTCTCCATCCTCTGCATCTCGCCCATCTCCCCTCCGCAGTCTCGACCCCGTTCCCCGAACTTCCCGTTCTTCGTGCTCGCACACCGAACCGTGCTCTTTTTTTCTTCTTCTTTTTTTTTTTTTTTAATTCTTCTATTTTCTTTATCCCCTTCCCTCGCCATGACCAGCATCGTCCGGAGAATGTCAACGCCATGGCATTGTCTCCCGACGTCATCTTCGACATCGCGTCGGCGTGCGCGTGCGCGGCGCTGATCCTGTCGCGATGCGCCTACCGCGCCCTCTTCCGCTGCAAGCTGCACCCGTCCTGCCACCGCACCTGGCGCATCGACGACTTGTACATGGCGGTTGCCCTGCTGCCGCTGGTCGGACGCACCGTCTGCATCGCCGTGTCCTTCATCCTCAACGAGTCCCATACGTACGACCCCGCCACCGAGGCCGAGGCGGCGGCCCGCGGCGTCTCGGTCCAGCGCCTGGACAGCGACCGCATGCTCTCGCACAAACTGTTGATACCCGCCCGGATATGCTACGCCCTGTTGTGCGTGTCCCGGACTCCCGCGATTGGCCCCTCGTGCTGACTGCGTCTACGGGTAGCTTGTGGTGTCTCAAGCTCGGCTTGCTCGCTTTCTACTCCCGCTTCATCTACGTCTTTCACTGGGGAAAGGCCGTCACAAATGCGCTGTGGGCCTTCATCGCCCTCAGCTTCGTCGCGGTTCTTATTACCACATTAGCAGAGTGCCGTCCGCTTTCGCTGTAAGTCGATCCTGGACGCTGGGCTGCGCTGGGCTGCGCTGGGCTGGGCTGCGCTGGGCAGAGCAATACTGACATGCAATGGCAACAGCATGTGGGAGCCGACCACCGGCGACAACCGTATGTTTGGTCCTTTTGAGACCTGCGCATCTCTCACTGACATCTTCACCACAGGCAGCACATGCCACCGCGCCCTGGGCAATCTAATACTCATGGCCGTATGCAACATCATATCCGACGTGGCGCTGATAATACTGCCCTTTCCGATCCTCCACCACTTACGACTCGACTTCAAAACGTACGAAGCAAAACTCTACTACGTTTATCTTTCGCTCTAACACACGCGTAGAAAAATCCAGCTCGGCTTCCTCTTCAGCGTCGGCGCTGTCGTTGTAGCCATCACAATACTACGCATACCTCTCATCCTAAATCAATCAGTGTCACAGAAGTCGCGCTCATTGGTAAAGTTCACCCTGGCTTGTCGTCAAGGCATTGCATTGTCCTAGTCTAACACGATCCATCAGTGGGCTTCGATTGAGATTCTCTGCGCTTGCGTGGTAGCCAACACGCCATTTTTCTACGCACTACTTAAAGACCTTCAGCGACGACACGACGACCGCACTGTGCCTGCAAGTACCGCCTACCAGGGGGAATTCTACATGCAACGCTTACCGTCGTCCTCCGGCCACGCAAACGTGGCTGAGTCCTCGAAAGCGTCGAGTAGCAGATGGGAGCGCGTCGTCTAAGGACGGCAGGTCATCGGACTTCTTGATACCAATCTAACGTTGGGATACCAGGTGCATGCAACGTTTGTATATAATAAGTGTTCACATACCCGGTAGTCTATGCCATCAGCATCAGCATCAGCATCAGCATCAGCATCAGCATCAGCATCAGCATCAGCATCAACATCAGCATCATCAGCATCATCAAAGAAATATTCACTCATCCCCCTCGCACCAGCACTGACAACATGACTTGATTGACCCCAAAGCTAATCGTCTCGGGAACCCGGCTCAACCGCTTCTTTTTTTGTCATCATCGCTTGAACCTGGCGTCGAGCTCCACACCATCCGTTGCAACCTCACTTCCCGACACCGTTACCTCCACCAATCGTGAAGCCTGTCGCAACGACTAGGGCCTGGCGTGATTGGCCCCCTGAATAAAGGGCCCTTGTACTTTTGGCAAGCGAAGGCAACTCTCACTCAGCTTGCGACGCCAAGACGCATTGATCCTGGAGGCCGAAATACCGTACCCACCCCCGCAATTAGCTCCATCGCAACCCGCACCCACCCTGAGGGAAATGGCGACAATGTGAATGTGACGGCTGTATTCGTTCATGCCGAAGAAGTCATTCACTCCGCGGAAACACTGAGCTCGTCAATAATGCTCCAGCCCTTGAGCAACTCTTCATCTCCGAAATGACCAACGGAGGCGCCAACCAGATGATGTCGCAATGGGCAGGCTTAGCCTTTAGATTAAACATTAGCATGCCACGTATACGATCTTTAATTGCGCCCAACTTACCAGTACATCCTTGCTCTTGAGCAGCTAGCACAGGTTCTAGACTGCCCAACCATTGGCTTCAGATGCATCAATAACCGTGGCGTTCAGCAAACCTTTGTCTCGCACGGTCTTAATAATAGGACAATTAAGGGTTCTGATGTCCTCCCTAAAGACATATCCCAGTCGCTCGGCCTTAGCCGTCAGGTCCTCCTCTATATCATCCAGGGCGCGAATAGATGCCGCGCAGCCCAGCGTGTTTCCTCCATATGTCGAGCCGTGCGTGCCGGGCTCAACAACAAGCATAAGCTTCTTACTGCCAAGCACACAGCCGACGGGATACAAGTCACTAACAGCCTTACCGAGGCTAACAATATCTAGCTTGCTGTTGGTCAATTGTAAGCAAAGCATGCATCCAGTGCAACCGATGCCGGTTAGGATCTCATCGCAGATGGAGAGCACGTTGTGTTTCTTACAGGGGGCCTGAAACCTGTGGGAGGTAGCCCTTGTCAGAAACGACAACGCCCGCCTCGCCCTGGATAGGTTCACGCATAAAGGTGCCCAGTTGGAAGACCCTCGCTTGCTTGCCTTAGACTTGCCTTTTTTCGTTGCTGAGCATCCGGGAAGAGTTATCAATAGTACTGTGGTTCTCAGCATAAGCGAGAGCATTTTCTGGGCATAAATCCCTGTCTTTTCCAGATGGGATTGAGCTTCCGTTTGTGTGAATAGCCTTCGTGGGAACCGTGCCCATCGAAAGTCAATATCGGCTGACTCTGAAAAACTTGTCTCTAATCTGGTAGTGAGAAGAGGACACTCAAAGTCTCCATGACAGTCTGGAAATGAAAATCTAGCTTAGGTACCCTACCTTTGCCCAAGTCTTTGTGTTGGTTTCGTATAGTTCAAGTTCAATATGGTCAAAGATGAGCAAATCTATCCCTTCTTCAACCTGGCTCTAGGGTAGGGAACTTAGAAAGTGAGACATACATTCTTGAGAAATACCTAGGCTATTGAACACTGACCAGAGTGCATGGTCTAGAATCTCCATGTAGCACAAGGAATTGTGGACTCGCCACTAATCTAGGCTACATGTCGAAACCGTGTCAACCTGAAACCATGTCAAAAGTATGTCAAAAATATGTCAAAATTAGACTAGCCCGTGTCAGTGAAGGGCGCACGAGTTGACAAGACAGAACCGCCAAGGCGACATTAACGTAACAAAAAGACATTTATCTTAACCTTGGTCTCCTAGTACCTACTATACCATACTATTAATCTATAATCGACAACTCTACTGTTACCATAGAATCAAACTCTCAACTCTCAACCCATTCCCTCTCATCCCAAACCCACAACCCTCCTTTTAGTCTACCCCCACCATGCCCCTCATATTCCGCAAAGCCACCCCCGCCGACGCCCCCGCCGCCCTGGCCCTCGTCTCCTCGGCCTACCGCGGCGAGCACTCCCGCGCCGGCTGGACCACCGAAGCCGACCTCTTCTCCGGCGCGCGCATCGACACCGCCGGCGTCGTCGCCAAGATCTCCCACCCGCGCGGCGCCGTGCTCCTGGCCCACCACCCGGCCGACGGCGCCCTCGTCGCCTGCTGCGAGGTGCTCCGTCGCGACCCCGAGACCGCCTACTTCGGCCTGTTTGCCGTCGATCCGCTGCGCCAGGCCGCCGGGTTCGGCCGCTTGACCCTCCGGCGCGCCGAGGCCTATGCGCGGGAGGAGTGGGGCGTGCGCCGGCTGGAGTTGAACGTCATCGGGACGCGGGAGGAGCTGATCGCGTGGTATTTGCGGCGTGGGTACCGGAGGACGGAGCAGACGAAGCCGTTCCCGTACGATGAGATGCCCGGGTCGGCTTTGAAGGACGATTACTACTTTGTCGTTTTGGACAAGGAGCTGTGAGTGAGGTCTGAGTGACGACGAAAAAGATAATGGGCGAATTGCATTAGACGCCTCCTAGACTATAGACAGTGGTGCCAGTTATGCATAAACGAAACATTAGAAGACAGAGTTAGACTTCAAACTATTCGAATTGATAGATTACCATCCTCACGGGTTATCAAGGTCCTTTGCGGCCCGGTATACACAGATTTAGACATTGCCCTCGTCGCTTCATTCTCATGAACGTTGCTTTTCATTTCATTCATCCTCTCTGGAAACTCATTTTCCCTCAACCTCCTTGAGGATACCCGCGAGGTTGATGCTCTTGGGCCGCTCGATGGGGAGACCCAATGCGCGGTCCCAGATCAGCTGGGCTAGAGGGCCGAGGCCTCGTGAGACGCCAAAGGTGGCGGTGTAGTAGAGGGTCTCGTGGAAGCCATAGTGGTGGAACAGAACGCCGGAG
The DNA here is from genome assembly GCA_003385265.1 of Neonectria hederae. Taxonomy (NCBI): domain Eukaryota; kingdom Fungi; phylum Ascomycota; class Sordariomycetes; order Hypocreales; family Nectriaceae; genus Neonectria; species Neonectria hederae. Next base: position 23,443 of record QGQB01000095.1, on the reverse strand, counting down.
CTGCTGTCGACGTTGGGGTAGGGGTTCTTGGTCTTGCCGTGCTCCTTGAGGACATCGGGAGCGATCTGGCTGTTCTTCTGAACCAGCTGGAAGACGGGGTCGTTGGCAATCTCAGGGCGGGCTGAAGCGTAGTCCATGAGAGCCTCGAATCGAGGATCAGGCTTGCGCAGGACAGCGTGACCGTAGCCAGGAACGACACGGCCCGAGTTGAGAGTGGACCAGAGGTAGTCTTTGACATCCTGGTCATTGTAGCCGGAGGGGATGTTCTCCTTCATCTGAAGGATCCATCGGAGCACCTCCTGGGCGGCAAGGCTAATTCGATGTTAGTATATTGTGGAAGGAACGATAGCCATAGGGCAAAATTGGAGAGACCTACCCGTGAAGAGGACCAGCGAGGCCCTGCAGACCGGCGCTGTAGGAGAGGAAGGGGTCGCTGAGAGCGCTTCCGACCAGGTGAGTGGCGTGGGCGGAGACGTTGCCACCCTCGTGGTCACCGTGAAGAGCGATGTAGAGACGGAGGAGATCCTGGAAGTTCTCGTTCTTCTTGCCGCCCTTGCCGAGCATGGCCGCGAAGTTGTAGGACCAATCCTGCTCGAGGTCGACCTCGGCGGGGAGAGCACCACCGCCGCGGTAGGCGTTCTGGTAAATCTTGGCGGCAATGGTGGGCAGCTTGGCGAGCAGGGAGATGCAGTCGTCAAAGGTGGGCTCCCAGTAGTCGGCCTTGTTGAGGCCCTCCTCGTAGGCCTTGGCAAACTTGGATTCGTAGTTGAGGGCGGAGACGGCCATGGCGAACTGGGTCATGGGGTGGAGGTCCTTGGGGAAGTCGTCGAGCATCTTGGAGACGAAGTGGGGGATCTGGGACTTCTCGGCGAGCTCACGGGAGAAGACGCGGACCTGGTTGGTGGAGGGCACCTGGCCGGTGAGGAGCAGCCAGAACATGGCCTCGGGGAGCATCTCAGTGCCGGACTTTCCCTTGGGCAGTTCCTTCTGGCAGTCCTTGATGGTGCGGCCGTGGAAGCGGATGCCCTCGTTGGCGTCGAGGACGGAGCCCTCCCAGATCATGGCCTTGAGGCCGCGCATGCCGCCGAGGGCGTTTTCGACCTTGACCTCACCGAGAGACTTGTTGGCGTGGGCCTTGACCTTCTTGAGGAGCTCGCGCTTGGCGGGGATGGCCTCTCGGAGGGTGGCCTTGAGGTCGGGCTCGGCGGTGGCATATCCGCGGGCGCCGGAGAGGGCGGCGCGGGAGAAGGGCTGCAAGAGAGGAGCGTGTGTGAGCTATCGCAGCTTGAAGGGAGGGATGACGCGGGGCAGGATCATTGGTTTTGGTAAAAGTAGACGTACCTTGAACGCCCGGGTGGACGTCCTCAAGTTGAGGTTGAGGGCCATGGTGAAGGATGTGAGATTGGCTATGGAGGAGAGAGGGGACAAGATGAAGAATGAAGAGGGAAGAGGGAAGAGGGAAGAGGATAGAAAAGAAGATGTGGTAGCAGTCTCAAAAGGCAGGAGCTGGAGGACAATGGGCCGCGGCTTCCCAGGCTATAAAAGCAAACCCGTGGGGTTGACAAGTCTGGGGTAACAGCCGGAAGAGCGAATAGCGGGGGGTGTAAATGGGGGAAATGGGGCACTGGAGTCTCTCTATGTGCGGGGCTCGGTCCAGGTCAGCAACGGAAGAGAGACTGGTTCTTTCTGCGCTGGCAATGGAGATGCTCACCAAAGGGCAACTGAGGCTGAGATGGATGGGAGGGAACAATGATTAAGAATAAAAGAAAGAAGGAGAAAAGAGAAGGGAGATCGACCGAGTCTGCAGCGGCCAGTAACACACCCGCTTCCGTCACCACCACCTCCCGTATCCTGTCCCCTTCCCCTCCATCCTAACCGCACAAAGCCAAAAGAAAAAATGCTGATAGCCCACGCATGCATCGGACGACAGGACTCGGAGCCCAATGCGGAGTGAGACACCGCCTACCGCACATGGACGACCTGCGGTGCAGCCTACAGAACCGTTTGACGTACGGCTATCCGCCTCCAACTGACAACCGAGGAAAGCCGCTAGGACCCGGCCCAAGACCAAGGAAGGTCCAGAGAACCCCCATCTCCAACCAAGGTCCAGCCAGATTCCCACCCCAACAGCCGCCGTAGCCCCGTCATTGGCCAATCCCGTCGGCAATGGTTTGCCGTCTAACCAAGGCTCTTTTTCTTGTTTTCTGGAGACTGCGCCAGTTTGATGCAGCTATTGCCGAGCTTCGACGCACAGCGCTCAGAGTCAGTCAGGGCTTTTAGCAACATGCGAGTCTGATGCGGAGCTGTTCTCGGTCACCGGTCGGTCATCGAGCTGTTTCTCGAATCGAAGTTGCATGTCCGATGCTGTCCTTTTTTGTGTCTGGCTGCTTCGTAATAACACGGTTCTGGCGTGGTGGTTTTATTCTTCGGCCGAGACTTCTCCAAGACCCAGTCCTTGGTCATTATTATTCATCAGCCGAGCTTCATCTGTAATTCCCACCGGCACACCCCCACTTGCACCACCTCCCTCCCCTCTTACATACACCACAGTCCTTTCTGCGACAACAACAACAACAACAACAACACTCTCAACCCCCAGCCGCAGAGAGACAGAGCATGGCAACCATGCAACGCTTCGCCTCCAGAGCCCCCCGGCGCCTCCTGCTCTCCGTCGCAAAGCCGCGAATGCCCTCGCCCTTCCGCGCACTCCCCGTCCGCGCCCTCTTCTCCACCACCGTCTCCCGCCGCACCACCACCAACACCATGCTCGCCGACGCCTTCCAGCTGCTCCCCGAGTCCCAGAAGCCCGGCGTCGCCGAGGACGCCCTCTACGAGGCCACCGTCTCCGAGATCGAAGCCTGGTGGGCGTCGCCGCGCTTCCGCGGCATCAAGCGGCCCTACAGCGCCGACGACGTCGCCTCCAAGCGCGGCTCGCAGAAGACGCTGTATCCCAGCTCCGTCATGGCCACCAAGTTCTTCAACCTCATCCGCGAGCGCGAGGCCAATGGCGAGCCCATCCATACCAGTAAGCACATCAATCTCCCAGATACAGGTCATGTCCCCTCACTAACACCTCCCCAGTGGGCGCCATTGACCCCGTCCAGATGACCCAGCAAGCTCCTCACCAGGAAGTCCTCTACATCTCCGGCTGGGCCTGCTCCTCGCTGCTCACCAGCACCAACGAGGTCTCGCCCGACTTCGGCGACTACCCCTACAACACCGTCCCCAACCAGGTCCAGCGCCTCGCCAAGGCCCAGTCCATGCACGATCGCAAGCAATGGGATCTGCGCCGCAAGATGACGCCGCAGGAGCGCATCGACACTCCCTACGTCGACTACTTGCGGCCCATCATCGCCGATGGCGACACCGGCCACGGCGGCCTCTCCGCTGTCCTCAAGCTCGCCAAGCTCTTTGCCGAGAACGGCGCGGCCGCCGTCCACTTTGAGGACCAGCTGCACGGCGGCAAGAAGTGCGGCCACCTCGCCGGCAAGGTGCTCGTCCCCGTCGGCGAGCACATCAACCGCCTCGTTGCCGCCCGTTTCCAGTGGGATGTCATGGGCTGCGAGAACCTCGTCATCGCCCGCACCGACTCCGAGTCCGGCAAGCTGCTGTCCTCGGCCATTGACGTGCGTGACCACGAGTTCATTCTGGGCGTTGCCGACCCGGACCTGCAGCCCCTCGCCGAGACCATCCAGGACATGGAGGCCAACGGTGCTGTCGGCGCCGAGATCGACACCTTCGAGGCCAACTGGGTCAAGAGCGCCAAGCTCGTCACCTTCGACGAGGCCGCCGTCGCCCACATGAAGAGCGAGGGTGTCTCCCAGGCCCAGATCGACGAGTTCCTCGCCGCCACGGCCGAGGACCGCGACATGGGCATCTCACGCCGCCGCGCCCTCGCAGCCCAGTACACCAAGACCCCCGTCTACTTCAACTGGGACGTCCCCCGAACGCGCGAGGGCTTCTACCACTACCGCGCCGGCATGGAGGCTGCCACCAAGCGCGCCCTGGCCTTTGGTCCCTACGCCGACCTCCTGTGGGTCGAGACGGGCGATCCCAACGTCGAGGTGGCCGCCAAGCTTGGCCGCGCCGTCCGCGAAGTGTACCCGGGTAAGGGCCTGGTCTACAACCTGTCGCCGTCCTTCAACTGGATGGCCCACGGCTTCACCGACGAGACGCTCAAGTCATTCATCTGGGACATTGCCCGCGAGGGCTTCGTCCTGCAACTCATTTCCCTGGCGGGACTTCACTCCAACGCCACCATCACCACTGAGCTGTCCCGTGAGTTTAAGACGGAGGGCATGAAGGCCTACGTCGACTTGGTACAACGCCGCGAGAAGGACCTAGGGTGCGATGTCCTAACGCACCAGAAGTGGAGCGGTGCCAGCTACATCGACGGCATCCTAGGCGCCATCCAGAGCGGCAGCTCCAGCAGCAAGAGCATGGGTGACGGCAACACCGAGGGCCAATTTCATTAGACGAGCACAGTGATAGAGTGAGATAGGGATGGTATGAACGGCACAAAGAACGGCATGAAGATGAAATGAAGAGACGGAAATGCATGGGTCGGAGTTTGGGGGTTTAGTCGTTTAAATTATCTTCTATTCAAAAGTTCCGACTACTTAGAGCCTTGATGACGAGCCCAGGTGTCCCTAAATACTCACACTCGTGTTATGCATGGGTACATGGTCCAGGCTCCGGCCTCATGATCCCCGTCGATACCTATCGACGTTCTTTCCTATACAATTCTTCGCTCGCGCATCGCCGACCTGTTTAGTAAGGCAACTTTCCAAAACGCCATCTACACGATTCTCGTCACACATGATAACGTCATCCGCTTATTCCAGAACGTCCTTCTCGGCGTTGTTCAGGGGGGGAGGCTGGGAGGGGCCCTCGGCGGTAACATAGGCCTTGGTCATGCCGCCATCGACGGCAAAGTCGTGGCCATTGACGAAGCTGGCGTCGTCACTAGCCAGGAAGACAACGGCGTGGGCCTGCTCGATGGCCTCGCCGAAACGGCCCATGGGGAAGTGAATCTCACGGCGGTTGCGCTTGGCCTGGTCGTCACCGAGCCAATCCTGGAGAAGAGGAGTGTTGAGGGGTGCAGGGCACAGGTTGTTGAAGCGGAAGCCCTCGCGAGCGTGGACCATGGAAAGCTCACGGGTTAGGGCGAGGACCGCGCCCTTGGAGGCTGTGTAGGCGAGTTGGGGAGTGGCGGCACCGACAAGGGCGACGACGGAGGCAGTGTTGATGATGGAGGCGTTGGTCTTGTTGTGGCGGCGAAGAGAGAGGACGGCATGCTTGCAGCCGAACCAAACTCCCTTGACGTTGATGTTTTGTGTCAGGTCCCAAATAGCCTCGGGGGTGTTGACGGCGTCGTCGTCCTTAGCGTGCATGATACCGGCGTTGTTGAACATGACATCGATACCGCCCCAGGAATCCAGGGTCTCAACCATGGTCTGGACCTCTGCCTCCTTGGAGACATCGCACTTCTATAACCGGGGAGGACGTGTCAATGAGAGTTGGGGAAGAGAAAGAGCAGCGGTGAAGTGGGATGGAGGAGGAACCTACGAAGATCTCGACACGGCGAGCATCGGGTACGAGCTGCTTGACCTTGGCAGCAGCCTTTTCGAGGGCAGGGAGGGAGATGTCGGACATTAGGAGAGAAGCACCCTCCTTGGCGAAGAGGATAGAAGTCTCGAGGCCAATGCCGCTAGAGAAGGGTTATGTCAGCTGGAGTTGAGATGGTTGTGTGGAGAAGTGAGAGACGAATGAGAGACAGGAAGGCTAAAGCTCAGGATGAGGGATGGCCATGGCCATGGCCGTGATCATGGTTATGGGGGCATGAGGACAAGGTCGAGGACGAGGGCGAGGACGAGGGCGAGGACGAGGACAATCAGAAACTCACCCAGCAGCACCGGTGATAATGGCATTCTTGCCAGCAAGGCGGCCACGGGGCAGAGGAGTAGTAGCAGTAGGCATTGTGTGGATGTGGAGGTGAAGCGTTGAAGCTTTGGGGTTTGGAACAAGGCTCAGAGAGTGTTGAAGAGGTTGAGGTTGAGACTGGAGACTTTAAAGTTGGGAGCGGAACGTGGGAGTCGGATTTATGTATCTGGTCGCAACACCAACTGGGGGGGGGGGGGAGGGGCCGGGAGCAGCTTATCAAAAAGGGTCACGATAAGAGGGACGGCAACGGACAAGACGGCAGGGGACAATGCTCAGGCAAGACGCCCGGGAGGGAGGGAGGGGGGAGGAAAGAGACCGGAGCGGCAAGTCCAATGAAAGACGGTGAAGTGGTACCACGGAGGAGACACGGAGGAGACACGGGATCAACTAGAGGTTCCTGATGAGTCAAGGAAACTCACACGGTCCAACCCTCGGTCCCTCACTGTGCTTCCTTTTGTCTGGCTTTCCGACAACGGCGATGGGGAGCGGGCGGCGGGCGCGGCTGCGGCTGCATCGTTCGCTGTGATGTCTCGACAAGATGGACGGAGGGACGGTCAGTCGGGACGCTGCATACTACGGCATTCATCTGCACAAAGCTGCAGGTCTGAGTCGCGGTTAAAGACTGATTTGACGAGACGCGAAGCGTTCCCTTGTTTGATCAGGCGGGAGCTTATCAGTCGCGGGACCCGCCCTAGCATCTCTGTCATCGGAGCGCGGCGGTAGCTGGGAGTGGACTCTCAGTCGGTGGAGGTGTGGGTTGCGGCTTGACACTTGAGGCTTGGTTGGGAACTTGGGAGGCTTGCGACTCGGTATTCGGGATCGAATCAGAAAGCGGCCGGAGGTGGAACCCGACGGACGACATAGGAGATGGATTCACGGCGGGACCATGGCGGAGGCAGAGGCAGAGGCGGAGGCGGAGGCGGAGGCGGACTGGCGCCAGCAGTGGGCGAGGAGGATATTCCCATGTTCAAGTTTTGTCATAAAATCAGGCATTGTGAGATGGCGTATGAGATGACGAGATCCATGGGTGCAGGTGAGATGGCGGGTTGGTCTGCGAGTTGGTTTGCGGGCGTTGTCAGATGCAGGACGTGGATGTCTGGATGACGCATCAGGGGTCCAATCCTCAGCAAGCAGCACACAGCAGCGCAACCTTGCCACATGTGCGCGATGTCGGCGGTGGGAAGAGGGACGTTCGGATCCGAGCCACTGGCGGCAAATCCATTAGTCAAGTGGTGGAACAGCCGTCACAGCGCGGTTATACTGTGTGCCGTACTGTAATGTAGTCGCAATTCCCACCGACACCGAACCCGACGTCGCGTTCCGAGCCTCAATTCATCCACAGCTGGCGGCTCAACTCGACATGTTCTGGATGCTGCGGGGGACGACACGAGGAGGGAAGCTCAGGCCAGGGAATCCCACCACGTCCATCCCAAGCGCGGCGCGGTGTGCCTGCTCCATGCCATGCTGCCCGCGGGGATGCACGAGCTCGGGCCAGGGTGGAAGGAATGGAAATGGCGGAGGACGGAGGAATGACGTGCGGCTGGGATTCAAGTGCCGAGCTTGAGGCCAGCTGGATGAATTGGAGTGAGGTGTGCGCGGCAATTGGCGTTGGCGTTGGCGTTGGACGGCGCACCGCTGTGATGGGGATGGCGTTGGAAATAGCCGACGGTTGATCCCATAATGGATAAGCTGGCGGACGGGATGAAGGATGGATGGATGGATGGATGGATGCCTGAGGCGATACTTGATTAGATAGGGCACGTGAGGCCTGGACGTCCTGCCCGAGTCGGTGCAGCACTATCTAGCACCGACGGGAACCTGATGCTTTTGGTGGCTTATCTTCCGGTATCTTCATCCCAGCATCCACGAACGAATGCCACAGCCTCTCTAGCAGAAGTCAATGGGTTGATGGAGGGATGAAAACGGCAGATGTCTTCTTATCTCCTCCCTAGCCAGCTCTACGGTATTTGCAAAATATCTTGCTTTCATCCCTAATCAGCGTCTGCAATTGCTATCGTCATGTTCCAGAGTTCCTCCATCGTCCTCCCCCGCTATTGACCACTTCCAGCTTTCCAGCTTCTAGCGCCCAGCTACTCCATCCACTAACTCCATTTCCAAACCCCCACTACGTCACTGAAGCCTTATCGCGGACCTGGGGCTTATCGTAGCCGCGCTGTCCCCCCCATTGCGCGCTCCCACGCCCACTATCACGGGCCACCCCCCCCCTTCTCCTCGTCCTTCCTCACCCTCAATTCGCTCTCCTCTAACAAACCCAGAAACTTCCGCTGCTGTCTCCCTCTCTCTGTCTATTGCGTAGACTTGCTTTCTGACGAGTTCCCCACACCTTGCGACTCCAACGGCACTCCGGCTTGCGATTCCGTCCATCCACGGCACCGCGTCCCGGCCCCAGTGTCTAAGACCGCAAGTACTCAATTAGTCCTGCTATCGCCCCCGTCGCAAACGTCTCTCTCCCAGCTTCCAAAAATTCAGGCTTTCGTTTCCGTTCTCTCTCTGTCTTCCTTCCTTCCCTCCCATCCTTCATACTCGTTCGAGCTTCAACAGCCATGTCGCCCTCACCTCACACCCTCGACGGCCCCGTCACCGTCGAGAACCTCCCATCCATCCTCCAGAACGATGCCATGGTCAAGCTCGCGGGCGTCGACGTCGACGGCATCCTGCGCGGCAAGCTCATCTCCAAGAAGAAGTTCCTGTCCATCGCCTCCGAGGGCTTCGGCTTCTGCTCCGTCATCTTCGGCTGGGACATGCACGACCGCACCTACATCCGCGAGCTGAAGATCTCCAACGCCCAGAACGGCTACCATGACCTCCTCGCCATCCCTGACCTCTCCACCTTCCGCCGCATTCCCTGGGAGGACGACGTGCCCTTTGTCCTCGTCGACTTCCTCGACCCGGATACCAAGCAGCCCATCTGCGCCTGTCCCCGCGGCCTGATCAAGTCGCAGCTCGACAAGCTGCAAAGTTACGGCTATAGCGCCATGGCTGGTGGTAAGTGTTTTCTTCCTATCACTTCTACTCTTGACATATCTAATACCTTCCTTCCCTTAGCCGAGTACGAATTCTTCCAGTTCCGAGCTCCCGAGTCCGCATCCTCCTCCGCCGCCTACCTCCAGGAGAACCCTCCCCATCAGCTTCCCTCCCTCACCGAGGGCATGTTCGGCTACTCCCTAACCCGCCCCGTCCACAACAAGGAATACTACTACGATGTCTTCAAGACGTGCGCCGACTTCTCCTGCAACATCGAGGGCTGGCACACCGAGTCCGGCCCCGGTGTCTTCGAGGCCGCCCTGGAGTTTGGCGAGATCGCTCAGATGGCCGATCGCGCTGCCTTGTTCAAGTACGTGGTCAAGAGCGTCAGCACAAAGTACGGCATCACCCCGTGCTTCATGGCCAAGCCCAAGCAAGGCCTCCCGGGAAACAGCGGCCACATGCACGTATCCATCGTCGACAAGGACGGCAAGAACCTCTTCGCCAGAGATACTGTGGATGAGAACGCCCCCTGGAAGGACATCGCCGGCCTCTCGGACCTGGGCCGCCACTTCCTGGCCGGCATCCTCGAGGGCCTCCCGGACATCATGCCCCTGCTCGCGCCCACCATCAACTCGTACAAGCGCCTGGTCGAGAACTTCTGGGCCCCCGTCACCGTGTCGTGGGGCCTCGAGCACCGCGCCGCCTCCATCCGCCTCATCACCGGCAAGCCCTCGGCCACGCGCTTCGAGGTCCGCGTGCCCGGCGCCGACACGAACCCGCACTTCGTCCTGGCCGCCATCCTCGGCCTCGGCTGGCGCGGCGTCGAGAAGAAGCTCGAGATCCCCTGCCCGCCCCTCGCCATGGGCCAGGACGTCGGCGGCGACGCCGACTCCGGCGAGCGCCTGGCCAAGAGCCTCAAGGAGGCCACTACGCGCTTCATGCGCAAGGAGAGCATCGCCCGGGAGGTGTTCGGCGACGACTTCGTGGAGCACTTTGGAGGAACGAGGGAGCACGAGGTTCGCCTGTACGACGAGGCTGTCACGGATTGGTAAGTCATCTTTGACCCGTATGTCTTTAAAAATAACCCAATTGCTAACAATGCCCCTAGGGAGATGAAGCGGTACATCGAGACGGTTTAAACGGTGCATGGAGTTTATTACACGGGCGTTGCCACCAGCAGGGCATGAATCACGCATGGCATGACGGTGTCGAGTCTTGGGGGCTGAAGATACCCAGCAGCAGTTTTTGTTTTATAGTTTATGGGCTTTTCTATCTAGCCTAGGCAATTCAATTGCTTCAATTATTACTTTTACCACATGTGCCGCTCTGTGCTAACAACTCTTTAAACTTAATTAGGTCTTGATGGTAAGGTTTAAACGACTCACGGTGATTTGACTATAATACCAAACCCATGATGTAATGCGCCTCAGACAGATTGAAACCGACACAGCATCATCCCCTACATATTATCTATCATTCCCTTTTCTTACTTAATGAATTGATAAGCTTCTCCAAGTTCTGCACTGAGAGCTAGTAAGACTCCATTCTCTCTAAAGGGTACTAGGCAATGTTGATCATATGTAAATTAGGCCGAGGACAGCAGTGTCGATCGTGAATATTCTTGCAAGGGATGGTGTGGCGGACGTTCGTAGATACCGATTAAATGTACAAGAGAGTACGAGTACTTCTTGTTAATACGCTCATATTTGTTCCAGTTTTGCATGCCCTCCCTTATGATCCTTACATGTTATCCGTCCCTAAACCGTGTCCCTAATGCTACACTCATTTCCCAAATCCTTCCATATGTACTCCGAGGAAAACACGCTTCTCTTGTACATGCCGGTTGTCCAACCAGGCCACTCCAATCATATCCTGTTCCTCAAGGAAGGCTAAGCTTCCGTCATGACATGGGTTCCATCGTATAAGCTAGAAGGTGTTTCTTGATTCATGACAATCAGATAACGCGCTTCTTGTTCTCAGTTGTTGTTTCAGCGGTATTCTCAGTCGTGGGCACGGGTGTGAGCTCAGGTGTAGGCTCAGGTGTGAGAAGTGGCTTTCGTGCCGTTATAAATGTTCTATCAACGGATGTCAGCAGCGTCGTTTCGAGTTGACCTGGACGGGGAAACATACACTTTCACATTACTCCTTAGTGAGGGGTCCTGGATCTCTTTCTTGACGCGATCCAGTAACGCCCTTGTATCCTTCTCTTGCCACCCACCAATGCCGAAGAGCATAAGTGTCCAGTTCTCAAGGCCTGTCACCGGTGTCAGCTTCTATACACTTCCCTGGGTACTCAGTAGGTCACACAACATACCACATTCAATCATCTTGCTCAAGATTTCACCTTTCTTTCGGATGATAGGATCGTTTCCCCAGCTCTTTACGGGTAACCAATCGACGCGCTCACGGACCAATTCGGCGCCTATATCGGACAACCATCCAGATATGCGGGGAACGGGATCAAAGTCCAGGTCTAGTTTCACGCACATATCGACATACGTCATTTCGTACTCGAGACAAGCAGAGCCAATCTCGGGTTTTGCGCCGGCTAAAATACTTGGCATATCGGCATGCTCAGGGTCGACATCAAAGAAGCGTGGGCGGATCTCGGTGAATTCGAGCTGACCTCCGGGTTTGAGGTGAGCGAAGGCGCGGCGCAGAAGAGAGTGCCAATCGCGAATGCCACCACCGACAAGGTTACGCATGTGAATGAAGTCGTACGTGTGCGGGGGCCAGGCATTCATGACATCGGCGATCTCAAAGGTGACATTGGTGGGTACGTCATTTGGGAGCAGGGCGCGGGTGATGTCGATACCAAGAATGTTGACTTGGGGATACCGTTGAGCCATGTCGCAAGCCCATACGCCGCTGCCGGCGCCAATTTCGAGAATTTGGAAAGGGTTGTCGGGAGTATGGCTTTCGATTGGGAGTTTGGCGTCGACGAGGCCGCCATCGAGACAAAGTTGGAAGAGCTCGTGTTGCAGGGCCATGCGGCGGGCTTCGGATTCGTCATTCGGGGTCATGACTTGGCCAGAGCCATGATACCTGTGGCTGTAGGCATGGATCGGGGGGACGGAATCCTCGGAAACGGTGGAGAAGTTGGAGCAGGTGTCACTGAGGTCAGCGTCGTCCTCGTCCTCGGCGGGACTGACATCGTCAATGTCCACTTGGAGCTTCTGGACAACATGGTAGCCGTCAACGGGATCTCGCGGCTTATTGTGGGAGATGGAGGTGACGGTAGATGAATGTGCCGACTTGCGCCGACTTGCTGGTGCGAGGCCGGTCATTGTCGCAAACGGGATTCGGAGACGGCGGGGAGAGGAGACAAGTCGCGATGTCGAAAAGAAAAGGTCCGGCGGGTGTAGGTTGTCGTCATTGGCGGGTGGAGGAGATCGACAGGGCAGCAGAGAAGCAAGGCGTGCTAGCTGTGGTGATCAGGTCTCGGGGTAATCGTGGAGTCGTCGTGGCTGTCTTGGCGGCGGGAGAGTCGCGATAGGGCTGCCGATCGCGACAGCTAACGGGAGGGGTGGAGTCGGAATGAGAGGGTTAAGATGAGGATGAGGATGAAGGACAGGGCGAGACAGGCGGTGGAAAAGCGACATCCATGGCCGATTCAAGGCGCCCAGGTTGAGGATTGGAAGGAGGAGGAGGAGGAGGAGGAGAAGGGAATGAGGGAGAAGGTCATGAGATGCATGGGGAGGAGGAGTGAGAGGAGGATGAGGGGAAGAGGGAGAATAGATAAAGGAGTGTGGTGTGTGAACAAGAAGAGCGAAAAGAGCGAAAAGAGGGAAAAGAGAGAGAAGAGAGAGAAGACGGAAAGAAGGAAAGAAAAAAGGGTGGATGGTTGGATGGTGGATGGATGATGGCAAGGGTGCGTCAGTGTGTGCGCGCGCCCGCGTGTCTGCGCCGAGAGTTGAAAGTGCGCGATCGATGGTGGTGGTTCACTTCGCTAAGTTGCCCGCCGGCGTCGCTGTCGCCGTCGCCGTCGCTTGTCTCCAGGCTTAATTGCACGTATATAAGTAGTAGACTCTGGGTAGGTAGTCTGATGGTGGCCGTCGCGCCCGGCCGAGTCCTCAAGTTCAGAGTTCAGGGTTTGATCCTCCGAGATGCCGCTTCCCCAATGCGGCTGCCAATAAACTGGGGAGGGAGGAGCCGAGGAAGGGACATCGTTCCTGCACGCACTGATCCCTCCTGCCTCCTGCTACTGCCTCCTGCCTCCTGCCTCCTGCCTCCTGCTACTGCTACTGCTCTCTAACCACCTGTGATGGCCATGCATCCCGCCCGCACGCAGTCACCTTCCTTCCCCCTTCAATTGATCAATGGCGGAGGAACGGATAGTCCTCCCCCGCGCGCCTTATCACGTTGTAGCTCTGAAGGATTGGATTACATGCAACGACACAGCCTACAAATAGATTCCTGTGTGGGCTCCGACCTCCTTCCTGTTCAAGTATTGTGTGGTGTCGAAGCACAGATACTTAGTTTCGGGTACCTGACCGGTGACAACTTGACGTGCTTAATAAGTTCCATTTCTCCCAGAGTTTCATGTTGCGTACTTATGAAGGGTGGTCCATCTACGCTGTTGTGACGTCTCTCTCTTCCCTTGTCCAATCCTCCCCGTTTTGCCTGTTGTGCCTCTGACGTCTTCCCGTGCTCCCGTTCTTCCGTTCCTTGCACCAATCCAATTCCGACCATGCCATCATTTCTCCCGTCACAAGAGAGAGCAGGATCTACAGTCGATTCCAATACCGTATCTGCCGCTCGCTCTGTTAATTATTCGAACATTTCGCTCACTCTCTCTCTCTCTCTCTCCCTCTCTCTCCCTCTCTCTCTCCCTCTCTCTCTCCCTCTCTCTCTCCCTCTCTCTTTTTAGCGCGCACGGAGACGCCACGGCTCTTCTTAACTCATATCCCGATCAAGGCCCTGGAGCCTGGCCCGGGCTAATAAGGTTCCCCCATCCATAATGCCACGACCCGGCCCTGGTCCATCTCAATCTGCCACCTCGACCAGTCTTTATTACTACTACGTACTATGTATGTACAGGCTTCCCGTCATGCTCTACGACCTCGCTTCATGATGGTTTGTGGATGAGGCGCCCACCCTTCCTCGGATGCGGGTTGTGAACCCCCCA
>QGQB01000094.1:444-263400 GCA_003385265.1 Neonectria hederae | reverse complement strand
ATAAGGATATTATTAATATATTCTTAGAATATTACTAGGGTATTAACTAGTCTAAAGGGCATAACTAAGTATTCAAAGTAACTATAGTAATAATAAAAAGCTATCTTCTACTTATCTCCCTTATGGATATATAGCTAGTAGTATATATCCTTTAAGTCTAGCTTTATAAAGATCTATATCTTACTAAACTAATCTAGGATCTTATAGATTAAAGGTAAAGGAGTCTTATTCTTCCTAGTAATCTTAATAAGACTATAATAGTTAATATAAAGGTATAGCTTACTTCCTTTCTTAGGGATAAATAGGATAAAGACTCTTACTAAGCTAATAAATTATTAAATCTAACCTTTTACTAATATATTAGTAAGGTAAGCCTAAAGGATTTCTAACTCCTTTATAATAAGACTATAGATAAGTCCCTATAATAGTATTTAGCCTTCCTCTATATTAATAGTATATATTTACCCCTTAAGTATTAAGGGATTTACTTTTTCTATTTTAAAGATATCTCTAAATTCTAAGTAGAGTTCTAGGTAATTAATTACTAGCTTCTTATTACTAAGCTATAATAAGTCTTCTATAGTTCTTTTTAGTAATATAAGAGTAACTAGGGTCTCTTTTAGTAGTATAAAAGTAACTAAGGTCTCTTTTAGTAGTATAAGAGTAATTAAAGTTTCTTTTAGTAATATAGGAATAAGAATATCTAAAGGATTATTAGTAATTATAAGGATAGTAATATATTCCTTAGTAACTTTATATATTTCCTTCTTCTTTATAATAACCTTAATATTACTTTATAGTATACTATATCTTTAAGTTTTTATTTTCTACTTAAGGACTTAGAGTTCTATATTATAAAACTAAGGATTTCTAAGGATAGCTTTATACTAATAGATTATAGTAATATAGAAGTAGATTTTATATATCTTTACCTTCTCTATATTATTATAGATTATTACTAATTATTAGAGGGTTTCTTAGTTCCTAAGGACTTTATTATTAATTCCTTTAATCTAAACTTTACTAAGTTTAATATCCTTCTATTTAATAATAGTTAAGCAGTAAAGGTAAATAAAGCTTATATTAGCTTCTATATTAGCTAAAGTACCTCCTTCTAGTCTTTTCTACTAGTCCCCTATATATAATTAGGTCTTAATAGTCTAATACATTAATAGGGATAGAGTCTAGTTAAATCTCTATTAAGTTCTTATATTAGTAAACTAAATATTATTAAAAGCTATTATAGGTATAGTAAGGTTATAGCTAGCTTAATATTAATTTATAGTATAATAATTACTCTTATATACTTTATAGCTAAGCTTTAAGTATTTAATTAATATATATCCTTTTTCTCTATACTTATAATATATAATTATTTCTCTATAGGACTAGCTAGGTACCTATAGAATTACTAAAGTATTAGTAAGATTAGTATTTAGAGTAGTATTTAAAGTAAATAGTAAGTATATATTATTATAACTAGGGTTAAGTCTTCTAAGGATAATTTCTACTTAGGTAACTAAGCTAATAAACTTCTACTAAGTTAAAGGAATCTTATAACTAATTACTTAGGTTTATAATATAAGCATAAGTTAATAAATAGCTAAGTAAACTTAATAGGAATTAAATAGCTATTCTAAGAGCTTAGCTTTAAAGGCTTTATAGTAATTAAGGAAGTTCCTAATAGACTAAGTTAGCTTTATATAGTAATAAGCTAGCTTTATAGTTATCTTAAGGCATTAAGTAAAGTCATTATTAATAGTCTCTTTAACCTAAGTAAAATAGTTATTCTATGTAATCTTATTAACTTAACTTTACTAATTATTATTAAGGAAGCTATTCTAATATAGCTTAATTAATCCTTTAAGATAACTACTAATTAGTAAGACCTTTATTAGTTTTATATAGAAGCTTAAGGGATATAAAAGGAATTAGCTATTAAGGTTAATAAAGTAAATCCTTAATTTAGTCTAAGATTTTCCACTATAATAAGGAGTCTTTAAGATAAGCTTACTAATATTATAGTTAAGGTTCTACTATAAGTCTATATTATAGTTATTATAAGGTTACTTTATAGGTTATAGCTTATTATTAGGGTTAAAGTCAGGGGTAATTCTATTAGTAGTTAGCTTAAGCTAATATCTCTTATAGCTAATTTGCTATAAGGTCTATAGGGTCTTAATGCGAAGGTTTAGCTTTACTTCTTCCGTAAGAATATTAATAGACTTAGAGGGAGGGTTAAGGTTATAATAGGGAGAGGGGTTTAATAGTAATATCTAACTCCTAGGTTATCTATCTTAGGTCTATAACATTATAGGGTCTCTATTGCTTATTAGCTATAAGCTTAATAAGGTAGGTAGTATACTAAGAGGGTTATTAGTAGTAATTATCTCTCTTAATAGTCTACTATACCTATAGGTTTAGAGAGATTAACTTATTAAGAATAGTATTTATAGTAAGGAATAAGGAGATAAGATAGACTACTAGATTACTATAAGGTTACAGTAGGAAAGGTATAATAGTACTATAATATATATTAATCTCTAATCTCCCTATTCTTCTTAGTCTTCTAAGCTCCTTTTATTTCTATTCTGCTTTAATAGCCCTTACTACTTAAGCCTTTAGCCCTTAGGACCTTTAGCTTAGTAGTTTAGCTTCCTAGGGCAGGGTAATATACTAGCAGTGCCTAATTAGCGCAGTTGCCCTGAGATTACAGTGGCTCTGCTGCCCTTACTCTAAGACTGTAATACTATTATAGCTCTGTTTCTAGCGTTATAGGACTGTGGCTGTTTTAGTGTGTAATATTACTATATATTAGGATATTATTTAGATAAATAATATAGATTATATTTATAAGCTCTATAAGAATATTATTAATATATTCTTAGAATATTACTAAGGTATTAATTAGTCTAAAGAGTATAATTAAGTATTTAAAGTAATTATAATAATAGTAAAAAACTATCTTTTACTTATTTCCCTTATAAATATATAGCTAGTAATATATATCTTTTAAGTCTAGCTTTATAAAGATTTATACCTTACTAAGCTAATCTAAAATCTTATAGATTAGAAGTAAAGGAACTTTATTCTTCCTAATAATCTTATTAAGATTATAATAATTAATATAAAGGTATAGCTTACTTTCTTTCTTAGGGATAAATAGAATAGAAGCTCTTATTAAGCTAATAGATTATTAGATTTAACCTTTTATTAGTATATTAATAAAGTAAGCTTATAGGACTTTTAGCTCCTTTATAATAAAACTATAAATAAATTCCTATAGTAATATTTAGCCTTTCTCTATATTTATAATATATATTTATCCCTTAAGTATTAAGGAATTTACTTTTTCTATTTTAAAGATATTTCTAAATTCTAAGTAAAGTTTTAGGTAATTAATTATTAGTTTCTTATTACTAAGCTATAGTAAGTCTTCTATAGTCCTTTTTAGTAGTATAAGAATAATTAGAATTTCTTTTAATAATATAAGAATAACTAAGGTTTCTTTTAGTAGTATAAGAATAATAAGGGTCTCTTTTAGTAATATAGGAATAAGAATATCTAAAGGATTACTAATAATTATCAGGGTAATAATACATTTTTTAATAGCCTTATATATCCTCTTCTTCTTTATAATAACCTTAATATTACTTTATAATATATTATACTTCTAAGTCTTTATTTTCTACTTAAAGACTTAGAATTTTATATTATAAAACTAAGAGTTTCTAAGGATAGCTTTATACTAATAGATTATAATAATATAAAAGTAAACTTTATATATCTTTACTTTCCTTATACTATTATAAATTATTATTAATTATTAAAAAGTTCCTTAGTTCTTAAGGACTTTATTATTAACTCCTTTAATCTAAACTTTACTAAGTTTAATATCTTTCTATTTAATAATAGTTAAATAGTAAGAGTAAATAAAGCCTATATTAATTCTTATATTAGCTAAAGTATTTCTTTCTAATCTTTTCCACTAGTTCCTTATATATAATTAAGTTTTAATAGTTTAATATATTAATAAGGATAAAGTTTAATTAAACCCTTATTAGATTCTTATATTAGTAAACTAAATATTATTAAGAGCTATTATAAGTATAATAGGATTAGAACTAGTTTAATATTAGTTTATAGTATAGTAATTATTCTTATATATTTTATAGTTAGGCTTTAAGTATTTAGTTAATATATATTCTTCTTTTCTATACTTATAATATATAATTATTCCTCTATAGGACTAGCTAAATACCTATAGAATTACTAAGGTATTAGTAGAATTAGTATTTAAAGTAATATTTAAAGTAAATAGTAAGTATATATTATTATAACTAAGGTTAAATCTTCTAAGGATAATCTCTACTTAGGTAATTAAGCTAATAAACTTGTACTAAGTTAAAGAAATCTTATAACTAACTATTTAGATTTATAGTATAAATATAAATTAATAAATAGCTAAATAGACTTAATAGGAATTAAGTAATTATTCTAAGAACTTAGCTTTAAGAGCTTTATAGTAATTAAGGAAGTTCCTAATAAACTAAATTAACTTTATATAGTAATAAGCTAACTTTATAGTTATCTTAAGGTATTAAGTAAAGTTATTATTAATAGTCCCTTTAACCTAAGTAAGATAGTTATTCTATATAATTTTATTAACTTAACTTTACTAATTATTATTAAGGAAGCTATTCTAATATAGCTTAATTAATCCTTTAAGATAGTTATTAATAAGTAAAACCTTTATTAAGTTTATATAGAAACTTAAGGGATATAAAAGGAATTAGCTATTAAGGTTAATAAAGTAAATCCTTAATTTAGTCTAAGACTTTCCACTATAATAAGGAGTCTTTAAGATAAGCTTACTAATATTATAGTTAGAACTCTATTATAAGTCTATATTATAATTATTATAAAGTTACTTTATAAGTTATAGCTTACTATTAGAATTAAAGTTAGGAGTAATTCTATTAATAGTTAGCTTAAGTTAGTATTTTTTATAGCTAATTCACTATAAAGTCTATAAAGTCTTAATATAAAGGTTTAATTTTACTTCTTCTATAAGAATATTAATAGGCTTAGAAAGAAGGTTAAGATTATAATAGAGAGAAGAGTTTAATAGTAATATTTAACTCTTAGGTTATTTATCTTAAGTTTATAATATTATAGAGTTTTTACTACTTATTAGTTATAAGCTTAAAGAGGTAAATAGTATATTAGGAAGGTTATTAGTAGTAATTATCTCTCTTAATAGTTTACTATATCTATAGGTTTAGAGAAATTAACTTATTAAGGATAGTATTTATAGTAGGGAATAAGGAAATAAGATAAACTATTAGATTACTATAAGGTTATAGTAGGAAAAGTATAATAATACTATAATATATATTAATCTCTAACTTTCCTATTCTTCTTAGTCTTCTAAGCTCCTTTTATCTCTATTCTACTTTAATAGCCCCTATTACTTAAGCCCTTAGCCCTTAGGACTTTTAGCTTAGTAGTTTAACTTCCTAGGGCAGAGTAATATACTAATAATACCTAATTAGCATAGTTACTCTAAGATTATAATAGCTCTATTATTCTTATTCTAAGACTATAATACTATTATAGCTCTATTTCTAGCATTATAAGACTATTGCTATTTTAGTATATAATATTTACTTATACTAAGACTCTATTTCTTCCTTTCCCTTTTCCTTTCCCTTTCCTTTTCCCTCTTATTCTTACTCTTACTTTTACTCTTATACTTATACTTATACTTATGCTTATACCTTAGCTTATACTATTCTTACTATTACTATTTAGAGTTAAAGCTTTAAAGGCTCTATTAGTAATAATACTTAGTAAGAGCTTAGTAAGTAAGCTAACTAAGATTAGTATATTACTTCTAGAGGTAATTAAGTAGGTTTATAATAGTATAATTATAAGTAGTATAAATAAGGAGTTAGAAGTAAAGGTAATAGTAAAGCTAGCTTTAGCTTATTATAATAGCTATATATAGTAATAGCTATAGTTCTTATTATAGCTCTATTCTCTTATAGTTAAGCTATTAGATAGAGTTTTCTTTTATAGGTAGTAGAAGTAGTAAATTAATCTAATATTCTCTCTTTCTCTTTCTCTTTTTCTCTTTCTCTTTCTTTTTCTCTTCTCTTATTCTATATATATATTAATAAATATAGAAATATAAAGGGATAAAAAGAAATAGAAGTAAAGTTAAAAGAAGAAAAAGATAAAGAAGGAAAAGAAGAAAAGGTAAAGGTAAATTATCCTTAATTTAATATAGTAAGAAATATAACTAATAGTTAGGATAAATTAATAAGCTTAACTAATTAAGAACTATTAATATATAATAAAGAATATATAATATAGATTAAATCTTAGATAATTACTAAGAATCTAATAGAGCTTAGGTTACTTTATAGTACTAAATATAGTACTTCTAAGTATTATATAATTATAAGGAATAGGATTTAAATAAGAAGAGCTATTATAATTATAAAGGGTAAGTAAGGCTAAGTAATAAGAATAGGATTAATTAGTTAGTTATTAGTAAAGGGAAGGGAAAGGGAAGGGAAAAAAGAAAGAAAAGAAGAAAGGAAAGAAGAAGAAGAAAGAAAGAAAGAAAGAAAGGAAGGAAGGAAAGAAAGAAGGGAAAAAGGGAAAAATAAATAACTAGGAACCTTATAATAGGATTCTTCCTTCTATTATATAAAGCTTTACTAGCCTTATAAGCCTTAGTCTAATTAGCTAGTAATTAATTATCTAAGGATATATAGTTATTAAAGGATATAGTATAGGCTTATATATAACTATATATAGTATAGGCTAATAAGTATAAGTACTAATAGTTATCTAAGGATAATAAGTAAAACACTTTATCCTTAGATAACTAAGGATTTATAATTAGTCTAAAGCTTAGTATAATAACTATAGGCTTAGCTTATCTATTTATTATAGTATTTAGCTAATAATATAAATATAATTAAAGTCTTAGTAATTAAAGTAGTTAATTTAATTAGTATACTATAGTTAAGTAGTAATCTTATATTTATATATATTATTCTTTACTATCTAAAGTAATTTCTCTTATTACTTACTTTATTTATACTCTTATTATTACTAGATAGTTATTATAAGCTAAGTTACTTATTACTATTAGGGTACTTTTACTATATTCTTACTATAGTTAGCCCTAGGGATTATTATTTCTATTAGTTTATAGTTATTACTTAAGCTCCTTTAGCTTAAGTTTAAGGCTATTATAATAATAAGAATAGTAATTATAGTAATAACTAAGTTAATAATAAAGTAAGTATATTTAATTAATTATATAAAGAAAATCTAAGCTAAGGTAGAATACTAAAGGCTTACTTAAGCTTACTTATTATTAATAGTATAGAACTAGCTATAGTATATCTTATAGAGTTTTTAATTAACTATAAGGAAGTTAGAATATTTCTAATACTTAAATATATAATAAATAGAAAGTTTAGTAAAGAGAGCTATTATTACTATAATTATAATAATACTTTTACTTATACTAAGGTTTTACTTCTTCCTTTCCTTTCTCCTTTCTCTTTCCTTTTCCTTCTTATTCTTATTCTTACTCTTATTCTTATATTTATACTTATACTTATACTTATACTTATACTTATACCTTAGCTTATACTATTTCTATTATTACTATTTAAGACTAAGGCTCTAAAGGCTTTATTAATAATAGTATTTAGTAAGAGTTTAGTAAATAAGCTAGCTAAAGTTAATATATTACTTTTAGAAGTAATTAGATAAGTTTATAATAATATATTAATAAGTAGTATAAATAAGGAGTTAAAGGTAAAAGTAATAGTAAAATTAGCTTTAGCTTATTATAATAGCTATATATAGTAATAGTTATAGCTTTTATTATAGCTTTATTCTCTTATAGTTAAACTATTAAATAGAGTTTTCTTTTATAAGTAGTAAGAATAGTAAATTAATCTAATATTCTCTCTCTTTCTCTTTCTTTCTCTCTTTTTCTTTCTCTCTCTTTTCTTATTCTATATATATATTAATAAATAGAAAGATATAAAGAGATAAAAAGAAATAAAAGTAAAGTTAAAAGAAGAAGAAGATAAAGAAGGAAAAGAAAAAAAAGTAAAAATAGATTATCCTTAATTTAATATAGTAAGAGATATAGCTAATAGCTAGGGTAAATTAGTAAGCTTAATTAACTAAGAACTATTAATATATAATAGAAAATATATAGTATAGATTAAATCTTAGATAATTACTAAGAACTTAATAGAGCTTAGATTACTTTATAGTACTAAATATAATACTTCTAAGTATTATATAACTATAAGGGATAGAATTTAAGTAAGAAAAGCTACTATAATTATAAAGGGTAAATAAGGCTAAGTAAT
The DNA here is from genome assembly GCA_003385265.1 of Neonectria hederae. NCBI lineage: Eukaryota > Fungi > Ascomycota > Sordariomycetes > Hypocreales > Nectriaceae > Neonectria > Neonectria hederae. The sequence goes on along the minus strand of QGQB01000094.1, from coordinate 254,986 downwards.
AAGAATAGGATTAATTAGTTAATTATTAGTAAAAGGGAGAGAAAGGGAAGAGAAGAAAGAAAGAAAGGAAGGAAGGAAAGAAGAAGAAGGAAGAAGGAAAGGAAGGAAGAAAAGAAGGAAAGAAGGAAAAAAGGGAAAAATAGATAACTAAGAACCCTATAGTAAGATTCTTCCTTCTATTATATAAAGCCTTATTAGCTTTATAAGCCTTAGTTTAATTAGCTAATAATTAATTATCTAAGGATATATAGTTATTAAAGAATATAGTATAGACTTATATATAACTATATATAGTATAGGCTAATAAATATAAGTATTAATAGTTATCTAAGGATAATAAGTAGAGTACTTTATCCTTAGATAACTGAGGATTTATAGTTAGGAGTATATTTCTTATTTAGATTATAATTTTATATTTAATATAGCTTTAGGTTATTTATTTAGTACTTTTATAGCTTAAAAGTATAAGGTTTTATACTATAATTAATATATATAAGAGTTTATTTCTTTTAGGGGCTAAAGTTATAATAAGGGTTATATTTATAATAGTAATAAGAGTAATAATAATCTTTATTATAATTTACTCTTTAAGGGATAATTTATAGTTAAGTAAAGTATTCTCTTTATATAAAGTATATATCTATATCTTATATATAAAGGTATAAGTTTAGATAATATATTAAACTTAGTTAAGGGATATAGAAGGGATAATTTTAGTAATAGTATTATATACTTCTTTTTCTAGGTTATTTATTAGTATTCTAATTAGTTTTATAGTTAGTTTATAGCTTTTACTCTATATATACTAACTAGTTCTTACTAAAGAGTTATATTAATTTTATTCTAGTTTATATACCTCTGAGTTAATAGTTATTAGTAATATATTAGTATTATTATTATAGCTTTAATATACTATTATACCTAGGGTAATATATATATAAGGATTCTAATTTTAGTATTAAAATGTATTTTAGAGATTAATTAGAATCTATAGTAAATAGAAACTAAGTATATAAAAGATTATTAGTTTAAATATTAATTTATATTATTCTTTTCTTATAATAATCTAAAGAGTTAATTATAGATATTTTATAAATAAAAGCTAATTAGGTAAAATTAAATAATATATAATAGTATTTTAAAGTTAGTAATATAATAATAAAAGAAAACTTAGTTTAAAGCTTAGTATAATAGTTATAAATTTAGCTTATTTACTTATTATAATATTTAATTAATAGTATAAATATAATTAAAGTTTTAATAATTAAAGTAATTAATTTAATTAATATATTATAACTAAGTAATAATCTTATATTTATATATATTATTCTTTAGTATTTAAAATAGTTTTCCTTATTATTTATTTTATTTATATTCTTATTACTATTAAATAATTATTATAAATTAAACTATTTATTATTATTAAAGTACTTTTATTATATTCTTATTATAGTTAGCTCTAGGGATTATTATTCTTATTAGTTTATAGTTATTACTTAAGTTCTTTTAACTTAAGCTTAAGATTATTATAATAATAAGAATAATAATTATAATAATAATTAAATTAATAGTAAAGTAAGTATATTTAATTAGTTATATAAAGAAAGTTTAAATTAAAACTAAGTATTAAAAGCTTATTTAAACTTACTTATTACTAATAATATAAAGTTAATTATAGTATATTTTATAAAGCTTTTAATTAATTATAAAAAAGTTAAAATATTTCTAATATCTAAATATATAATAAATAGAAAGTTTAATAAAGAAAATTATTATTATTATAATTATAATAATATTTCTATTTATACTAAGGTTTTATTTTTCTTATTATTTCTTTTATTTTCTTTACTTTTTTTACTTTTTCTTTTTCTTTTTTCTTTTCTTTTATTTTTCCTTTTTATTCTTATTCTTACTTTTATTTTTATATTTATATTTATATTTATATTTATATTTATATTTATATTTATATTTCTATTTATATTTATATTTATATTTATATTTATATTAATCTTATTATTACTATTTAAAACTAAGGTTTTAAAAGTTTTATTAATAATAATACTTAGTAAAAGTTTAGTAAATAGACTAATTAAAGTTAATATATTACTTTTAAAGATAATTAAATAAGTTTATAATAATATAATTATAAATAATATAAATAAGAAATTAAAAGTAAAAGTAATAATAAAGTTAACTTTAACTTATTATAATAATTATATATAGTAATAATTATAGTTTTTACTATAACTTTATTCTTTTATAATTAAGCTATTAAATAGTATTTTCTTTTATAAATAATAAGAATAATAAATTAATTTAATATTCTTTCTTTTTTTTTTCTTTTTCTTTTTCTTTCTTTCTTTCTTTCTTTTTTTTTTCTCTTTTCTTATTCTATATATATATTAATAAATAGAGAAATATAAAGAAATAAAAAGAAAAAAAAATAAAATTAAAAAAAGAAAAAGAAAAGAAAGAAAAGATAAAATAAATTATTCTTAATTTAATATAGTAAAAAATATAATTAATAATTAAAATAAACTAATAAACTTAGTTAATTAAGAATTATTAATATATAATAAAGAATATATAATATAAATTAATTCTTAAATAATTATTAAGAACTTAATAGAGTTTAAATTACTTTATAGTATTAAATATAATACTTTTAAGTATTATATAATTATAAAGAATAGAATTTAAATAAGAAGAATTATTATAATTATAAAGAGTAAATAAAACTAAGTAATAAGAATAAAGTTAATTAATTAGTTATTAATAAAGAGAAGGAAAAGAAAAGGAAAAAGAAAAGAAAAGAAAGAAAAAAAGGAAAAAAGGAAAGAAGAAAAAGCAAGAAAAAAAAGAAAAGAAAAAAAAAGAAAAGAAAGAAAGGAAAAAAGGAAAAAAGGGAAAAATAAATAATTAATTACTTATAATAAGATTCTTCCTTTTATTATAGAAACTCTATTAGTTTCTATTAAATTAATTAATAATTAATTATTTAAGAATATATAGTTATTAAAGGATATAGTATAAGTTTATATATAATTATATATAGTATAAGCTAATAAGTATAAGTATTAATAGTTATCTAAGGATAATAAGTAAAATACTTTATCTTTAGATAACTAAGGATTTATAGTTAAATTAATAAACTTTCTATAGTTAAAATAAATTTCTTTTTCTATAGATAATTATAATAATAATTATTATTATTATTATCTTTAAGTAAATTTTATAATATAAACTTAATATAACTTAAAATAAAGTTCTAATATATTTACTTTAATAACTTATTATAATAATTATAAAAATAATACTTTAAGTTAAGTATTATATAGTTATATTACTTATAGATAAGAATATAATTAATATAATAATATAGAAATTAATTTATTATTTCTTATTTCTTATTTTAATAAGAATAAATAAAGAGAATTATACTATACTTTTTTTTTAGAGATTAAGAATGTATAATTAGAATTAAAAAAGAAAAAGAATTAACTTTTTCTTTAGTTTTTTACTTATAATTACTCTCTATATATATTATTATATAATTATATAAGAAATAATTAAATTTTAATAATATTAAGTTAAATTATACTTTTAATAGTTTGTAATTAAGATAATACTAAAAGACTAAGCTAAAGTATAATATATATATAGTAAGATTCCTTAACCTTAAATAGTAATTTAAGTAATAATAATTTAACTTTCTATTTAAAACTTATTTATACTATAATTAATTATATATATATAGAAAATAGTAATTTAAGTAAACTATTAATAGATTTATAGTTAGAGTTATATTTATAATACTCTTAGTAATTACTTTATATAATAAGTTATTTTTCTTATTATATTCTAAGTATTATTATAAATCCTTAATAATAAGTAATATATTTAAGTATCCTTTAGAATAGACTTTTTAATAAGTTATTACTTAGCTAACTATATAAAGTATATACTTTATTACTTTATTAATAATAATCTCTTTAATAGAACTATTCTACTTAATTTTAATAAAGTACTCTTTATTTATTATAATAATTATTAGATTAAATCCTAATTACTTCTTATTTATTTAGAGAAATCTAAGGATTATAAATATAAACTATAGATTATCTTTATTAAGATTAATCTACTTAAATATAATATCCTTAAATTAATTAAATATTTATACCCTTATAAAAGATCTATAGATAGTAAAGCTTAAGATAAAGTAATAAGTATTCTAAGTAATAAGTACTTCCTTTATATATCTCTTAAGATTAAATTATACTTCTAAAGCTTTATTAATTAATTAGTTATTCTTAAGTTCTCTTAATATAAGGATCTAAGATTAATAATACCTTAAGTATTTCCTAGCTTTAGGATTATTTATAAAGCTAATATTTATTTTTCATTTCCTAATAGAAATATTAATTAGTTTATTAAGTTTTACTAATAGTCTTTATTAATATATTAAAGTTAACTTATTACTCTCTATAGATATTATTAGTTTTTTACTAAACTTTATAAACTAGCTTAAAATAGTATTCTACTTTATATCTTCTAGCTATTCTCTCTAGCCTTTATTAAAAAGTAAGTCTTCCTAATACTACTTAAAGAATATATTAAATACTGTATTAAGGTTAGTTTTAGCTTTAAAGTATATATTATAAAAGTTATAGAGCTTAATATATATAGGGCTAAGCTCTTCCTTAAGTACCTTATTAATATCTATACAATATTTAGATGTATTTATAAAGCTATTAATATTATGCCCTAATAGAGTTTATTAAATAGATAAGGCTATTAGCTAGGGAGGCAGGGTAAGCTCAGTAATAATATTATAGACTTAATCCCAGAGGATGGCATTATTCGCTTCATTAGCGAGGGCTGATTTTAGGAGAGGTCTAACGCGATCGAAGTCGAAGTCGGGAGAGGCAACTGCAGTGATGAGTTTGAGTAATTCACTTCGGAGGGTACTGTGGCCCGTTTTTGATCGAAGGAGGCGAATAGTAGGGATGTTTCGTAGAGCGGAGAGGAGATCGAGAGCTAGATTTTAGATATCTGAACGCTGGTCAGAACAGCACATTGTACGGAAGCTGGCTTACCACACCTTCTTGGTCAAGTTGACCCAGTGCGTCGAGCGAGCACAATATGCTCCTATCCTCGCATATCAAATTGAACGAAGAGCGGAAGGCATCAAGGCCATTTCCAATAGGGTTTTCTCCAATAGCCCTTGATCGGGCTTGATCCGTCATGGCAGGCCCAATCTCTGCGTTTTGTGTTGGAAGGTGCAGAGAGCCGTGTCGCGCGTCATGGGTTGGTGTAAAATCAATCCTGCACAGCCACACTATCACCCAGCCACCGAGTCACCGAGCCACGCCTCTAGCGAGCCTTTATGGAGACGCTGGTATGACCGCACAGGGCTCGGACGATAGCTATTCCGAATACGATAATACCCCGCTTGGTGGTGTTTGGCCCGTTGCCTTAATGGCACCACCTGACTGTTACCCCTACCAGCCACATTCCACGGCTCACGTATCAAGCATATATTTGCTGACCCCGCCAACGAGTCTTCAAAGATTTACACTGGTTCCACTCCATCCATACTGAGCTGTGTGCGTGCTCTGCTCTGAAGTAAGATATCATTACACACTAATTTCTCTAACTCTTATTCTTACTAACTTTCAGAAATAATTTGACGATGGATACTCGAACAGATAAAATGCTATCTGTAGAGTCTGGAGAGGACGATATCCTCTATAGGATACAGAGACGCACCAAGCAAGTTGTCTACGTCACAGTACTCGATCCAGAAGTCATCCCGAAAACCGAACGCACATACGGGCCATCAGCTATAGCAGAGCTCAGCAAGCTCAATGTGTGGAACGACTCCTGGGTAACACTCGAAGTTCACCGAAACGAAGGGGGGGAAATTTGGTGCAAGAAGGATGCGTCAAAGCCTCATGCAGTGCCAAAACAATATTTACACGATCATTACCCTGTCTACGATATTTCGAGCCTAACCCTTATTCACGAAACCAAATCTCGAACCTCGGAAGTCTCTCATAATGGTCAACATTTGTTTCTTAAAATCGCCCGATTTCCACGAGAAGTAGAGTGGATAATCCAAGAGATAAAGGCATATCATGTTTTAGCGAACTCGTCTTTGGCGCCAAAATTGCTCGCCTATGTCTCTGAATCGCTGACTGAGGAACGTGTTATTGGGTTCTTAGTTGAAAAGGTCAACGGACGTTGTGCAGAGCTTGAAGATCTTGAATCTTGTGAGAAAGCTCTTGACCAGCTACATGAGGACCTCCTTCATGGCGACCCTTGTAAATATAATATTATCATCACCTCGGAGGGGCCAAAGTTTATCGACCTGGAGCACTCAGTTTTGGTCGGTACGGATGAACAAAGCGTGAAGCTAAAACTTGAGGAGAGGAAGAGTCTGGCTGCTGAACTAGCAGATACGTCTGGAGCTGGACGTCCTTGGTAGTTATTTAAACTAGGTATGCCTCCTAAATACCAGGACATTTTGGACACCCATGCTTGGATTCCTTATCCTCCTTTCTGTCTATGGAAGTGCACTGGCCCGTCTTTGATTCATGTGTGGCACATTTGACGAATTCGCTATCCTTGTCATGTCCGCACTTATAGTGGACATACCACTGGGTACAGGTGGCCCGTTGTGGAGGCATTTGTTCAGAATGTAAACGGACTAGCTTAGTTATTAATAGATAATCCCGTGAGGAAGCAGGAAAAGGTAGTACACATGAATAAACCTTACCTTAAGAAGCGGGCGGTTGTATGTTAACGGGAGAAGTTGATAACGAGAGTGCGGAGCAAGGGCGGCCTCTATTAGTATACTACGTGGCCTCTGAATTAGTGTGGTGTGATTGCCTCTTCCTCTTCTCTTCTGAGAGTGTTCATATGGTGACACGTTGGCAAATTTTCCCATGTGGGTGCCCATCCATATGCATACTATCTTCACCGGTTCACGAGTGAGCTGCTCCTGGACAAATATCTCCTCTTTCTCCCTTAACGAATGTTACTCTTGAGGTGTGGGTCCTACAGGGAGCTTGTTTAGTATCAGCCATTCTGGGCAAATTCGGGTCGTGTATCTGCTTCAATTCGGGCGTGAATATTTATTTCGGCAGTAGGCGAGGGACCCTCCGCGAGCTCGAAGGCAACCAATGTGTTGTAGTGAGATTGAAGCCTCTGAGGTCAACACTCTCAATCGCAACAGAGCTATTCTATCATGAATCCCACATTGCGGAATGGAATGACCAGGTTGCATATCATACCATGCGACATCCAGGTCGCGTCGAGGTGCCCGGGTGCCCAGGAGGTGCCCAGGTGCCCAGGAGGTGCCCAGGTGCCCAGGAGGTGCAGGTGCCCAGGTGCCCTACGGGTGCCCAGGGACGGACCCCGGGCCACTATTGCCATCGCTTGCAGCGCGTGAATCACACCGAAAGTCACGGCTGAAGTGGCTAAGACAACCATCAGGACTACCTCGGCATTCCATCTGAGCGGACACTAAGTCTCCTCCATCTGGCGTTGGCTGCACGTGAACGTGTTGTCGGCGGGGACTAATGGTCTGAGGATACCCGTGACATCGTGATTGGACATTCAACGTGGGCGGGTTTGGCAAAACGCCGCAGTTGTCTACACTAGTATACACTTTCAAGCCCATTCTAATCAATCATTATTATCCTACCAAAACAATCCATATCCCAGCCACGGAGAACGGAAATAGCCACCCACACTCGGATCCGACCCTAATACAGAACTCTGGGCTGATGACACCGATACTTCTCCAGAGCCATTGCACCTGCCGCAGATGAAGTTTCCCCGCATGCCGGAGCCTCCACAACTAGGACACTCGGCGCTCATGTTTCTGTCGACTTTTTAACTGATAGAAGTTAGCGAGCTGTTTTTGTTTCAGGTAGCAGAACTTGGCACGCCCCTATTAAGAAAAGCACTCTGAATACTTATATAAGTACTATTTTTACTCTCTTTAATTCTTAAGTTAAATTACTTAATTAAATTTCATTTTATCTATATATGTCTTCTTACTAAATTAATTTAAGACTGGCCTCAGTTTCTTAACTGCCACTTTAAGTAAAAGTTCCTCTCTCCCTCCTTTTTACTTATTAACTAGTAATAGGTTCCTTAGCCTGGATGGTAGAATTAAAATTGCACACATTATTTATCCCCCTCAGTCTAACAACGGCACTTTGTCCGAGGAGTCAGCGCTGCACAAGTGGGCAATGTTGCTTCTTTATACCTTTGATATCATCAGCTCCCCACTAAACAGCGCATTGAGATACAAGGAGCAGCTCACCGCAGCTGGTTTTGTCAATGTCAACGTGATAAAGCGCAGATGACCGATGAATCACTGGCCCAAGGGTCCGAAATACAAACAAATCGGTGCGGTTTTTCCTTTGGTAAATTGCAGTTAAGGTGTGCTAAAACTCACGCTGTTTAGGAATGCGGACCCATCAGAATACCCTGGACGCCTTGGCGGCGACAACTGTCCCTGCTTTTACACGGCCTGAGGAGTAGGAAGGCTTCGGCTGGACGAATGAGGAAGTAGAGGTGTTTCTCACCGATGTCCGCAAGGATATTAATGGTCATATTATCCACATATATTGGCCGATGTAAGTCTCTAAGCCACTGAGCTTTGAGCTTTTATTTTAAACTTAATTGTCTCCTAGTTAAGCGTCTTACGCTGTGAAACCCGAGTAGTAGGGCTGTGTGCTAGACTTATCTAAGTATCTGACTTTAGCCTCCCCTATCAGTCAGAGGGGGGTTATTTATTAGTTTGCGTCATAGATCTAATAACAATCTTTTATTACTGTAGGGTGCTGTGTTTAATAAGAAGCATGCAAGCACTAAGTTTACTAGAAGCCCAGTCTCTTTAACCCAGCGTCTTAGTAATCCTGCCAAACGTTAGACCTAAGCGCTGTCACAAGTTACCAGAAACCCAGAAACATATTCGCCCTCTGCGGCAAATCTTATTCCATTTTCTCCTCTAACAATAACAAATGAGCTTACTCTAGTGTGAGAGCTAAACTAACAAAAGTATAACTAAGTAATCTTCAGAACTTATCAGCAGTCTTATTCTCCTCTCCCTATGCATAATATTCCCTCAGTACCTTACAATGCTATATACTATATATTATTTACTATATTACATAGACCTCTGTACCTTTATAAATACAGGGAAAAAATGGGAACTTATACCGTACTATTAGCTCACTATATAGCAGTGGATGAAATTATAAGACCAAGAGTTGCTGAGTATTCATCCCGATATATTAGCAAATCGCTTTAGAATAATGTTATTAGCATGAGACAATATGACAGAAAACCAATTGCTTTTTCATTTACAGATCTCAACCGATGTCAATTGTTACGTGCTTTACATCTTCAAAGATTGGACAGACTCTTTGTTCCTCTCGGGGACACCTACCAACACCAATTCTCTCAAAAGTTGTCAGGGCTAGGTTTGCTGACTTCAGGACACGAAACCAGGTCTCCGGGCCCATGAAAGAACGTTCTGGGACAACCTCGTCATCGACCCGTCTTCGAACTTTATAACCAGTATCAGCTAACTAAGAAAACAGCCTGAAGCAGTAGAACACATCCGAGTTGCTACAATCTAGGCCGAAATCCCATCTGCAACATGTCTCCCCACCCCGACATGTATGTTCCGTTCAGCACTTCGTCTTCTGATCTTCCGCCGCGATGACGTGACCGATGGAATTATCTAGCATGAACTCTCGACTGACTAGAGGTTCTTGGCCCGCAGGTAGCATCTGAGACCCTCATTGGATTTATGCACGCCTAATAGCTCAATGGGAGCTAGAAGGCCTGTGAAAACCGCCTGCCCGCTCTTGAATACGCCCGTATCATCGTCGGGTAGTTCCGTTTCACATATCACGCGCTTGACTTTCGCACAGTATACAAGATCAGGTCTATACTTCCACATTTTCAGCGGATCATCGAAAACGAAGTCGATGGACCTATCAATAGATGTCCATGACCAGCTCGGGATGCCAAAAGCAGGGACATCGGCCTTATTGTAAGATTTCTCGTTCGCATTGTGTTTTTGAGTGGGGTTATCTGACCGAAGCCGCGTGACACGCCAGGTCAGGTCGAAGAGAAACTCCCGTTCCCAAATTCTAGCGAAGTATGCATTAGGAGGCTCAATGCTTTATTCTCTAGAGGTATTATGAAGGACTCCGCGGACGAGCTTGGCCAAGCCAGAGATTGCATTCAGTCTGTCGCTTTGCCGCGTTACAGATCGAGTCTAGACCTCTGTCACAAGGTCCCTCCATCTTTGATAACCTCGCTCAGGGTGGGGAAACAACCCGCGGTGCCCCTGTTTGGAACGACGGCCCCGGTACCTCCGAAAAAGACCAAACCTCTGACTGTACTCTCGCTTTTGGAGCTGTGCGAGTGAACTGTCTTTTCCGCCTTTTAGCTGCTTTGCCTTCAGACCGGCGCCCAGGAGTATATAATTCAATGTTTCAGAACTCTCCAGCTGTTCTTTCTGGGACGATCTCCAGGACAAGTCCTCGCAGGTATGCCTACATTCGCAAATCTTGCGAGATAGATATTCCTAACGCATCTTGTTGCCATCGAACCAAAGCCTCCGGTTAGGCAAGAGGCTCTCTTGCAGATACCAACCCAGCTTATCGAGGGAGAAGCTTACATCCCCATCATTTGTGTCGTTGATCGAATCATTCATGGGCCGCACGTAGAGATCCACCGGCTGCTCGTCTGTTCCGGTGTAATTGTCTTGAATGATGCATAGGGAATCAATCGACAAATATGGAATGTTGAGTTCACGACAGATGGTGACGGCATCCTATATGGCTAGCGGAATACTGGAAACAGGGATTGATGGGGAATAGGACACAAGGTTGGTGGTGGTGGTCTTCAAAACGTCTTCTGTTTTCGGACCCCAACAATAGCTCAAGCATGCATAAGAGGCTGTTCCCGATGGTTCGACGAGGAACGGTTCGTCCGGTCGGTCTCTTGAACCGACATCAAAAACTCGCGATAGCATAAAGTCCTTGTGAGGCAGCTCGCAGTCGTCGTGTTCAAGGCAATAAGACAGCCACTTAGCTACCCGTTCGAAGGCGATCGGGGAAGATGAGTTTGGAGTGACATTCAGTGTCTGAAGCCGTGTTTCCGAAGGCTGCCACTGATTTCGCTATTGCTTTCGGGATCCTCGTAGATCGAGTCTTCTGTAGTTTGTTATGGTACTCCTGAATGTTTTGTCGTTGTAGAGAAGCCCCTATCGCTCACCTTTCAACTTGCGGAGGACTTGGAAAGAACATACCCGTTCTCCCTCTCAAGGTCTGTGCTCGTCTTCATCTTCCGGCTCCAGCAAGAGATCAACGGTATCAACAGCCTTGGAGGACACCCTAATCATGCCACGGCCATTCTTGTTTGCTTCTATCCAACCTGGCTTCACTGCCTCAGAAAGCTGCAGAATTATGCGGCAATCAGCACAAGTCGGGGCAAAGTCTAGCCAAGTTTGTACGGGCATAATGGCTCGGACGTCAAGATTTCAGCTTGGACGTATGTGGGGGCATATATTGATCGGAGGTGACGCCGAGTGACTCACGTGCTTGGATGAAGTAGAATTTGCGTGTAAGCACATTGTCCCGAGGATAAACTACCTTTGGATGACACGCCGCCCCGGAAGTTAAAATGTAGCCGCACGGTTAACAGCAAGGATTGGATCAGAGTGAAGCGACAAGTAGATAAATCAACACGAAATTACGATGATATCGCGAAATAGCTCGCATAAGATACTGTTAATCATAACCTGGAAACCTTTTCCTAATTTGTAGACGTAAATCTGCCTTGGGCGGAGATTAACGCCTAATGACGTGGCTAGGGTTAAGGCTTTGTCGGACAAAGATTCAGCTGGTTCCACTACCGGTGTGAAAAGTAGGATTTAAGGACCACCGAGACAAAGATACTGCATAAGCCTCTTCTCTTGCCAGGGGGGAGGTGATGAGGTATGTAAATTTATTAGGATACATCAGCGTTGAAGTCTATTGGATCGCTCATATGAACCCGAGGCAAGCTGCGGTAATTGCAAGAGACATCGTTTTGTCAGACCAAGTTGTACAAACTCGAGCTCTATAATCAACAAGGATTCAAGCTACTCGCTTTCTCAGCATCCTTCGGAACAACACCCGCCTCAACAGCAGCCTTGTAACACCACCGCCAATCATCCCTCCCGTCACACTTCCACGACCAAAAGAACCAGCCATCCGACTTCTCAAATGCCTGGGCCTGGGCCGCCCAGTAACTCGTGTACCAGGTCTCCTGGCCGTCAATCTTGAACTCCGCCGTGTTCTTCAGGGTGCTGTTCACCGAGAGCGACCACTCGCCGACGAAGACGTTCTCGCCCATGTAGTCGTTGCAGGCGGTCGCGATGTAACTCTTCTTGTTGCCTGCGATGCGGTTGTCAAAGCTTAGGTAGCGGTGCGCGTCGAAAAAGAGTAGGTCGCTTTTTGGGAGATACTCTCTTGGGTCTCCTGCGCCCCATGATGTGCCCTGTTCCAAATGGTAAGTAAGTGTCGTTCCATAGCCCATGGGTTGGAACTTACCATGAACTGAATGTGAAGGCGGTCAGATGTGGCGACTTTAAGATAACCCTCCATGGCCTGGATACGCTGGAATGCCTTGGGATAAAAGTTCTTGATCATATCAGCCGCCTGAGTCTTCCACGTCCCAGAACGGACAGGCTCATTGAGAACCTGGAGCATGCCGACAGTAGTGTAGTTGCCGTTAGTATGGATTCGCTTGGTCATCCACTCCAGAAACTTGTTTGCTCGCTCATAGTTCTCTTCAGTGTAGAACCCAGGGGTCTTCACGGACTAAACAGGTGTCAGTATGAACGGCGAGCCAGGGTCTAAGGTTCCTTACATGCCCAGTAAACTGCTCACTTGGAGACTGCGATCCCGGCGCACCATGAAGATCAACAATCACATAAAGTCCATGGTCCTTACACCACCCCACAATCCGATCCAGATGCCAGATGCCACCGCGGGGGTAGAACTCGTCCTCCTGCACAAGATCAGGGTGCATCCAGAACCCGACGGGAATCCGCACGGCGTTCAGGCCGAGACTGGCAATCTGCGTGATGTCGTCCTCCGTGATGAAAGTCTCCCAGTGCTTCTTGAAGGCCTTGTCCGCTGCGGCTTGGCCGATGCCCTCGACGCACGCCCACTCGTCGTTGTAAGCGGCGCAACCCATTTCCTTCCACGAGGCTTCAGCCATCCAGCGCTCGACGATGAACTGGGAGCCGAGGTTGACGCCTCTGATTTTGGTGGATGCCGAGAGCCATCGTTCGGAGAGGTGTTCTCCAGTTGCTGCGGCAGAAGCTGCATCTAGTTAGCCATGTCGGTGTCGCAGTTGGCGTTCAAGGACTTGCCCCTTGACTGAGGAGTCCAGGCATTTACTGCCGTGAATAGCAAGAACAGCAAGAGTTTCGAAAACATTTTGGACAAATTTTAAGGGCCAGCGAGTTCCAGAAGATAGTCTGCGGCTGGAATGCCAACGCCTTCAAGCAAAAGGGATCACGCTGTATACATACACATCTACTCCGGTCAGTCCATTCCGTGAAACATTCTCAATCTCCATCAACATGCATATGGTATGATTCCGCCGGAACTCATCCGCACAGGAGTTCCGCGTTCATCTGGGATCGAGGTTGCATTCCTTGCTTGTCCGTGCGTTTTGAAACGGGAGATCGCCCCAGACAGGACCATCCCGTTCTCCCAATTTCCTCGCATGGCCTTGTCGTTGGCTCGCTCGGCTAAAGCTGACCGGGGTATCCGGGTTGAAATGATCAAGGATTGCGGCTGATGTTCGCTCAGCATGCTTTGCATTCAGGAGGAGCTGAGCTTCCGCTTACTCCGTACACAGGGAAACATTAATTAGTTCTTTCGGGACGATCGTCGATTTGACAAACATGGAATGAACTGAGTCTGCCGGTCCACTCAGAGTTACATCGTTGCTGGGTCTGCGGAGTCCCTCGCCTAATCTAATCATTCTAATGGTTGCAGCTCAGAGAATTGACACGTCTACTCTGAATACGTGGTTCTTGGGCTCCATTCACCGGATCATATCACTTTAAGTGTGCGAAGGCTCACGCTAAGTCTCAAGTAGTTAGTTAGAACTAGTAGATAAAAGATACACATAATATCACTAAAGTTATATGGGCGGTAAGGTACCCGCTAGCCTGCCCACTAATTACAGATCGCAACTTCACACTGAGGGCAATGGCAGGCGCACTCTTCGTTGTTCTACGTCACGCACTACTGGCAGGGATGATGTGGGACTGACACTTAGCGTGAGCATTTGCATACTCGAAGGGATGGTTATTGAGCCAGTGAAGGACTTGTCCAACGACGAGCGCTGGACGAGCAGTGTTTCGGCAAAGTGCCGGGTTACTGTGGTCTTGGCATCCCTTTGAGTGTGCGAAAGTTCTTCAAAGGTATCAGCCCCACATCACCCTGGGGCAGGACTATAGTACTTTGATCCTCACTGCGGCTTGGTGTGGTCATATGTATTGTTTTCGAAGATTGGTCAAACGTCCCTACAGTGAGCGGTACGGAGCCTTCGCGCGCTCAAAGGCGATGAGCACACTTTATAGAATGAAGACGCTCAACTTGCCTCGTCAACCAGCTACAGCCGTCAAGGATTTCAAACAGTATCTCATGGGTCTAGAGGGTGAAATATGAGAGGTCTGTTCCTTGAATAAGGCAATTTGATTGGCACCTTTCAGTACTTCAATACCTTATTCTTTGCCACTCAGGTAGGTATTTTTAAGCTGCTTTTGAGTGAATAACTATTTGAAAGTAGAATACTGGGGCAAGTACCGAACTAATGTTTGAAATCCTTAAGGGCTGTAGGTACTATGAGAATGAACAATATCACCTATGAAAGAGGTCGCTGATATATGCAATGAAGTATAGTCACAGAAATTCCGGTTAAATGTAACTTATTTTCAAGGCATGCCCTCGTCATACCCTTCAAGCAAATGTGGCTTAGTGTGATGTAGTGTGATTCTTTTTGGATTTAAGGCTTACTCTGTGCGTAGGGATGGCATGTTACCGGAGCAACGCACTCCCTAGCCCCAAATCACTAACAGCCAAGGAATCCTGGTGCATATACTGTCATGAAAATAATTCTGAATTTAGTAAACCTCGAGTCCATGTATTACAGTCTTTTATGGCCACTAGCCCATTATTTATAATAATAATATCTTCAGGGGTTGGACGATAAGTTCTGACTGGTTTATAGACAATGTATTGCATACACTTTAGTAACTCCATGTTCTAGAAATTGTAATGCCTACTGCAGGTCTACTGAGACTTCAGATCTATGTACAACGGCAATAGGTCCTATTGGTGCTGTTGCCTCTCCGCGAGCTATCAGCAATTGTGTACTCTGCGCCGATGGTGCGACTTCGGAGAGCTGTTACGATTGCGCGAGGGGCAACGGATGCCCATCTAGTGCCTGCGGGAGCCTTAGAAGCTGTGGTCAATGCCGTACACAAGTTGGCCAGGAGTGTCGAAGCTGCCAGAGACTTGTCGGCCCCAAGTGCCAATCTTTGCAAGTTGCTGCATGAGGTTTTCGATGCAGTCTGGGAAGTTTCCAGACCTTTCGTTAGCAGATTACTGCACTAGCCAGAATCCATCGTCCGACGTCTTCTCAACTCTCGCCCTCGGCCACATCGCCTAGCGGCAACATCAAGGTCAAGCCAACGCCAACGGTGCAGATAGTAGATGACACCCTACCAAACGTCCATATTTGCGGCGACGTGACCAATACTAAAGCGCCAAGTAAAAACACTTCTTCTTAACAACTCGGAAAGGCGGTATTGTCGCCGACAAGATTCTGTTGGCTTTGACAGACAAGGAACTGCAAAGTATATAATCAGACGCCTCTCTGGATGGATGGCTTCATCAAGCTGAGACTGGGCTTGGTAAGTCATCCGACTATAACTGTTGTTCAAGATTGAGTCTAACTTGAGAGCAGAATCGTTCGGTGAGGTATATAGAGACCAAGTATGAACACTGCAGTTCGAGTTGAAGGAGAAGGACGAGCTCATAGCAGTTAACTACAGGACGCATCTTGGAGAAAGGCCGTACAGGGATGTCGACATGGAAAGCAACACGAAGAAAACCGAGTGCGTATAGAAGAAGAAGGGATCATTGATACTACCGTCTAGCGATATCTGTAAGTTGCCACAAATAATCACGATCTAGTTGCTAACCAGACGGCCGACCCAGACATCCATAGTCCGCGGTCTCTTGCCGCCCTGGGACTCAACAGCACGAAGCACGTCATCTCTCGCAGAACGCAGAGCTGACTTGACTTCCTCATCTGTCACATGGATATCGATCTCAGTCAGAAAGCCGGTGCTTTTCACGGTTCCCACCTCCCAATGTCCATCGAGAAGCGCCTCGCCCGGCACGACGACATCTTCGTCTACGAGGCTCCACCCAGCGGTATCTGCAGTGGTCTTGATATCCCTAGGACTCAACATGCTGCGGATATTGGCGTGACTGTCTTTGTTGTAGGCTTCAACAGTCGCTCGAGCTCGTGCCGCCAGGACATGCGCCTCGGCACCCTTCTCCGTCGCAGCGAGGGCATATTCCGCGACAAGAACGCTCTTCACCCTTCCCCGCAGAGACCTCAACATGTCACCCAGCAGGTCCGGCGACGCAAAGTACCAAATGCTATGCGCAAACACCACGTAGTCCCACGTCCGGCCGGCGCTCCCCTCCAGGAACGTCACCGGGTCCGCGTTGTGCCAGGTCACACGGCCACCGACGGCGCTCGCGGAGATGTGGGCCTGGGCCTGGGCAAGGGTGAAGGGCGCGCCGTAGTCCGGGCTGCCCGGGTCCACGGCGTCCACGTGGCCGGCCGGGCCGACGGCCACGGCGAGGACGGTCGTGCAGTTGCCCTGGCCACAGCCGATCTCGAGGACGCGGCTGCCAGGGGCGATCCGCCAGAAGTTGACAAGGCGGATGCGGTGCTCCGCTTGGCCGATCTCAGCGGGGAGGCCGTTGGGGGCTAGGAGAGAGTAGGAGGCGATGGTTGGTGCCTCCGAGGCGGGCAACGGCGGAAAGGTGGAAGACATTGTGGCTTGGTGTGATGATAGTGATTCTCTGCTTCTTGTGCAATTGACGTGTTTTTGAATATCTTTTTGTTTCCTACGATCTTGCAGTCCTCAAATGAGCCGACTTTACAGCCTCTCGTGAGTCATTTGCCAATCGCAACCATCAATTGAGGCGGCATGAAGAATTTAGCCCTGCAATTGGGATTCACCTAGACGAGGTGCTGTGAGTCAATCAGTCGGCAAGCTAACAAGAGTCCAATCCTATTGAGGAAGGCCACTACTTATTAATAGTTGTCAAGGATCTTATGTTGCATTGGCTGCAGTGTGAGACCCTACAGTTCATTGCCTGCCTTTGGATTAGCGGTATGCAATAGACAAGCTCAGGCCCGGGCGGTACTTAGTTGACCGTTTTGCGTCGGTCCTGCCGAGGGTTTCCGATGTGACTCTAAACAGCTAACCCTTCGGCATCGTCGGCCGGCTTAATTTGAAAATGCGTTTAACAGATGTAAGTCACATCCGCAGCCCAACACTGTTTCCATCAGACTCAGACAGATAATCCTTGACAAACTACGAAGTACACTCGACCGAATGGACTCAGGTAGAGATAATACAGGGTAGTGGAGGTTAGCTGGAATTTCGCTGAAAGCTTCTGCTTCTCAGTGGAGCAAAGGGTCAGGCTCAAATAGTTCCATCTTCTTTACATTCCACACATTCAATCTTGCTTCTCTCATTTTCTGCAGAGGTAGACGTGCAATAGACACCAGAAGTTGAACAGTCCTTTGTTTGATCTGTTACCCCGAGGCCGATCACGAACACCAGACCGATATCCATATGATCCACTCCGCCTCGGTGGCTATGTCGTCTACTTGAAGTTATTCAGTCCAGGCTCGTTCGTTGGGCCACTTGTCCAGCCTGCGACGCTGCTTATCCAAAATACCGAATCTCTTCCAGATCTCCGAACTATTCCCTAAGACCTTTACTTCAAGGCCCTGCAATAGATCGACATTCGGCTAAAAGACCTACTAGCCTAAAATCCTCGCTTCATGGTAGGGTTTAATGTGTGGGGCGTACCCTGCAGCCTATATAGTAAGGACGCGTATTACCGTCTTGGAAAGTGATCTTTCGCTTTCGGTAATTATTGTATTCTGCTACATTTTTTAGCGCCTTTATATCCCAGGGGGGAAAGTGGTGTATTAACGGCCGGCTATGTCTAGTTCAGCGTTTGAAACTCAACTACATAGCACTTGAAAAACCCACCTTTTACGATCTGCCTGATTAGGAAAACTCAGACCTGCATCGCATGGCTAGTCATATCGACTCTGGGTCGCTGGCACCTCTTACCGCGTCAATGATACAGATAACCAAAGATAATTTCATGCTTGCCCACTGACTGCGTACCGCTGTACTGGATGCTTGTTTGTTTATATGCCTCTGTTTTTATCAAAGGCTTGATAGACCCTGTTGCGCTCAATCCAGAATCAAACACAAACCTCTGCACATTACCTCAACCCTGGCCCCCACCGCAAACTTATAACAATGTTTCTCGCGATGTATCACTGTCTTACCATATTGAAAGTCATATAGGCAGTGACTGCCATACCAACTTCGAATGCCATTGCATCGTCTTTTATATCTGGCGGCAAGAAAGCTGGCTCCGCCGGCGGCAACGCGGTGCCATTTTGGAAAGATCACCTTGGATAGCGGTATGGCTGGACGCCCGTCCCAGAGAATCGCGGTATTATCAGCTCTGCATATAGTAAGTTGTGACTACGGAGAGATACTGTGATTAGAGAAGTTACTGGGAATCCAGATGATGTATATTGTAGGAGGGTTTGTTACAGCTGACGGGTTGCCTACCTGTAATTACTGTGATTACTATTGGATGAAATCTTGTATTTTGAAGATACCGCGATAACACCGAGAATCCTACCACTAGCCTAGCAGTTAAGACAGGCAATGGTAGGTTTCTTAAAAGTAGATGTTTAGTGTATGGGTAGAATGTTTAATGCCCTTCCCTTCTTATGAAGTCTCCGAACCACTTCATTGCTCTCCATCTCTAGTCTTCTTCAACCACCTATAGCTCAACTGTTATACGTCTCGTCATGGAACCTGTATCATCATTCCCCCAGTCCTGACAGCTTGCCCTGTCATCCAACTAGCCACGGCAAGTAAAGGAAGAAATTTCACTCAACCTACCTTCCACTTCATAGCGTCACGATGCCTGCCTCAGTGTTATCCTATACGACACGGTTATCGATAATGATCCCGGCACCCAAGGCCTCCATGGACTCCAACGATTTGTTCTGAAGCTTCTTCTAAATCAGTGTTTCAGCGCACAAGTCGAATGTACGAGGAATATGTGCTTGTCTGGGTATAGGTCCTCTGCGTCAGCAGCGAGCTCGACGCCAGCTTCACCACCAACCACGACAATTTTGTTTGCAGTCTTTACGCCGGCTTGCATAATCTGAAGGCGCTTCATATCACCAGATACCGAGTGTGAATAAAGAAACTGAGGTGTGAGCAGCACCCGAGCGCTTACCGTACGCAAGCGAGGGGTGCACGGCAAGGGTGTGGTCGAGGACCCGATCCCACAGAGGGGAAGGGTTTAGTGGTCACGGAGTCATGGAGTCAGAGCCGAACAGCGAGCGCAGCATCTCCGTTGTCAGCAGCGAGCTGTTCTAAGATGATGTTCTGCTCTCCTCCTGCTTCAGGCTCTGCAGCCGCAACATGCTGTTCTCGATGTCTTCGCGGAGACTGTTGATGGCTGCCTCATGACCTTGGGCGATGGTCTGATAGTCGCGACGGTAGGCGAGATCATGGTTGTCGAACACGACGTGGACGCAGGGAACAGTGTCGCTGAGGGGGAGAACTAAAGACGGTTCAAAGAGAGGACACTAGCTGCTCTACTACTCTATAGGTTACGTCAAGTGCTGACTGGTATACGCTACTGTGTTATATATTATAGTGTTCTTACTGTGTGTAATAAACAGTATCTCCATGGAGCTAGTTCGAGCCAAATAACCTCTGGAGTTTAATAGATATTAAAATCTATATGAGCTATTATCGCCCGAGTTTATTCTTAACACCCTTAAAACCCCCAATCTTCCCTAATCATTTTCGCCCCATGCTCACCCAGCATATAAACCGGGCCAGCAATGTTAACATCTGGCACAGTGGGCATAATGCTGCTGTCAATGACCCGCAGGCTCTGGACACCATAGACACGCAGCCGAGGGTCAACAACACCACCGTCCTCCAGTGGTAGCATACGGTTCGTTCCGCTGGCGTGCCAGTTGGGGACCGTGGTGTCCTTGACATACTCAAAGATAGCATTGTCATCGTCGGAGGCAATGTTTGCGACTCCCGGTGCTACCTCGCCGTGATCGGGACCAACGGTCAGGTTAGCGAAAGCTGCGTGTGCCAAGATCTTGCGTGCGTCGCGGAACGCATTCACAGCAATGGCGCGGTCGGCAGGGTGGGTGTAGTACTAGAACATAGCAAATTAGCAACCATGGCAAGCCTAGTAGCCCGAGAATGTTGACTGAAGGGACTGCGACGGACGACACAGTTCGTAGTATCTGGCTTACGTTGGGATTGATAATGGGGGCATCAGACATGGCGCTTGACTGGATGGTGATGTTGCCCTTGGACAGTGAGACCATGCTCGACACAGTGATAGAAATGTACGAACCGTCTGCGGACGGCTCGTAAGTCGGACCCGGGCTGTTAGGATAGAAGAAGGATTCGAAGAGGAACTCCACCGTGGAGCGGTTAGTGAGACTGGCGTCGACGACGGCACCAGCACCAATGGTCTCGAGCTGGTCTTTGGACAGCTCTTGGAAGCCGTTAGTGATGCCGCCTGGGGCTGTATAGACACCCTTGCCGGTGGAGTAGTACTCTTCTTGCGAAGCCTCAACGGCAGTGGCGTTGAACATTAGGTAGTGAGTTGAAGCTTCTGGAACTACGGTGGCCGAAACGCTGAACACGTTGTGGTCTATCATGCTGCGAGTCTGTTAGATATTGCTTCCTGGGGAGCTTTCATCCGTCATCTTACTGTTGTCCCACGTGTTCGTTGATCAACACCGGGTCAATGTCGAAGGCGTCCAGAGTGGCTTCTGGCCCAATGCCCTATTCCGCGTCAGCTAATCCCAGGTGATTGTCCATTTCATGATGACTGGAGGCATCCTATTACCGAGACCATCAATATTTGGGGGGACTGGAAGGTACCCAAGGTGACAATGACTTCCTTGGAGGCGGCAACGGTACGGTGACGACCAAGTGAGTGATCGATAAAGACAACACCGCTCGCCACGGGTGTTCCGGTGGCATTTCTCGAGAATTTGATTTGTTGCACGGGTGCGTTATGTAGGATTTGGACATTTGGGCGGTTGGTGGCGGCCTTGTAGTAGTCGTAGGCCGAACTGCGTCGATATTTGGAAGTGAGAGTAGCAGAGCCCTGCTTGACACCCACGTTCTTTCCGTTGTTCAGATCCTGAACAATCGGGATATCGACTGCTTCGCAAGCCTCAATAAAAGCAACACTAGAGGGAGGAACGAAGCCCTGGAAGCCGATCTCCAACGGGCCGTCGGAGTATGCAGTTGGGTCCCAGGTCTGGTACTTTTGGTTGTAACCAGTCCCTTTATTAGGGGCGTTGAAGTGGGTTCCCTGCAGCTCTGGTAAGCGAAAATAGACTCTTCATGTGAAACCTTTGTGCCTACCTTGACGAATGCCGGGTAGACATCTCGCCAGCCCCAGCCAGGGTTTCCTAGTTCCACCCAGTGATCGTAGACGTTGGCCGAACCGCGCCCATAGTAAAGGCCGTTGAGGATGCTGCTGCCACCAAGACCACGACCACCTGAGAGGGTTAGCAACCATCTTCACTGTGGAGGCCTCTTATACGTGCGGTGGTAAGCGAGTTTCCGGCCCCCGAGGCCTTGCTGCGGCTCTGTGTAAAAGTTCCAGTCAATCGCAGTACCTAGCGTTACGTATCAGTACAAGGATAGGTCATTGGAAGGACGAATACTGTCCAACTTACCAGCAATATATTCGACGGCGCCGGGTGCCTTGTGCATAGCTACAACGTTGGGGTCGGGCCCGGCTTCCAAGACGAGAATCTTCTGATCGCCAGATTCACTCAGTCGGTCTGCTAGAACAAGACCTGTTGTTCCACCTATACCGCTACCTTAGTTCTGAATTCAATGGATCTGGTAGATGCTACCCGATTCCACTTACCGCCGACGATGATAAAATCATACTCGTGGCCGACGGTAGATTCTGTGTTGTTCTGGGCAGCTTGAAGGGCAGAGGCCAATTGACCCAGTGAGCAAAGGGCAACGAGAGGAGCGTTGTATCGCATCCTAAAGGACCAGGAGACTATAAGACAATGGAAGATGGCGGACGAGGGGTTGACGAGCTTTTCGGGGTTTGTCCTCGACTTCTGACATCGTGAGCTCTTATAGAATTTCTCCGCCCCCTCTAGGCTTCGATGTCGCCGAATAACTTCACTGAACCATACGGTTCCTTCAACTCCCGATCCTCCGACCTTAGGATCTCTTCAACCTCTTTGTCAACGGAAGCTAACTTTATTGGCGTAAGCGGCATGAGGCAACTCAAGGCAGTCACACTGGTGGAATGCTCTCCGTGCATCATGCACTGTCCGCCCACCTCAGCAACCACCATGGTGAGACTAACATTAATCAGCCAGAGCTTACAATACCATATCTCACCCACTTAAATGTCATAATACAGGCACCTGAAGGCTGAAGGACCTCAAGTAATCCGCCATAATGTCAGACAAGAGTGGGGCACAAGTTCTCTCGTGAAGCTGATCATGACTTACATGCCTCCTCATGGCCTTTTCCTCCGAGAACAAAAGTCCTTCTGTAGCACCCACATGTCACTACCCTGGGATGTAGACGCAATATCCGTGAGTAATGAGATATTGGAACCTTTATGCATCATCATCCTTCAGCCCGCCTTGCTGCGTTAGACAAGAGTCCGGAGAGCCTCCTCCAGCACCTTTCGTAAACCCCACAACCACTCACAAACACCCTGGCTACACGCCCCCCACAGCCGATCCTACGGCCGATCCTTGACTCTCACCCCTCCCCTGCAGTAGTTGGGTATGTGCGTGAACGGCTACGAAGTAATTGACCCTGCTTGGTTGTCCTGGGCGTTTCTATTTCCCGGATCTCCCGGCAGGGCCGAAAGCGGCTGCATATTGTATGTATCCTTTGTCGCTGAAGGATCAAAGGGCTTTGCAAGTACCTCTCAAGTCACTCTCAAGTTGCTGTTTTCCGTCTCACTCAAAAGGCGGAAAAGAAAGTGGAAAAAGGCCGTCAGCGGAGTTGAGTCAGCATGCAATGTGACTGGTTTGAGGCGGCCGAGACCAAGACTGAGGCAATTGGGACACAGTGTCTGTCTGGTCTTCCGTTAATTTCCTCAATGAATGACACTGGGAGGTTTGTTTGGTCTAGTCATTGTGTCATGGGCATTCATCCCGCGTCCTCTTCTCGCTTACAGCCCTTATTAAAGATGGACAGTATTGAGGGAGATATTTGCCTGTAGTGAGGTATTACAGCCAAGTCCAAGGACATAGCACATTCTCCAAAGACTTCGACTGCAAGCCTCCCTCGGTGGTTTATATGCAATATTAGTGACTATTGACTCGAAACTACCAAAAACATCCAGTCAACATGGGATCTGCCCCTGGAAACGTGCGTGTCCTGATGCTCTCCTTTGTCTAGTATATTCCATCTTGCTCACATTACTTCGGTAGAAGATCACCACCCTCCTCCTTGACTGCGATGACACACTTGTCCTGTCCGAGACCCTCGCGTTCGAGGCGTGTGCCGACCTCACGAACGAGATCCTGGCCGCCCGCAATGTCAGCCTGCGCTTCACAGGCTACCAGCTGCAGCGCGAGTTCGTGGGACAGAGCTTTCAAGCCATGGTACGTTGGTTCTCCCCTCGAAACGCTTTGAAACCCTGACATGCAAACAACAAACTCGCTAGATGCGCTCCCTCGAAGCCAAGTACAACGTCTCATGCAACATATCCGACACTGAGCTCGAGCACTACGCTGGCATGGAGGACGACCGCGTCATCTCCAAGCTCGTGCAGAAACTGCAGCCATGCGAGGGCGCCAACGCCGAGCTGGAGCGGCTGGTCGGACGCTACCGGCTCGCCGTTGTGTCCTCGTCGGCGCTGCGCCGGGTGCGCGCGTCGCTCGACAAGGCTGAGCAAGCTGGTTTCTTCGACCCAAGCGACGTCTTCAGCGCCGCCGACTCGTTGCCCGTGCCCACATCGAAGCCCGATCCGGCCGTGTACCTGGCCGCGCTCAAGGCCATGGGCAAGACCGCCGACGAGTGCGTCGCGGTGGAGGACAGCCGCTCGGGCGTCACGTCGGCGAACCGGGCAGGCATTGTCACAATTGGGTACACGGGCGCGTGCGAGAATCCCGAGGAGGCTGAGGTGCTGCACGCAGTGCTAGAAAAGGCGGGGTGTAAGCTGATTATGAGCAGCTGGGCTGAGTTTCCCGAGCTTTTGAAGGAAATTGAGAGCAGTCCGGTGTAGATGACCTCGCCCTGAAAATACCGAAAAGAGATGTTAGTGAATAATAGCAAGGCTTAGGTCTATTGGAAAGTCGTGAACGCATGCTGAGCTCGTTCAAAATTTCAATACGGGTATGTTTCTGAGTATTTCACATTTATTAGCCAAAACTACATGCTTTCAGTGCCCCTGTTCCCAGTATCTCTCCGTCCTTGTCAACAATATTGCCAAGTGTAATCAGATAACAGATAACATGCAACGCTGAAGCGGTAGGAAGAAAGCAATGGAAGGCAGTCTTTGTTGAAAATCGGTTGGAGAAAACAAGAAAAGACAGTAATGGAAGATAGTGTCATTGACTAGATAATAGTGATTCGTGTAAATCTTTTATTGTATTCTAACCCTCAAGTGCTCCATCTGCCTCATACAGTCTACATGTTATAATCCAGTCTGTTTTGTGCAAGTCCATGTACCATCGTAAAATGACACACCCTTACTTTATGTTGATGCTATTTCTATTGCCCATTTGTAAGTCTATTCCTAAGTCATCTTCTCGAATCCGTACCCAGGCGTCACCACGCAGGCCAGAGCTCTGCTCCCTGGCTTACTTCTTCTTCTCCCTTGGTTTGCGAGGCAATAGCATCCACAAACACCCGAGCACAACGCAAAGAGCGAGTACGATTGGCTGGAGGGTCTGCACGCCTTTGGCCTGCACAATGGCGCCGACGGCGAAGGGCAAGATGGCTCCGCCAGAACCGCCAAATGCAGCCGCGAATCCGATGGTGCCCACGTGGAGGGAGCGGGGCATGACTTTGGTGATGAGCACCACTGCCACGGGGTACATTGGTCCTGAGACGCTGGAGTTAGCCGGGCTGTTTTTGCATCGAGGATTCATCATCTTTCGAGGGGGCTATAATCGAGACTCACCCATTGCGATGCCGATCAGCGCCGCCGCTACTGCACTTACAACAAGGTTGGGCACAAGCCAGAAGACTAGCTCGAGCACAATAGTCAACCCAAGGTACAGGAACATGGCCCAGAACTCTCCGAGACGGATGGTGACCAAGGACAGGAATAGGCGGCCAAACGTCATTCCACCCCAGAACCCCGTCGCAGCCGCTCCACCGACGACGGAAGAGGCGTTGCGCCTGCGCTGCATAAAGACGACGATCCACCCGCCGAGGGCAACTATCAATGTTTCCGAGCCATTAGCAAAACCCGATAACGAGGCCAGTGAAAGCATTGGGGTAAACTCACCTTCGGCGCCACAGTATCCAAAAACAAAGAAAGCGAATATCCACGAGAGTTTGTTCTTCAACACTTGACGCGTGCGGCCCGACTTGCCCCCGGACTCGGTTGGATTCTCGGCCAGGTACACAGCCCCAGTCTGGGTCCAGAATGTGACTACCGATGTGACAAATTCAACTGCCGAGGCCGCAGTCATGACATAGAAGAATGCAAACCAGCCGGGTTGGCCATCTCCAGAGAGAGCTGTGGCGATGAGAGGAGCGATGGTGGCGCCAAACGCGTAGCATGCCTGCAGGATGCCCGACATCTCGTGTGAGTTGGCCATTTGCCCGATGAAGGAACACCATGCGGCGTCAGCGAGTCCGTTTCCCATGCCTACGCAAACGTATAGGGCAACCTAAATGTTTGATGGTGAGGTGAGTAACTGTCAAGCTGGCCCCAGCGATGACGCTTGATGGGGTCAGAACGCACCATAACGGGATAAGGGGGGTGGAAAGAGAAAGCCAGATACGGCGCCAAGTGGCACAGGGGAGCAAGCACCGCCACGCCTCTCTGACCGAAATGCACATGCATGAGGTTGTTGACGGCAGATGCGATGGCGTATCCCACAAACGGCGAAAGGAAGATCAGAGAGACAACGGTGTAGTTTACGTTGTAGTAGGTCTCGAGCTATAGGTTGTGAGCGATGTTCACTCTAGCAAGGAGAGGAACCGGCAGGTGCAATTACCAGTGAAACTAGAGCCTGTAAACATTTCAGTTAGTATGAGGCTTAACATGAAAGAGTCGTTGCTTGGATGCTTGCACTTACACCATAAGAGCCATCGTTCATTCCCACTACCAGGAATGACCAGAAAGTCGCGGCAGTACGATACTTATTGATCGGGGGTGAGTTCCACCGCGACAGAGCAATGACGGCGTCAGACGGGGCAGAAGTGTCACTACTTCTGGGGTCTTGCTGCCCGATAGCAACCGCCTGTTCGCCCTTTTCTGCATCATGCTGAGAAGGAGCTGACATGGGCTGAATTTCGACTGCCGTGCTGGCTGGCTCAGCTGTCGTCATGGCGATACTTGCTATGGCGTTGCAAATTTCTTAGTGTCGAGAAGCAAAAAGAGGTTTGAATAGACCGACGGATTCTAATGTGTGATGAACGTCAGAGGTCTTGGATCATAAAGAAAGAATACTTGGGTAATTTGGAATCCGGTCTACTGACCAGCAAGATAAGGAGCCACCTGTGTACAGGGCACCATAAGCGTACTCTTCTCAGTCATTCGGGCAACAGCGTTGAAAGCCTCAGCTCACAAATAAAGCAGAGTCGAAGATGTTACTACCTGGAAGAGACGTAGCTGGGGTAGCGGATTGTGCTAGCAATGAAGAGCTCTCCAGATTGTGTTACCAACTACGTAAGTTAGTTCGACCGACAGGGAGGAAAGCAAGGAAGACGAAGAAGGAACCAAACCAACAGTAAGAGCTAGGCGCTACCGAGTAATACGATCGAACTGGCGTGGTAAGGGTAAGGATCCAAATAGGTAGGATCCTTTGCATCCGGAGGGGTCTAGATGGGCGGGGGTAAGTCTGGGCCACAATGTAGCATCCCTGACACTAGCACCGGACCCTAAGCCTTAGGGAAGCGGGCATCTAATGCTTGCTAAGATATGGATCTGTTCGGATCTTGCATGTCACGAAATCCTTCAGGTGAAAGCCGCCATTCAAGCAGTTCGCTTCCATACAGTGTGCATAAGTGCGGACTCTGTTCCGGGTCCCGTATGCAGCTGAGTAAGGATTTCGTACATTAAGGCCTATTCATGACGGAACTTCTTCCCAGGTTGAGGATCCTCCTGGGAACTTCGCTGTGCCGCCGGAATACACGTAAGCCTCGATCGTATACAATCATTGGATGGTCAGATTCCGCCCGGACTTAGGGAGCCTCCCGCAGGCTGCTTCATTGGATATCGGGCTTTGTTGATGCTACTTTTTCACGTTTACTATTGAACCCTCGAATCCCCGTATAATCTTTTAGCGCTTATTCTCAATGGTCATCACGAAACGAAATCTGATTCCACAGTAGGTGCTTACACCTTACATATATATCACTCTTCTCTAAGTCACTCTGACGTAAAGCGTCGAAAACGCCACCATACTTGTGATAAACAAGCTGCCTACAAAATGATGTTCTTTAGGTGGAACCGTGTGTAACATCCAAACCATAGGGTATGACATCTGTAAGCCGAAAGGCGTGCAGGTGTCAATCAGACATGTAAGCAGTGCGGAATCAGCAATCTGGCTTCGGTGTCCTTCTAAGCTATCCATTGCCTGGAGTCCTATCAGATACATCTTACAAATTTCATTATGTCAAGATAGTATGTGATAACTCATATCCCTCACATTAGAACCCTCTCAAGCCTTGGTCTCATATGATGTGAGACTAGTTCGTATACAGAGGGCATGCCAAAAGTTCCTAGCCGGTTAAACACAAGAGCAACGGTCAGAGCTATAGGAAATGACAAAATGGTTTAGTGTCTTCTTGACTGACCGAATTCGCTTCGATGAAAATGAGAGAACAACTGCGGACTCACCAAGTACTGTCGTTTGTGGAGCGTGGTCGGGTGTAGACACACATGCCTCCCTGATACATGCCCTGTCGAATGTGTTTGAAAGGTCGCTGTTTAGAGGCTGTATTACATACCGCTCCGAGCCGAGGAAGCCGAGACCGTCACAGAAAGGCCGATGTAGGCCGTATCCTTCCAGTTAGAACATGCATCAATGGAAAGTCTGCGAGTATCTAAAGACCAAGAGATCGCAGCTCAAGATTCCGAACACCTCTTCTCTTCAGACAAGCTGATCAGTCTTCTTTACTTTACTCCCTTCTGTCCAGACAAGCAAGACACTCTTCCTCACTCTCTCGAAGCAACATCCTCTCCCCAAGTTTTCACCACCATGGGTTCCCTTGGGCTCATTGATGAGTCTGTTCTGGCTGAGAACTCTTTATTCTACCAGAGCGTTTATCCTTCCTCGGCACCAACTGTCGAGTCAGCTGATGGACTTTATTTCACGCTGCAAAATGGTCAACGAGTCCTTGACTCGACTGGAGGAGCCGCGGTTTCCGCCATCGGCCACGGCAACGGGAGAGTCAAGGGCGCGATCATTAAGCAGCTGAACAAGTTTACATATGCCCACCCCGGTTACTTCCAGAACAGCCCCTCTCACGAGCTTGCAGACATTCTGGTCAAGTCCACTGAAGGTCAATTGTCGAGGGCATGCCTGCTTGGCTCTGGTAAAGATTTGTCCTGATGCAGGAACAGCTGAGATAGGTGCTAACATCGGTATAGGCTCGGAGGCTGTTGAGGCTGCCATGAAGCTTGCCCGTCAATACTTCCTTGAGCTTGACCCCAAGGCTCCCCGAACCAGGTTCATCGCCAGAAAGAGCTCCTGGCACGGATGTACCTTGGGAACATTGGCGGTTGGCGACTTGAAGGCTAGAAAAGAGCCCTTCATGGACGTCTTGGCCGACAACGTCAGCCACGTCTCTCCTTGCCATCCCTACAGGGATCTGCAAGAGGACGAGACTGTGGAAGAATACGTCTTCCGACTTGCCGAAGAGCTGGATGCCGAGTTCCAGAGAGTTGGCCCCGAGAACGTGTGCGCCTTCATCATCGAGCCAATGGTTGGAACGGCAAGTTCTATCCCATGACAATGTGTCCTGCCCATTGCCCATTGCCCACTGCCGCTTGGTGGCCATTACTAACGCCGCGTGTTCGTTTCTAGGCCCTTGGCTGCGTGACTGCTCTGCCAGGATATCTGCAAGCCATGAAGGACGTCTGCCACCGCCACGGCGCCCTCATCATCTTCGACGAGGTCATGTGCGGCCTAGGACGGACGGGCTACATGCACGCATGGCAGCACGACGGCGTCGTCCCCGATATCCAGGCTGTGGGCAAGGGTCTAGCCGCGGGCTATGGCACCATATCGGCCCTGCTCATCCACGACCGTGTGATCCAGGGTCTGAAGCAGGGCAGCGCCTCCTTCCAGCACGGCCAGACCTACCAGTGCCACCCACTCAACGTCGTCGCGGCCGTCGAGGTCCAGCGCATCATCAAAGAGGAGCACCTCGTCCGCAACGCGCGCCTCATGGGCATCCTGCTCGGCTACCTCCTGCGCCAGGCCTTCGAGGACCACCCCAACGTCGGCGACGTGCGCGGCCGCGGCATGTTCTGGTGCATCGAGTTCGTAGCTGACAAGGCCACCAAGAAGCCCCTGGACCCCAAGCTCAACCTCGCCCGTCGGATGCGCCTCCGCGGCCTCGAGAAGGGCTACGACGTGTGCCTCTTCTCTTCGACGGGATGCGCCGACGGCTGGAACGGAGATCACTTCCTGCTGGCCCCGCCCTTCACCGTCACGCCGACAGATGTTGAGGAGATTGTGTACCGCGCCGCCCGGGTTGTCGACAGCGTCTTTGACGAGATTAGAGCCAAGGGTCAGATCTGATGTTTTATTTTACCATGGCAGCTAGTGTGATATTGATGGCTTCCTCGTTTTCGCTGCGTCACTTTTCTTTCTTATCGCAACATGGCCTTTTCTCTCTCTCTATCCAAGACCACTTTGCACACGGTGCTTATGGTACAGTATAACTTATAAGATAGAATAGAGTAGAATGCATAGTTTCATATTTTCATAGAGTTCACTCCTTCATCTCACTCACAAGATAGTTACTGTGAAGTATCCAGGGTATATATCATCTTGAGCACGTTCAAACCCTAGACTCTATCCGGTTGCTTACGTCAGATGCAGTCTCGTCGTCTAAAGGCTAGCCCCCAATATACCTCCACTTGTACAGGACAAGGAGCAGAGTGTAGTTAGTGGGCCGGGCCGCCTTGCTTTAGTAAGGTAAAGGGCCTTAGTTCTCACTCACACCGGGTGTGGGGGTCGTGAGCTAAGAAGAACAAATAGAGGGGCGGGTATGTAGTTACTTAATTCCAACCACCGGTACTGATGATTCCGGCGAGTTACAGTCGGCAGCCGGGATACTTAATCATCTCAACCCCTTCGCTGACTGCAGTATACGTGTCTGCTTCTGCTTAGGTAACTAATAACGCCAAGAGTGTCCAATAAATAAAGCTTGACTTATTCACTGCCGCTCGCTCTCTCAAACACACACAGTACATCCTAGCATAACAGCGTCGCACAAAATCACACTCAGACACAAGACACAAATAGCATCGTACTCGTGTTTTTGCTCCTATGGCACATTCGAGAGCTGGGTGCGCAACAGGAGAAAACCTCCCTACCTGATATATTCAGAAAATTTGACATTAGGAAGATGAATCCATATTAAGATCTATAGTTTGCTATCTATTTCCAATATGAAGCACGTCGCCATTGTAGAGTATGCCGTTCCTACCTCCACGCACATACTAAGTCTAGACCGTGTCTTCCCTTCCTAGGGCTTTCTTCTTTTCCTCCAACATGGAGACCAACATGGAAACAGGTTCAATATCTGTCAAATCCCCTGTCGGGATTGATGTTAAGATTCACGCTGGATACTTTACAGCAGGCAAGAAGTACGCTGACGATAGGCCATGGGAGGTTACGCATTGAGGCTGGTAAGACTAGGAAGACGTCGCACATCAAAGGATAGAGTTTAGTATTGTCTATAGTTAGGTCTCGTGAGAGTGTTATTAGTTTCTAACACTATCTTATAGCTATATGATGCGCCATTTTTGCAAGATTCCTTTCATACTTACACATTAACATTAAACACACACCAGATCCTTACGTCTCGCTCCAAAGTCGTGAAATTCCAGAGGTTTCGATTGCGTTCGAGAGTCAAGCTGTATTAGAAGATGGGCTAGCAATCAAGAGAGCTCACTTGGCCTCTAGGCGGCCTTTAAACCCAAGAAATACTGCTCAGGCTCTCCCAGAAGGCACCAAAGTAGTACGCGCCCAGATCACCCATTATTGTCACTTAAAGAAACTGGTTCGATCCAATGACTTTTACATCTTTAATCGCAACATTCAGGTACTGAGCTTCGACAACGCCTAGCTCGTGCATGATGCTGTATCTCTATTGGCAATCAAGAGCCTACTCCGGAATTCGTCTCTTGAAGCCGCCTATACAACATGCGTCCCATGACCCCACAGACATTTGTAGAGAGCCAGTCATTGATTGAAATTATCCTTGCTCTTCTCCTCGCTTGGGCTCATTTCCGTACCATTTTGTGAGATGAAGGAGTGCAGAGAGCTTGGTGTGTAAATTGCCCTGTGGAGACGCGTGAATAACGCCCAAGTCAGGCTTCCGGGGACCTTGATCCAGTCCTTGGGATACTTTAATCAGCGGCCAAGTACGACAAATTTATCCAGATGGTTATTTTATCATCAAACGTCAAGACGCTGTCGCTGCGAGTGGTTCATGCATCCACGATGACATATTGGATATGACCTGAGTCAACGAATGCCGGCTTTTCTGGAGTAACGAACTCAGTCTCCCCATTTCGTCGCATTGCATTGGACAAACTAGGGCCACAACTCAATCAAGCAGGATTATGAACAATGACAGTCAAGCATGTGTTTGTGTCTGAGTGCTGTCTTGATCCTGTGTCGATAATCGCCGCATGCACTCCAACGTTGCTGTGAGATGTCTGTCGGAAAGTGCGTGTGGGGGATCAGAGCTCAATGGAACAGCAACTGAGAGACCTCCCCACAGTGAAGCATGCGCCGATCACCAACCCCGGCACGCAAGGATAGCCCAGTCTCTCAGCCCAAGAGATAATTACCTACTATGGTAGTGCCGGTACAGCAGCTGACCTGAGCTAATCTTGCACAAAGTACGAATAATGTACGAGATATCCATAACGGCAACGTAACAGGGCTGGACTGAAATAGCCCCCTGCAGTTACATTGGAGTCATCCTTGTGACCTGTCGGCCATATCCTTATCGACTAGATAACTACAGTACCATCCCAACATAGATACGTTAGCTCTCAATCGCTGCCCCTGTTCCTCGACTCAGAGTGTCACCATACCGCAGATGTTCGGCCGTGGCCATAGCCGGGCGCGTTGGGAAAGGACCGACACCTGGGAGAGCACGATGCGGACAATTGGGTTAAACAGGGAGAATGATGGAGTATCACGTAAGCGGTCGACGCTTGATCGGCATCGTGATTGCCAAATCTGGACGATCATCGTCCCCCCGCATGTCGGCTGTCCGGCTTCACCCTATCATCGTGTCTCACTTATCGACCATCCATGCAACATGTAACGTCGCATCCACACCTCCCTCCCTCCCAGGCTTGTCTCGTGTTCTCTCTCGAGAGGAAGGAGGAACGAGGAAGGAGGAACGAATGCGCATGGCACGGCCACACATCCGACAATCAAACCACGACCTCGACAACCTGGGCAACTTATATCTCAACCTTTGCCGCTGGTCGAGGAGTCTGGCTTCTTCCATCGAGTAACACTCACGCTAACTATACGCCTCGGCTGCCGAGAGACAGTCGTCCCGTTCATCTGTAGATAATCACAGGACCTGCAGTTCTGTACCCCTGCGCCATGTCCACCAACCCCGCCGCTACCGAGTCCACCAAGATGGACGGTGGGCGAAACATATCGACAAATACAGCGGACGATCCAGAAATCAGCGGAGTGGTTGATTTACCTCGCGGATGGAAGTATCGACAACTTCGCTTGTTTGGCCGCACTCTCCCCTGGTATGCGTCGCCCAGAATCCAGCTGGGCATGGTGGCCTTTGTGTGCTTCATGTGTCCCGGCATGTTCAATGCGCTCGGTGGCCTAGGCGGAGGCGGAAAAACAGATCCCACCCTGGCTGACAACATGGTGAGCATTGAAAGCGATTCTGTCGTGGACCCCAGACTCACTTTTGTGCGTGCTAGAACACGGCCCTGTACAGCACCTTCGCCGTCTTCGGTTTCTTTGGTGGCACGTTTGTCAACAAGCTTGGCGTAAGGCTGACGCTGGCCTTTGGGGGCATCGGATATGGTCTCTACGCCATCAGCTTGCTGGTCTCTGTTCATCACCACGTCCCTGGCTTCAACCTTTTTGCCGGTGCCTGGCTGGGTATCTGTGCTGGACT
The DNA here is from genome assembly GCA_003385265.1 of Neonectria hederae. NCBI lineage: Eukaryota > Fungi > Ascomycota > Sordariomycetes > Hypocreales > Nectriaceae > Neonectria > Neonectria hederae. The sequence goes on along the minus strand of QGQB01000094.1, from coordinate 220,950 downwards.
GCTGTGGACTGCACAGGGCACCATTATGATCTCATATCCACATGAGAACCAGAAAGGCCAGTACTTTGCCTGGTTCTGGGGGATATTCAACATGGGAGCTGTAGTTGGCAGCCTAGTAAGGTTCCCTCTCGCTCCTCTGGAGATGGCGTCTTCTTGTTACTCAAGTCTAATACTCTCCAGATCCCCCTTGGAGAAAATATCCACGTCAAAGAGAACAAGACCGTCAGCGACGGGACCTATATCGGGTTCATCGTACTCATGTTCTTCGGCGCTCTCCTTGCCCTGACTCTCTGCAATGCGAATGATATCATCCGTAAGGATGGCTCCCGCGTCATTTTGATGAAAAATCCTACCTGGCAGAGTGAATTTATTGGCCTTTACGAGGCACTCAAATTCGAACCCCTCATCGTTCTTCTGTTTCCTATGTTCTTTTCGTCCAACTGGTTCTACGTCTACCAACAGAACTCTGTCAATGGTGCCTACTTCAACACTCGCACCAAAGCCCTCAACAGCCTTCTGTACTGGCTGGCTCAGATTGTCGCCGCGGCCATCTGGGGCTACCTTCTCGACATTGAGCGAGTTCGGCGTACTGTCCGGGCAAAGGCCATGCTGGTGGCTCTCTTCGTTCTCACTTTCGCCATCTGGGGCGGTGGGTATGCTTTCGAGAAGACTTACACCCGTGAGACTGTTGCCATAGACTCGGGGTTCAAGCCAGCCGACTGGACAGACTCGGGCTATGTCGGTCCCATGTTTCTGTACATCTTTTATGGCTTCTTCGATGCTGCGTGGCAAGCCAGCGTCTATTGGTACGTACACTTACCTTGTCCTATCTTGTCTTGGCACTGCTGACTGCCTTTTTAGGTTGATGGGTGCCCTTTCCAACTCAGGCCGTCGATCAGCAAACTATGTTGGCTTCTACAAGGGTATCCAGTCAGCTGGCGCCGCTGTCGTCAACAATCTTGATGCTCGGAAACTTTCCTACAGAGCAGAATTCATCAGCAACTGGGGCCTTCTCGGAGCCTCTCTTGTCTTCGCAGCTCCCGTTATTCTGCTTAGAATTCGCGATCACGTTAGTACCGAGGACGATCTCCAGGGCACTGATGAGACCCTTGCAGACGTTCTGCCACAGGGCCATCCTGAAAAGGTCGCCGTTGCATAGTTTCGATGGAAATTGACTGCTTGGTGATGGTAAGATTGTTATATAATGTCGTTTCTATTTGCTCAGAAGGAATTAAGTAGGACGAGGCGGGTTTTGGGAATGGAGATAGTATATGGCTTTATGCTTTAAATATTGGGATGGTACTGGCGCAGGGATATCCAAGAAAGCTGTGGGCATATCTATTATTATTCTAAAGTATCCTTTCTGTTGTCTATCCATACTAGGTTTCACAGAGCGCCAGTGTCACGTTTCATATTGCATAGCGCTGGATTTAACTCAACCTGTTACAATAAAATACCAAGAAAACATAGACATAGTAAGAAGCGGAGTGAAGCATTTCAGTTAATTCGATAGCTAACTATCCAATTCTGCGATACCTCTGCGGCCCCATGTCCACCTCACACCATTCAGACAAAATGAACGTGCCCAAAATATTTGCTAATATGGAAACTGGCCTTGTCTGGGGAGCTCCAACCACCCAGTTCCTGGTCGGGATATGTGGATGGGCTGGTAATAGTCCGAAAGAAATTCATCCTCCACTTGGTACCCTTGGCAGCACCGTTGTCAACATTGAAAAGGCCCAAGGGGATCTTGACGCTACTAATCCAACGCTTAGCGGGCTTGTCAAGTGTGGTAGTGGCAGAGAAGCCATCGGCGGCAGGGTCGGAGACGAAGAAGTGATCGAAAGGCGCGCCCTCAGCCCTAACTTTGGACGGGTTATAGACGAACGCTTGATACGTCACATTGTTGGGGTTGATCTCAAACTCCAGGTAGGTCTGAGGGACATCGGTGCCCTTGTAGATGAAGGCCTCCATGACTTCATACTCCCAAATGTCGTCATTGGTACCTTGCTCAGGGTCGAAGTAGAAGTTGGTTTCGTTGTGGGCGGTGAAGGTCAAAGCGATGGAAGTTCGCGTGTAACAAAGGTCGACTTGCGTGGGCGGAAAGTCCGTCTGGTCAGGGACTGACTTGGAATACTTGATTGTGCCGACCCTGGGGCATGCTGGAACATTGACAGAGGGGACTCGAATAGCGGTTGCTAAACCTGAGAGAGCGACGACAGCAACAGCAAATGAACGCATCTTGACAGTCGTCAGCTTGCGCCTATTTTGCTTGGTGATGAACAATTCTGAGTCGGACGACTGCGGCCTTGAAAAGGGAAAAGATACGAATAAGAGTGTCGGGCTTTAGATGCCTAAAGCTCCGGCGCTTAAAATAGAACGGAAAGCTGCAGTGGCATGCTGCGTGATGGTATGACAACTGCTTAGCTGGGACTAAGTGTGATCCTTCGGTGCAACCACATTGTTAAATGGAACGAGGCAATCAATCTGCAATGTAATGTGGCATTTCCCGTGGTGTGATAAGCACTAGCTGCACCTGATCTCTCAGCCTCCAATCCAGGACTCGACGTCGGCCCTAATTCAATTGTCACTGCCACACCATGGATGGCTCTTCGCCTCTCGCCCCGATCCCTGCAAACCCCATCTTTTTACTCAATTTCAATCAAATCTCACCGCTTGGGCCAACTAGACTCTCTCATCAAAATCAGCTTCACTGACTTGAACATTTCCAGTTCGAGAGAGGAGTATCATCGATATCATCGAAATCAGCTAACAATCGAAGGCCCGTCTCGCACAGGACACTACTCTACTGCCAAGGGCATTGACGATGGAGGCCTACATACAGACGGTACCGATGAACAAGCACATAGCTGGTAATTAATACGCTTAACGAAAAAAAGGTGGTAGGGGAGATCCTTAGATATGTGGCTCACAATAAGAACAAACACGAAAACAGAAACATAATTCATTGACGACATCCCAAGTCGCGTAGATCTTTTAATTGACAAGTATGACAGAAGCAGCGTCCAGGCGATGTTTGTGCAGGTCAGTCATGAACAGTCGAACATCAAAGGCATGCGTTCCCTCATGCAAAGGCAAAGACGCGAACACATAGAGGAAGCGATCCGAACAATGCATTGTCGTAATAGTCTTGGAACAAAGACGTCTTTCAATTACTACTCGAGAGAATCGGCATAAATAATGGTGGTCATCTCTCTTCCTTAGCTTTACCAACATCATCTTAAGATCTCATACCGTCTAACCCCCCTGAAACTCTTCAAGTCTGTTATCCCGCTGTTCTTACGAATCATTCCCATCATGTCAAGTGCGAATGGTGGCAAGATTCTTGATCCCAAGGTAGCGGATCTCCTAGACCAGCGGGGTAAGGACGCTCAGCAGCGTCGACAAGAAGCTGTTGAGAGACGGAGGAAGGAGGAAGAAATGAAGAAACTCGCACAGGATGCTGGGACCACTTCTCAGCATCGTCGTGGTACGGGTTTTATTTGAGCGTTGCGAGGTAAGTATAGGGCTGATCATGTGCCGTCGGCCTCAGACCAAGCAAAGAGGTTTGAGTTATTTTAATACCATCAATAAACTAAAGCATTGAAACACATCTACAAGAATGACCACTCGCCTTTGACAATGTTGCTAGTGAAATATGGCTGCTGGGTAGTGATTACTGATTCGTATATTCTCCATCTCACAGTAAGACCGGGATGCGACTAGCAGTTTTATTTCCTCCAAGTTTAGAGGACGTCAATCGTAATGCAAGGAGGTGTAGAAAGGTAACAGCGGACTATGGTAATGGACAGAACACGACAAACAAGAGAGACGAAAGGTGCATAGCTTGTGATGCATCCTGCAAAACAGAATGTCAATTCTATAATAGAATTGACACTCGCTGCACTCCCAGCAGTCTGGTTCGTGACTTCAGTATCTGCTAGCAGCAGCAATGGATTCAGGGTGCTCCAAGCGCTGGAGCCAGAGATGCCAGTAAGAACTAAGATCTGCCAATGGAGTGGACGATCTTGGCTTAGATCTTTAGCTGCATCCAACTACCAGGTCATCCTAGTCAAGTCAGCGTAAATACTACCTTCTGTTTCTGCGCTGTTCTGTCGCTGCCAAAATGTCAAGTATGAAGGCGGTGGCGATATGAAGAGTATAGGGGTAAATGAACAACGGAATGGCGATTCTAGGCCTTGTTTGCCGAACAGCTTTACGAATACTCATGTCTTCATTTCCCCAGATATTCTAGTGGTTCCGCTTTCAGTTCTAGACCAATTGGCAGATTCTTAACTTATTGTGCGGGCGCCTCCGTGTTGCCGCACCTAATAGATTCTGGTTTCTCGTACTGCCTTTTCGGATCTTTCAAGTCCCACTTTAACCGGGCGGTAGTCGAACTCAGCGAAGTCTCCCGCTACAGGATGATACCTGTGTCATACGTCGTTGGAACGAGCTTGCCCATTAATTACGTGTCCTTCACTCCCTGCCTCACGACCACTTTCTGTCGACAGTCCCGGACCATCTTTGGCAAAAGTTCGGGGGAAGTACATGACTAGAGCCCCGTGGGATAAGATGCCGAGGCGAGCAGGAAAAGGGGGGAAACCAGTTTGCCCCTGCGACTCAATTACCGATAGGCTGGGAAACCAGACTAAATGGGACCGCTTAAGGCTAAAGTGAGGCATCTGTGGCGTATGGAAGACATGCCGATCTAGCCACGTGAAGAAGTGGTGTCCGTTTTCTGCGTATAAATGATATGATCCATGATAGGGTCGGTGAAATCGTGGCTTGCTCTAGACCTTCCACTACGCAACGGTTGTCGATGCTACTGTCACTACTGTAGACATGGCGTAATCGATTAGCTGGGACTTGGCACCCCCGTCGAGCTGGGGCCAGTGGATGCGGGGTTAAGGTGTGGCCTGTGTAGGTATCCCAAACTCATCAGTTCAAGGTGAAAGAAGACGCAGACTATTGTCTAAGAGACGCCCATGGTGATGTCTTTTGCCGAAAACGTAGACCCTCGCTAATTGCTCAGGGGTTGAATCGTATCTGATAGATACAGATACTTTATTAGCGGCCACGAACCGAACCGAAACCGAACCACAACCACCACGCGAGCGAGAACGAGTCATGTCTGGCGCAATCCCCAGACCAGCTCCAATATCCTGGAACGGCACTACTGGCGATGGCGGGGGATAGCGCAACCTTTTCTTTTCAGCTTCGCTCTATCAGCCAACCGAAGCCAAGGTCCTGAATCGCATCCTTGCTTCACATCCAAGAGCAGTTAGCCCTCGGAGCCATGACAGCTCAGGGGGGATGCCTTCGGTTGCACTCGAGGACAAGCTCCTGCACATGGCTTGAATAAAGTCCATAACTCTTGCCGATCCCCCGCGCTGTCACGCACTTGTACCTGTGTCTTTCTCAAGATCGTCCAACTTACATGCTTGCTCTGAGAAGTCCATTCACCTGAGATACTCTCAAACGTCAGCTAAAAATGGCGTCGCTGGTATACTTTGAGGTTAGCTGGTCGATTCTCAGCGTCATCTGCATGGGCAATGTCCTATTCGGCTGCGTCGTATGCGGGATCACCAGCTTTACCCCCCTCGCGCTCGTCCCCATCATCTCGTCTGCTGGAGGCTCCATCGCATGCGGGCTATGCTACTATATTTATTACCAAGACCATGCTCCAACCAGTCGGGCAGTAGCCTCAGTGTTTGGAGATTTATTCTGGCTGGTATGTTAACCTTCTACCCGCGTGCATCCCTTTCTTGCTAATAATGGCTGCTTGGTATCACCAGGTTCAAGAAGCCGGTTTGCTCTTTTACAGTTACATGATACTGCAACGAGTCCTTCGAGGTGTTCGCTGGCGCGTTTTCGCCGGTTTATTCTGGATTATTACTCTTGGCGTCGTTTTTACACGTGTTGTAATCGGCGTGTATCGCGTCCGATCAATCCTTGACGACAACTATAGCCTGCAAGTCATCATCAATTATCTCCACATCAGCTACTTCAGCTTAATGGCGATTCTTGAGTGCATCAGCGCCTATTTCCTCATTGCGGTCTTTGCATCTGCAAGAGACACTTCTTTCCAGGCTGCAATGAAGATCGGTCTCTTTCGCTATCTCACGCGGAGCACTGAAGTTCGGGTTGGCATCCTTGCTGTGCAGGGCATTTTGCGGGCTATTACGCACTCGTTTCAGACTCCTGGACAGCGCGCGGACAACATCGCTAGCCAGCTGGACCGCTTTTTGTACACCATCTTTTGTCTCTACCCAGTTCTTCTATTGTGAGTATCCAGCTACTTCCTCTCCTAGGCCTTCGAAGTTCTTGCTAATATTTTCTCAGTATTGACCTGCTGGCTTCAAAACTCCGTTTTACAAATTCACCAAACGGGTCATCATATGGTAACGGTGCTACCACGAGCCGTACAAAGCAGTATTCTTCAGGGAGGAGGGACAACTACTCAATGGGGAGAACCGAGCATATAGTTGAGGTGCACGGGGGAAAGACCATGATGGATAAGAATGGGTCACAAGAGCAGATTATCCCTGGTAATTCCTCACAGACAGAAACTTCTGAAATTGACCTTGAGGATATGGATACGCGAGGAAATGTCATCAAGAAGACTGTTGAGTTTAAAGTAGTATAGAGAGACAGCGCATTTTCTTTGAATTACTTAAGAGATATGTAACAATATTAAGACATAATAGATAATAGAAAAAAGCTCTCGGATCTTTGCCGAGACGTTTCACAAGCAAGGATTAGCTCTGGTTCTTAATACGCACCCCATCCACCCAACAGGGCAAAATATTCATGGTAGATGCCACAGTGCGAGAATCATGCCGCCTAGAGCGTGTGCGTGACTAAAGCCGATCAGGCAGTAGACCAAGATCCAAAGGGCAGATGTCAGACTGACAAATACCATTCTGTAGCCGAAAACGACAAGAAAGGCGCCGACTAGGGGTGCGCAGACCACGGCAAAGACCTACTGCACGATAGATGTCTAGCCGGCGATCTCCTCAGTGGAGTCCCGAGTCTCGATGATGATGTCGGCGTTGAGACCGTTGATGGCGCCTGTAGGATCTGGGTGCATACAACCAGCCAAAAGAAGCGCGGCACACGAACGAGGATCCTTCAGTCGGGAAGAGCAGCAAATCGACGGGCAACTATCTCTTGGAAACTACATGCTCGTCGTTCTTAACCTGGGAATGCATCTGCGAGTCCTGGCGCTGGCTCTTCTCTACGCCCAACCGCCTTGCCCTGGGCATTTGGGTCCATTCTGGACAGCTACGAGCCCAACAGACATAGAAGAAATACTCAGGACTTACGAATCATCGAGGTTTCAGTGGCATCGGTTTGAAGATATCTTGGGGTTTGTCAGGGTTTGGATGAATGCCCAGAATGCGGGCTATAGTGGACTATTTATTGTTGCTATAGGCGCGATACGAAAAAGAGCTCATTAAGGGGATATAAAAGAGTCACTGAATTAATTACAGCCAAAATCACCTTCATCCTAGCAATCCCCTTCTAAATATCCATAGTTAGCACTTACCACCTAGGATAAGTAACATCTGGAAGCAGATACAGCAAACAAGCCAGAAGCACTTGCCAGCTTCTCACAATCCAACCGCAGCATCACTTTGTCTTGGTCTTCTTAATCTTCCACGAAGACAGCTTTCCCCATCGGGAGCCTGACACATTCTGAGTCTTGCTTTTCGCTGGCATAGAAGCCTCCAGCTCCTCCCTTGGGCCGCCAGCCAGGGTGTCGCCTTCAAGCTCAGGTGGCTGCACTTCAAGTTCGGCAAGTTTGCCCGCAATGTTCACGGAGCTATCAGTCATTGTCGTCGCCTCGGTCACTGTTGCTTCCATGGGGCTTCCGAAATCGCTTCTTGGGGCAGTCGTTGGACTGACAGAAATCTCAGTTGAATCCAGTTCAGCCATCAACATCTCCTTAGCTGCACCTAAATCATCACGACCCGACATTTCAGATGCTGCAGGTCCCGCATACAGTTCACTAGGCTGACTGTGGTAATTGTTCAGTGCAAGGCTGGAGGAGCTTTTCAGAGACTCGTAATCCGGTGGCTTTCCGAAGCGGTTGTTATAAATGATGCTCTCGAAGTCATTCCGTAGCTTGTTGAATCTAAACCCAACTGAAATTTTCTTCAGAGGAATCAGCTGGTCAATTTCGTCATGGACCTGTTGCTGTAGACGCTTCTCCTGGCCTGAGAAAGTCTTGATTGTCGTGTTTGTGTAGTACTTCGCCGCGCCCTCAATTTGCTTGAGTGATACATACTTGCCGTCGTACCTGAAAGAGCGCTCGAGGATCAAGATCATATCACAAGAGCACTTCAGAAGCATCCTCGCGGTTGGCGGCTGACTCCAGATGCAACCAGCGGCGCCGACAATGATCCCTATACCCAACGTGGGCACCGCCACGCCTACGGCAACTGCGCTCACGGCGAAAAAGTGAGTCAAGGACACTTTCATGAAGCTCTTCAGGTTTCCCATGACTATATCTGACATAATCTTCTCGACCTCGGCCGGCGCAGTTTTGGGGAACCCGAAGCATTGTAGAACGTGTTCGCAGATGAGTCGGGAGACTGTGGGCGTTCCGATCATGCCCGAAAACGGTAGAGGAACGGCGGCGGTGCGGATCGCGTGGGTGCCTAGTCTCATACACTCTGTTATCGCTGAGTTGATCTTCTGTTCAACATCAACGACTTGCGCCGCGACGCAAAAGAGACGTACTCGTTCGTCGGCAATGAGCCCGAGGGTTTGAGAAAGGAGGTCTTTGACGCCGACATCGTCGTCTGGTATCCAACATTAGTGCCTTACATCAATACAATGGAGGGAGAGTCTGACTTTTTGAGATGCAACAGAAGCCGTCTGCTTTGTAGTGTTCGATCTGTGACAATTGGGTTCTGAGCTGGGCAAACTGGTCATCGGCCATCTTGTTTGCTTGTTCCTCTGCGATTCGCTTGGCCTCTTTGTAGTCGTCTGTCTTCTCCATGAGAGCTTCTAAGAGCTGCATCTTGCGGTAACCGGTAAGCTTGTCCTTCTTCGTTCCGACGACGAAGACAGGAACATGATGCGAGAACTGAGCAATGGTTGCAAAGGTCCGTTTGTCTGCCTCCTCAATCCGGCTCACGTCTGCATCTACACAAAACCTGTTGAAGTTTCGTCAGACACGTCTTGTCTTGTCTTGATAGCGGCAAAAGCCACAACTTACCAAATGACATGCAAGGCCTTTGCAGGGTCTTGTTGGAAGGCGCGGTTTCTGAGAAACTTTGCTATCAAGTCAAGTTCGTCATCGCTACCTGCCTGCCAGCCTCTCGAGTCGTGGACGAGCAGCCCTGGATGTCGGGGAGACTCAAAAGCCTCGTTGATGTCGTGGACTCCTTGGTCGTAGGATTCCGATTCGCTAGTTAATTCGACGCCAAATACTTTGTTGATCAATGTCGACTTTCCCACTCCAGTCTTGCCGCAAACCAAGATTCGAAACGCTTTTACGCCGCTTGCTTGCAGCTGCATGTCCTGCAGCCACGGAGCAATCCCGCTCTCGTCTTCAACCAGACAAGTATCCTGAACACTTGAGATTTTCGTTTTCTGAGGCTTCAAGTTGGGCAGTTCAAGATAGCGTGGGTACCTATCGAGGATGCAGAACAAGGAAGGGTGAATAATTACGCTATACGAGTCTGCATGGAGTCAGTAGTCAAGAACCATTAGAAGATGGATTCGCTCGTACCGTTTTGACTCCAGCCTTCCAGCCCACCAGGCTTAAAGATCTTTCGCGTCGAACTCCGAGAATAACATTCCGAGTTGAATTTGAAGGCGTGAGTATCGCTCTTAGTGGTCGAGGTCTCCGTATGAGAGCTTTGAAGATCAAACATGCTGACTTGGATACCGTTTGAATACCTGAGGCGCCATTCTATGTCTTCTGATCCGTCGAGATGAGGTAGATTGCCAGCATACTGGGGAAACACGAGGGATAAGGGATTCTCAGCAGTAGTTGGCTTTTCCATCGACACCACGCTCAGCCCAGCGCGTAGGCTCTCTAGCAAAATCCACTGCAGCGGGTAGAGAGACAGCCCATCGTTGGCTGTACCGCCGCACAAGTCTTCGTTGGTGCCCATGAACCAAGCCTGAATGGCTGAGTGACCACTGATTTCGGCATCTCCAGGAACTTGGACCACCTCCGGCATTCTGTTGGAGCGGTTCTCATTGAAGGCTAGCGCCTGTCTCAGAGTCGTGATTGAGGAGTTGAAGGAGATGTCGTATAGCGTCTCTGGTGAGCTGAGCTTGACTGTGTCAAAGAGACCGACAAACGGGATTCGAGGTGGCCCATTGCAGTAGCTTTTGATCTTTTGCATCAGCTGTGGTCCGTGGAGGTAGTCGTCTTCTAGTTGGGCTTTGATGAGTGCGCATGTCGAGTCGAACAGCTCATCAAACGAAAGCTCCAGCGATTTCTTCGGGAGGCCCATCCGATGAACAATTCCGGCTACAGCGCGAGCCACGTAGGCGCCGTGGCCTGATCCATACAGCCAGAGCTCATCTTGGGGGTTTTCAAGTGTGGAGCAGACTTCCTTGACGATGCTTCTCACGAGCTCGTCGGTGTTGTCGTTGGAGACCTTGGGCCGGAATTTGTCCCTCAGCCGAGCGACGCTGCTGGTGGTGACATGGTACGATGCTATCTGGACCAGAGCACCTTCCGAAGGACAAACGCCGTTTCGAACTAGCTGCTTGAGCCGTTGGATGTTAGACTGGTTTGTCTCCTCTGCGATATATGTGTCAGCCAAGGATTCGCGTATTGAGTGGAGTCGCGACTCGCGGCTCGGGAGAATTGTGGCCAGGCTTACTCTTGTCTTTCCGGATCTCGCTACCATCGATCAAAACGATTAAACGCTTTAATCCTCTGTCATCGGCCATCTTGGCGAATCGTCCTTAAACTCTGTCATTAGGAGCCGCAAGTTGGCGGTCCGAAATCAAAGATGTCAGACCAGGAGCGGGGCACAGGGTCACGTTTTAATCGCCTCACCGCCAGGCTTGATTAAGGCTGGGTTGCCTTAATCGCGAGGTGGCCACTCAGATTGGCTCTATGTGATCCTGCAGTGATTAGTGCTTACTGTCAGCATCGGAACAGGGTTATCAACAATTCGCGATTTGCTGGGGTAACATTTGCTGACGCGACTGAGACGATCCGAGGTGGGGACCACCGGTCAAGAAAGATAAATATCTAGGGTAGCTTACCTCACTCCCGCGATAAGACGAAATCAGGCCAGGAATAACTGTACCAGTATACGTGTTTTCGGTACTCTGATAAATTGAGAATGGGGGAGAAAAGGCATTATGCAGCAAAACGCAATTAGGAAGCAATTGAAAATGTAGAAAGGCTTCATGAATGGGGGCAAAGGCGAACAAACAGCCGCGCTTCTCGACCTTCGATTATTAAGCTCCACTTTACTCTTGATAACTGACATTTCCATCGAATAAATGTCAAAGGATTTATCATACGAAGGGAAGTGGAGATGAAATTCTGATAAATAGAAAATTGAGAAGTAAGTTTTTTCGCTTGTAATTACGCTGGTGCTGTGTCCTCCACAAATCAGGTCTCAGAGTATGTAGTTAATCAAGGTTGAATTCGGTAAAATGCTTCGATAGCACAGGACGGTCGGAGTTGGGTGGGCTAGTAAATTAATAGAATGCTCTAAATTCCCTAATACATGCCCACCGTGGCTATCTACTTCCTGAATCCCCTTTTCTATCTCATGCAATTGTTGCTACGACCCATGCTCATACAAAATTAGTCGTTATTCGACTTGGTGATTTAAACCCTACCGCGGCCCTTTCAACCTCATACTAGCCCATTATTATGGGTATTGCCTTTGATCCAATCAAGGGCGTCAAACCATACTTCAAATTCTAGTCAGAACCATCACACATCTCCCTAGTGCCGTCAAAGTGCAATAGAACATGGTGGCTTGAAGTGCCAGTCAACCGACGACAAACAGGAACACTTGAAGGTTCTCACTTACGGAAATCCCTTTCACTAATGGATATCTATGAGCCTGAAAATGTATCACTAGCGGCTGAGAACGATCAGCCTAGTCCGTAGTGAGTTGAGATTGATCTATCCGAGGTGGACTTCATCAACGGAAAAGGATAATTCGTCTTACTGTATTCAGATAACAATGGTAATTGATTCGCTGGTGGTAGTTTGTAATTTGAGCTTAGCTTATCCATCTTCCGAGACCACTTACGAGGTAGAGGGCTTCCCCTTGGTGAGGAGCAGTAGGTAGCCTTGACCTGCCTTAACGGGACCTCATATATTTGAGAGTATGGTAAATCCAATCACCACAATCTACTTTATTTCTGGAATTTAGACACTGTTCTATCACAGTCTTGGATTCCTCTGGATCTTGACAAAGCCCTTTGCAGGTATGGGCATTTTCTGAGAGCACTCGCGAGGGTATGGCCACATTGCGGCTTAAAATCCTCTAGTTAAATTAATAGGAAGGCTTGATGCAAACTCCTCTAGCAAGACCTTCCTTTGTGCTTTAAAGTGTCTTCGTTCTAGCTTCATCGCACTCAGACCACGACCTCCACTTGGGAGTCATTTGCTGACGTGTATGAGCCGGGATCGCGGTGATTAGGTCTTTGAGAAATACTGATGCGAATTTGCCTCACTCGTCCGTCCGTCCTACTTTTCCAGACCCATCCCCGAAAGAAAAGGCCACGTGCATTTGGACAGCGACAATGACTGCTGAGCTTGGCTGGCAGTGTCCGAATAAGGCGGGGAATATAATGTACAAATGCTATAAGTGGACTACAAAATGGCGATGGTACATGTCTCATTACGGTAGAGAAACTTGAGAGCCACATCCGGTGGGTTTCTGGACTGTCATCAGTGCTAGACTAACAGACAACATACAGCTTTTGGAGATGTCTTCATATTGGGCTGATTTGGTCGAGGCCGGTGGGGAGGTATCGCCCCCGATGAAGTAGTCAAACCGAATGACTAGTTCACGGGTCGAGATTCGAGGATACCAGTCATGATGGTGGAGAGTTGGGAGCGGGCCGAGTCAAGTCTTTAACTTTGAGGAATTAAGCTCCCAATCCCTCATAGGTGACATGTCCCTGGCGAACCCCAGGCTTGCCCGCACACGATTCGCCCACCCTCATTGCGAACGTACCTGAGACTAACTTAGTCGTCACTACGAAAATTCAAGCATGCAGCTTGCACACGCGAGCCAATGAGGACAGCACATGTGACCCCATGATCCCCGGTCCGGGGAAGTCGGAGCCGAGGTTGGGCCTCACCCCCGGGCTTTTCTGGAGGCACCATTCCCTGTTCGGACGAGGTTGGACACTGGCGGGAATCAGATGGTTCCCTTGCTCAGGTCAGTTCTGGAACTTCTGGGTCCCCAAGCTCGCCACTGCCCAGTCAATCACCTCGTCCGGGTCCATCGCCCGCGCATGGTCGTGTCCGAAAATGCGGGGGAGCCGGAGCAGGCTTGAGATGGAAAGCGTACCATTCCCAAAGGGAGCTATTACCGCCATGGGACAAAAAACAGGCCATCCAGCATTGGAGGGTTGACTGGTTGACGTGGTATGGTATATAAGGCCTCGGGTGCCGTCCTTGGAAGACAGACGCGACTCTGAAGAAGACACGCACTCTCCTGCTTTTCTCCCGGAGTGCCAGACACACCCTCACAATTTACGCATCCTCAATCGCCATGGCAAAGGCCACTGAGAAGGAAGGCATGGGGGTTGATGCCGAGGGGATCCACGATACTGGCGCTGCGGTGGAGCTTGCCCACGCTGCCAACACTCATTCCGCGTCGCCGTGGACGCCAGGAATGTTCCGACTCTACCTCGTCCTCTCCTGTGCTTACTTGTGCGGATGTCTGGTAAGTCAATAAATACCACTACGCGGCGGGGCGTCAATGGCTCGTATGTCTTGTGCATTGTTGCTGACAGTCTGCGTTTCGCCAATGCGTAGAACGGCTATGATGGGTCCCTCATGGGCGGCTTGAACGGCATGGACTCATATCAAAACTTCTTCCATATGTGCGCGACACCCTTTCAAATACACTGATCAGGAGAACATCATCGACTGACCTCTCTTTCTTATAGGTCCGTCGCAGGTTCAAGCACCGGAATTGTCTTCGCCCTGTACAACATTGGATCAGTGGCTGCCGTTTTCTTCACTGGCCCCGTCAACGACTACTTCGGCCGCCGCTGGGGCATGTTCGTCGGCGCCTTTGTCGTCATCGTCGGCACCTGTGTACAAGCTCCGTCGGAGTCCCGCGGTCAATTCCTCGCCGGCCGATTTATCCTGGGTTTCGGCGTCAGCTTCTGCTGTGTTTCTGCCCCTTGCTACGTTAGCGAAATGGCCCACCCCACGTGGCGCGGTACTCTGACTGGTCTTTACAACTGCACCTGGTATATCGGAAGCATCATTGCAAGCTGGGTCGTCTATGGCTGCAGTTATATCGACTCGAACACGGCTTGGAGAATCCCCATTTGGTGTCAGATGATCACCTCGGGCTTCGTCGTGATCGGCGTCTTCTGGCTTCCCGAGTCGCCACGCTGGCTCATGGCCCAGGACCGATATCAGGACGCAGCCAAGGTTCTTGCAACTTACCACGGCAACGGAGACGAGAGCCACCCCATAGTGCAGCTTCAGCTCAAAGAGATGCTGACGCAGATCTCCACCGAGGCATCGGACAAGAAGTGGTGGGACTACCATGAGCTGTGGAACACGCACAGCGCACGCCGCCGCCTTATCTGTGTCATTGGAATGGCCTGCTTTGGCCAGATCAGTGGAAATTCGTTGAGCAGCTATTATTTGCCGGCAATGCTGGAGAACGCTGGTATATCCTCCGAGAAGAAGGTACTGGCCCTCAACGGAATCAACCCGGTCCTGTGCTTCTTTGGCGCTATTCTCGGAGCTCGCTTGACCGATGTCATTGGGCGACGTCCGCTGCTGCTTTACTCGATTGTTGCCTGTTCCTGCTGCTTTGCTATCATCACCGGAACCAGTAAACTGTCGCTGGACCAGCCCAACAACACGGCGGTTGCCAACACGACAGTTGCATTCATCTTCATCTTTGGCATCATTTTCTCCTTCGGATGGACGCCCTTACAGTCCATGTACATCGCAGAAACATTGACCACCACTACTCGGGCCAAGGGCACAGCCATTGGCAACTTTTCCAGCGCTGTTGCCTCCACAATCATCCAGTACAGCAGCGGCCCAGCCTTTGAGGATATTGGCTACTACTTCTACCTGGTGTTTGTGTTCTGGGATCTCTTCGAGGCTGTCTTCATGTACTTTTACTTCCCCGAGACCAAGGACCGCACTCTGGAGGAGCTGTCGGAAGTCTTTGAAGCGCCGAACCCGGTCAAGAAGAGTCTGGAGACGAGGAGCGCACAGACGGTGATGAACACGCTCAATGTCCCGGGAGACGAGAAGACGGAGATGATGGCTTAGCTGGTGATTGTGGAGAAAGAATGCTGTGTGAGGGTAGAGTGTAGCAATTTAGTCTATAATCGGTATTCACAATGGGAACGAGATGCCATTCGCAGGGAAGTAGCTTGTCGTGATCGCCATCAAGCATCATGTAACCCTGCCATCTTGGCTTTTGGATTAGGTTATGCAAACTGCAGCAGGGAGCATCATCCCCAGACTGGCAGAGCAAGACAGACTCCATCTATCTCGGCAGTCGCCGTTCCCTTCACCCATCATGGTGAACCATCACCAGCCCGAGCCGACGGACAGGGAGGGGACGGACTACTTCCGCACCAATCGACTTCACCAGACGAACCCTTGCTTAATTACTCCCCCGCATGTCTGGTCTGTTCATCCCCCCGCCCCCAGACGGCTAATTTATCCATTCCCCATAAAAGCAACCGTCACCACCTCGCTCGGTCCGCCTCGGTCCGTAGTCTTTACTGCTCTCAGTCCTCGCAGCTCCTCAGTTGACCAGCAATTCCTGCAGATCATGGGTGACAGCTACCACCATTCGGCCGGTGAGCCGTCGAGAAAACGTCTCCGCACATCGCATGCAGTGAGTCTGCCGGCAGGGTCGTGCTCTCCCGTGACGGCTGGGGACAAAGTCGCCTGTCTGTGGCCAAAGTTAACGACTTCTGGTAGTGTGACATCTGTCGCGGTCGCAAAATACGGTCAGTCGGTAGCTCGTCGGTAGCTCGTCGGTCTTGCTATTAATTACTGACTTGGATCATCAGATGCGATGGTGGCAATCCGTGTACCACCTGTTCAACGTCGGACCAAGAATGCACTTATGGTGCTGAAACAAACTCGTATGTTTTCAATTGGATCCAGCCATCTAGTCTAGCCTGCCAGAACCGGTTTCGCTTGGATTCCTCTTGTGCTAACGACATCGCAGAAGAGGCAAAAATGACCTCATTCTCGAGGGAATTTTACGCGTCGAAAAATACCTCCACGAACTAAACGTCAACCTCGTGAGTGCTTATGACGCGCCAGTCCCCGGGAAGGCCATCACTGACCATCCATTCAGTCAACCGCTTCTCACCCAGATTGCCAGTTCTCATACGTCTCTCCAAACGTCCCCCTTGGAAGCTCTTTCTCGGGTTCACCCCACAATCAGGGAAATGCACGGCGTCCGAGTATTCCCATCCAGGAAGCTCTTAGTGAATCGCATCCCGGCAATGGGTACAGCTTCGACAATGCAGTGCTTGACTCCATGCACACTTCAACCACAGAGTCTATCCTCCAATGGCCCCACTTCGACATGTTTTCGTCTCTTCGCGCTGACCATACTTCAATATTCCACTTGGAGCAATCACGAAGCATCCTCCCGATAAGACCGACCGCCATGTGTCCATACGTCACGTCGGATGATATCGACTCAATTCTCGACTCGTTTGAACATAATCTCAACTTTTGGTACCCGACCATGTCCCGGGACCAGCTTGAGAGGATTCGAGAGACGCTCCAAGCCGGTGTGCCTTCCGAGGACAATGTCGAGGCATGTCTTACACTACTAACCATGGCCCTTGGATGTGCAAGCCAGGCCATCACAGGACTCGGTTCTGGGCCCGTTTTAAGTGAGGAGGATGTGCAGAGGCGATTGATGAGACGAAAGATGGGTGACATTTACTTTGAAAGTGCGTTAAAAAAGCTCTATGTCGCTCATCTACATGCCAACTCGGAAGCCACTCAATGCCTATTCTTTGCTGCGTAAGTACTTCTACGATAACTTCAGACACGAGATGGCCTGCATGCGGGCTAACAATGCTCAAATACCCAGCATGTATTTTGCGTTTCTCGTTCGGCCGTTACAAGCCTGGGAGTTTCTCAGCGCAACCGCAGCCAAATGCCTGCTTCTCCTCTCGTATCCACCAACTGGAGAGCCCCCGGAAGAGCAGGAACGCGTCAGACGAATCTTTTGGTCCTGTTATATCCTTGAAAGGTATTTGTTAGAAATTATTTCCTGGAAATTCTGCATCGTCAAGCTAATTCAAATGATAGCGACTATGTAGCCGAGCTCTCTGCGTGCCCTCCGTCTGGGATTGCGCGTATTGAATCATCTGTTCCATTGCCAGGTGCCTTCCACACGCACGCTACTGATGACGAAGAGGAACAGTCGGCACTCTATTTCCTCGCCTGTATAAGTATGCGTCGCCTCCTGAACCGCGTTCATCAAACGCTGTACGCTCGAGACACAGGTGCCGCCTTGGACACTGCGCGGTTCCCTCCGATTGTCGCCGAGTTAAATCATCAACTTGATGAATGGCGTGATGTATTGCCTGTTGCCTTCGAGTTCAGCCTCGATACATCACCAACACGGACCGAGGCAGGGGGCTTTCTAAGACAGCGATATTTGACATGCCAAGGCGTCATCTATCGTCCATATTTCATGTGGATGCTGAGCGGGAGCCGCATAGGGGGACACGGCATAAATGCCATCTCACCAAGCCAGGATGCGCTGTCGAAGTGCAGAGCTTGCATAGATGCATGCATGTTACATGTCCTTAACCTGAGGGGGTTTGCACACACAATCCTAGTTGATACTTGGATATGCTCTCTTTCGTAAGTTTGAAACCGTCATCCCACTCTTGGGCATGCTAATAAGTGGATTTAGTATGTCTGGGGCCATGCTCATCCTGCTAGCTGCGTGTCAAGTTCCAACACTGAAGAGCTTGATAGACCTCAAGGTTCTGAAAATGGGCGACCATCTCAAACAGCTCTTCCAAGAATGGAGAAAGTTTCTTGTTGGCTCAGACTCACCGAGTGTTGATCAAAGCCTGTGGATAATTCAGGAGGCTGATAGATTTATTAACGATAGCTATCAGCCGAGTTTAATTACGGGAGGATAGAGTTTTTGCTTTCAATCGCAACTATTACGGGAGGTTTCCTCTGCGTCGATGTCTTTTGCTCCCAGGCAATTATGACGGATGAGATTTCGTATTGCAGTAGGAGTACAGCCGGTTTCAAAGCTGGCATTATTACTGAACTCGCCCTCGTTTAATCAGCCAGGCGTGCTAATGAGCAAGGTAAGCACATGATCCAAGATGGCCACTCAAAGCCTTGGTTGTCAAAATCGAGTGAATTATTAGAATCCCTCAGTGAAAGCAACAGCTTATATTACCCCTACAGTCCTACTATACATACGCTCGGTGGAAGTCGTCCAGGCCCTCTTCGACTCTGTTCCCACCCTCAGGTACACCATAAGCACCTCCGCCGGGCGTGTTAATCTGAATATACTCCCCAGGCTGAAGCTGGACCACCGCCTTGCCTCCAAGGTTGACTTCTTCCACTTGACCCTCATCGTTGAACATGTACGCTAGGTTCAGTCCCTTCTCTCCAGGGCCACCTCCTTTCATTCCATAAGGCCGGTACACTCGGCGGTCACTCAGGATGCTGAATTTGAGTGGCGCGCGGGCTTCAATCTCACGCCTGATACCATTTCCACCATTCCATTGACCTTTGCCACCGCTCCCTTCACGAATCTCGTTCCGGCGGACTAACACAGCTGTGCGTTTCTCGACGACCTCGGGGTCGGTTCCTCGCGTGTTAGTGGAGTGGACCTTGACCGGGCCTGTTAGCATTCCTCGGGGTGTCAGGGCTGCAATCTCACTTACATGGACTGCGTCTTCCGCCTGGTATCCGTATCCAGCACCAACGCCGCCACCAATGGACTCGCCGTAGTTCCACCCAGGCGTAATCGTTCCGGTCTCGGGATCTTTCCCACCCATGCCCCAGCCAAAGCTGCTGGCACATCCCTGACTGGCACCATAGCGTCCAAAGGCACGCAAGATAGTATCAATGACTCTTTGGCTGGCCAAGGTAGATCCGCAGATGGCCACAGTCGGCGTGGGGTTCAAAACTGATCCCGGTGGCACACAGATCTCAACTGGTGCGAGGCAGCCTTCGTTGAGGGGGACGTCCGCACCCAGAAGACAACGGATTGTATAGATAATGGCCGAATGGCAAATGGATATGGGGCAGTTGTAGTTGGCATACATCTGAGGACCTGAACCAGAAAAGTCGTAGATAGCACTGCCAGTTTCTGGGTTAATCTTAATGGTCACGGCCATCGCCGTGCCATCATCAAGATAGTCTGTCGACGTGAGTGGCTCGGGATGCTCCTTGGCAATGTGCTTGAAAAATTCCCGGACCGCATACTCGGCGTTGTCCTGGATTCCTTTCATGTAGCGATGGACCTCTGGAACTGAGTATTCCTCGCACAGCTTTCTCAGCAGTGTGATGCCGCGCTGGTTTGCTGAAGTTTGCGCCTTGAGGTCTGAGATATTATCGGCAAGACGGCGCGACGTGCTACAGCCTGGATACGATCCGGCCTTCTCAAAGGCAGCCCGAACCTCGTCCTCGAGGAACTTTCCGCCACTGACAATTTTCATAGACTTAACATTCAGTCCCTCCTCCCATAAGAAACGTGACTCGGGCATCATGCTTGTGATGCCTTTCCCACCAATATCTGTATGATGACCGCGAGAGGCCACGTAGAATCCAATTTCCCCATTGACAAAGACAGGAGTTACGACGGTAAGATCAGGCAAATGCGTGCCACCCCACTGAGGGTGGTTCGTCAGTAAAACGTCCCCATCCTGCAACTTATTAAGCCAATGTCGGTGCTGTGCTTGAATCGCAAATTGCATAGAACCTAAGTGAATGGGGATGTGGGGAGCATTGGCGATGAGCTTGCCTTCAGGAGAGAAGATAGCACAGGAAAAGTCCAGGCGTTCTTTTATGCTAGTGGATATGGATGTCCTCTGAAGCGTATTGCCCATTTGTTCTGCGATGGCCATGAATCGGTGAGCAAAGACAGAAAGTCGGATGGGATCCAGGGATCCAGGTGAAAGCGTAGAGGGAATATTTGAGGCTGCCTTCACAAGGAGCTTGTCGTCGCCCTCCTTCTCAAGAAGGACGTGGTTTGACAGGATATAAGCACGATAGTTGGACTCGACCAAAATCGTCTGAGTGTCATCAATGACCAAAGCTGGTCCATCGATGACACTGGCCGGTTGCAATGTCTCGAGCCTGTATACCCCAGCATCTTGCCATGCGCCGTCCACGTACACATTTTGAGTCATGGGCGCTGACAGCGATGTGAAGTTGGGAGTTTGCGCCTTCTCCTTCAGGGCCGAGACCTCTTCGACTCGCTGACCGGTGATTCCTGTCCCCCGAACTTTGATCGATTCGATAACAATGGGTCGGTCCATGGAGAATGCAAATTCTCGAACGTGCTCAGATTTAAAAGCGGCAGCATAGTCTCCATCATTGGACCTGGAGATGGTAAGGTTTGTATCTGTTCCAAAGTACTTGAGAACCAGGGACTCGTCAAACTGGACTGAATCTGGATCGGCGCCTTGGGCGGTAAGTTCAGCGGCTACTGTCTTCTTCAAAGTCGCCAGACGAGTTTCCACTTCTCCCAACACGTCGCTGGTCAGCTTTGCAGCAAAAGGCACGAAAGTCTCATATTGAAGATCGGCCTGAGAGATTCCATAGGCTGATAGCAATGATGACCATTTGTGGATCAAAATACGGTTGATTCCCAATTTGTTGGCGATTGAACACGCGTGTTGGCCGCCAGCACCGCCGAAACTGACAAGATTGTGCTTCTCAGGCGCATAGCCGCGTGCCTCGGTGGTGTTACGAATAGGCCTGCTCATAGTTTCGTTGGCAATGTCCAGGAATCCGTAAGCGACCTGCTCGGCGGTCAAGGTCTGCGAGGTCTGGCTGTTAAACTCAGCTGTAATCTCCTGGAACTTGACGGCGACAACCTCCGCATCAAGCGGCTGATCGGCGTTTTCACCAAAAATGGCCGGGAAAGACGATAGTACTAGACGTCCGAGAAAGAGGTTGGCGTCAGTAACTGTCAAGGGGCCGCCCTTTCTGTAACAAGCTGGCCCAGGATAAGCACCAGCGGATTCTGGGCCTACGACAAGAAGGCCATTGCGGGCGAATAGGATTGAACCGCCGCCAGCTGCGACTGTAGCAATGTTGAGCATTGGGACCGTAATTGTCCGGCCGGCAATGACTGTTTGTGCCAGGTAGTCGTATTTCCCGTCAAACCTCGACACATCTGTACTTGTACCGCCCATGTCGAATCCTATGACCGGCGTACCGTCATTGGCATCGAAGCAAGCCCTCGCCGTACCGACAATGCCGCCCGCTGGCCCGCTCAAAAGCGCTTCATTGCCTCGGAACTTGCGGGACTCTTTGAGCCCGCCATCGGAACACATGAACTCAACGCGCTGCGGCAGGATTTTGAAGCCGTCCTCGAAACTGTTGATATATCGCTTGATGACGGGGTAAAGATATGCCTCGGAGCAAGTTGAGTTGCTGCGTGTGACGTACTTGATCGATGGGCTGGTACCGGATGACGTTGTGACATAAGTGAAGCCAACCTCACGAGCCAGTTCAGCCACCAAGTTCTCATGATCCGGGTATAGGTAGGCGTGCATGAATGATACGGCCAGTGAAGTGTAGCCCTTGTTGCGAATTTCCTGCAGCTGCTGGCGAACTTTCGCAGGTTCAGGCCGTTTGAGAACACGTATGATCTCTCCGCTCTGTGTTTGAGCCAGATTCGAGTCTTTGAGAGCCGTTTCCTTTTCGAGTGGGAACGGATTGAGCTCGTAGTCCTCGATGGTGATGCGCTCGTCAACCTCAACGACAGTCGAATGAAGCGCCTTGGCCTTGCAGATGTTCAGGTCAAACAGTTTAGGCCGCGCCTGATCACCGATGACACATACATCTTTGAAGCCTGCAGTTGATATGAGATTACCGCACACGCAAGGTCTCAATCATACTCAAACGCACCTTTCGTAGTCACCAAAGCGAATTTCTCGCCATTGCCCGTTAACAAGGCATTTGTGGCGACGGTAGTGCCTACTCGGCATGATGCTGTTGTTCTGTGTTAGAGAGGCATGGTTCAATTCAAAGAGCAGCGTGAGACATTTCTTACCGATTCCTGATCCATCTAACTTCTCTCCCACAGGAATGGACTTGCCCTCCACCACCTCAAGGACGCGGCGAATCGCTTCTGTTGGCGCATCCGGATACTTTGAGGGATCCTCGGAGAGCAGCTTGAAGATGATGGGATCCCGGTTGTCCACGTGAGCGATTACATCGCAGAATGTGCCCCCTCGGTCAATGGAAATGTTGATCCCGGCCATGATAGAAGTGCCAAAGCGACGAGTTACTTTCTTCTGCTTTGAAGTTGGCGAGGACCTTCTACAATCTTAAGCAGGTAGCAGTGACGCATCGGTTTGATGGCCAGAATTATCCCTGCATTAATTCTCAATCACCTGCTGTGGTTCTTAAAAGCTCTGTCGAATTATCCCCAGAGCCAGTAAATTTTGGGGGCGATTGCGCCATAGGCAAATCCAGCTCGAGAGACTAACGTAATAGACTAGTCCACTCGCTGATAGTCGGGAAGAGCCCGAAAATCACCGTATTGGGACATTTGGTGTATTCAGGCGGCAAGGGTCCGATATTTTATGTGCTGTGTCGGCCGTCGCCGACTCTAGCTAGAGACACCATCTCCATGCAGGGAAAAGCCCGCGTCCATCAGCACTTCACTCGAGTCATGTGAATTAACCCCTCTCCTGTTCTCACCCGCAAATCCGAACGATTCTTCTAGGTGCTGTAAGACGAGTTATCTTCGCCGTATTGCGATTTTACATGACCGACAACGAGATGCTGCAATTCGTGGAAATTAATGGTGCCAATTTGGCCTACGAGATTTGTGGTCCTGACGATGCACCGCTCATGATCACGCTCCACGGAGGTAGAGGAATGGGTAGGAATAGACACTTGTCCCTAGTCTGATGAAGAGCACAAATCCAACAGTTGACAAGGGGATCACAGAAAAGACTACGAAGTGTATAGCCAGCTCAGCGACAAGCTTCGAGTCTTGTCATTTGACTTCCGAGGACACGGCCAGAGCTCGCGCACGAAACCCTACACCTTTGAGCAGATTGTCGACGATGTTGACCAGTTAAGACAACACTTTGCAGGCCCAGAAAAGCAAGTCATCATTTGCGGTGGAAGCTTCGGCGGGTTTCTTGCCCAGCACTATGCTATCAAGTATGCTCCATTTGTGTCTCACCTGGTGCTTCGTGGCACAGCACCCTCGCACCATCGTAAGTTTCAACAAGAAATTGCTTGTATTTTGAGGAATTCTACTGATCACAAGTAAATAGACGAAGAGGGCGCCATCACGATTTTAGAAGAGAGGATGAGCAAGGCTCCAAACTTTTCTGCCGATATGCTGCGAAATAAGGTCTTTGGTTCTTTCAAGGATGACGAAGAGTTCAAGCTGGTCCACTTTGCCATGCTACCACTATACAGTGAAAACTATGATCCAGATGCCGGACTACAAACTTGTCTGAGCACCGTCTACGTGGCTGAGTCACACAGTAAGTGAAGCAGTGCACAAATCGCAAGCTTACAGGCCAGGACGCTCATATTGTAATAGACGACCTATACTCCAGTCAGGAGAAGTATTTTGACTACACCGAGAAGCTGGGCAGTATCACTGCGAAAACACTTGTTCTGGTGGGAGATCGTGACTGGATCTGCCCAATAGGTTACAATCCGTCTTGTTGTAGGGGCATCACAACAGGCAGCTAATGCATAGTAACACAGAAAACTCGAGAATCATTAGCGACAAGATTCCTAACGCCAGGATATTTGTTGTAAATGGGGCGAATCATGGAGTTCATGCTGAGCGGCCTGACCTAGTCCTGCCAGAAATTAGGACACATGTGGGTGTTTAAATTCGCGACGAAGGTCAGGAGTCTCAGAGTTTGCAGTTGACAACACGAAAGCTGGAGGGATAGGATATCAAATGGTATAGGTTTAGCTACTATTGGAGGGGCCTTGACCTTGTTGCGATTGCAAATATAAAAAGATATAGTTTTCTAACATCCGATTGCATACTCCGTAAGATGATGAGAATTGGAAATCAAGAGCGGCACAACGTTGATGCAGTCTGATATAATTTCCTCAGGAGTCTCCCTCCGCTACAGCTCCTCTACACATAAAACCTGGTGATCTTGATAGTAGCCCATGGTTTAGCATTGCGCACCTTTCGCAGTGCAGCACCAACTGTCGGAAGACGCCTGCTCATAAGTCCGTCTGCTAAATCGATAGTGTCGGCTCCTCTTTTTGGGTCCGATATCCACGCGCCACACTAAGCAGGGGCTGGCGGAGTTCGTCCGGCAGTAGGCTACGCGAAAATGAACTAACAGAGAAAAGACCGGCCTGATGAGACAATTCCGTACCCTTTTCCGTATTGATCCCTGGTGCTAGTCGGAACAGCGCCGAACAGTTGCCGCTCTGGGCAATTTCGTGCTCGCCCCTCCAAAGCACGTCGCAGCAAGTTCAAAGCAGCTAGGATCAACCTGCCGGCAGAGGGAGATGCAGATAAGGTGACTGGCCGTCACGGCCAACAGTGCTCGTTGCATCAGACAAACGATATCTTCTGGCCTTCAACCATCCATCACAGACAGCAGTGGCTGTTTCACCTAGATCGGGCTGTAACTCTTCGGGTCAACCACAAGCTGCAAATCCTGCTAAAGCCCTGTGGTCTCCATCGCAAAACAAATGACCCAAACAGACACGGTCAATATCGGGAATCCGAACATGGCCGACCAGAAGGATTCCAAGCCGGACCCAATCGTCGGGGAAGTCAATCTCACAGCGTCCATCGCCGAGTCGGCCAACGGAAAAGACTCCCCCGCTCCGCCGCCCCAGCAGTCTGCTATTTCTGGATTTTTCCATTGGCACGAACCGGGCACGTCACGCGAGGAAAAGAAGCTCATTCTGAAGCTTGATTGGTTCCTCTTGAGCTTCTCATGCCTTACTTTCTTCATTAAGCAGGTAGGACGACTCCCAAGTCGCGTCAATTGGTTAGGTTGCTGAATGTCGTGCAGCTAGATCAGAACAACATCTCCAATGCCTACGTCTCGGGCATGGCCGAAGAGTTGGGCTTTGGCGCAGGCAATGAGCTTTCATGGATGAACACGTACTTCAGTATCGGTGAGTACTCGGGTGAGCTCTCATGTACTGGGCGATTTACTCACAACTGTTAGGTACCATTATTGGTGGCACCTTTTCTAATCTGATGCTGACGATTGTCCGTCCTCGCTTCTGGCTCACCGGCTGCCTCTTCACCTGGTCTCTGTTCGTCCTCTTTCTGTACAAGTGCGAACACGCCTATCAGTTCTACATCCTCCGATTCTTCATCGGCCTCTTTGAATCAGCCGCCTGGCCGGGAGTCATGTACTGCCTGGGCTCATGGTATCGCAAGAGTGAGCTGGCCCGCCGCAGCGGTCTCTTCGTCATGAGCGGCGTTCTAGGCCAGATGTTCAGCGGCTATCTGCAATCGGCGCTGTTCAGCGGTATGCATGGCAAGGGCGGCATGTCAGCGTGGCGTTGGCTCTTCATCTTCGACTTCATCCTTGGAATCCCTGTTGCCATCTACGGTGTCGTAAGTATTCTAACCCTCTGCGAATGGAAGTCCGGTTGCTGACTACTTAGTTCTGCTTCCCTGATACTCCTCACACGACACAAGCCTTCTGGTTGACGGAGTGGGAAAAACAGCGTTCCCGCGAGCGCATTGAAGACGAGGGCCGCAAGCCCGTTGGTAAGATGGACTGGTCCGTCATCCGCCGTATCTTTGGATCCTGGCAAGTGTACGCCTTCACAGCAGGCTACTCGTTCTGGACCCTCACGTGCGGCTCCTACGCAATCCAGTATTTCACGCTATACCTCAAGTCGACTGGCTGGTACTCAGTTCCGGAGATCAACAACATCCCCACCTGCATAGGCGCCGTCAACTTCCTGTTCATGATATCGACTGGGTATATCGCCGACAAAATCGGAAACCGCGGTCCCGTGTGCTTTGCCGTCGGCTCCCTGCTTACGTTTTGCTACGCTGTCCTCACGGCTTGGAGCGTACCTCACGACTTGCGAATGGCTGCTTTCATCCTGCTCGGCTGCTATGGCTGCTACACACCGCTCCTAGCTGGATGGACCAACGAGGCCTGCGGTGGCGACCAGCAGAAGCGCGCGTTCATTCTAGGCTTTATGGTGTCAGTTGGTCAGGCTGTTGTCATTCCGTTCCAGCAGCTGCAGCTTCCCAGTGGACAAGCTCCTGAATTCAAGGAGACTCATGGGTGGCCTAGCGCTCTAGCTTGGGTGGTTGCGTTGACTATTTGGACTGGTGTCGGTATCCCGGCATTGCAGAGGTGGAGGGATAGCAAAACTAAAGTTGTATCTTCCAATGAGGTATTTGAAGAGTATTAGGAGAAGGTTTCCCTCCGTCCTGGTTAGGATGCTAGATATAAGCAGAGTGGACACTTCAACGGTTTGACCTGACCTTTAGTGGAGGTAAGTGTATAAATTGGATTTCATCGGTTCTCAGTATAACTCCGCGATAAACTTTTCGTACGACAGTAACTTCTCTGATCAATGCAAGCACGCCCAATACCACATGTTCTCTCTTCTTTGTCTTCTTTAATGCCGGAAACATTTCATGATCCTCACGCTTATTGCTGCCACAGCGGAAGCCTAACCGGAGTAGGAAATATGTTCCCTTACGGGAGCTCCACCCAGGTGTCGACGATGTGACCTCCGAGGACTACACTGTTTCTACGAGGCACAACCACGGATGATTGTCTATCAGGCTGATGATAGCGCCGGTATCTTATCGAGAGTGCAGCAGCCTCATGATGATGAACAATCTCTTGCGTATCCACTGTGTAGTGTGCCACTTGCCATCGATGCCATGACGGTCGATCCGCAACAGGAGCTTCAGTTAGCCTCACAGGGCATCAACGGCCCCATCACTCCAAATGTCATCCCTGCATGTGACGGTGCTGGTGTTGTAGAGGCAGTCGGGTCTTTGGTGAAGACCTTCAAGCACGGAGATAGGGTTGTCACCCACTTTGCTCCAGATTTAGTCGAGAGTAGCGGCGGCGACGCTTACTCAAGCATCCTCGATGTGCCAGCCATGCTCGGACAAGGTACTGATGGAACACTGCGGTCCATGGGCGTGTTTTCTGAGGGTGCCCTTGTCCACGCTCCGGAATCGCTTGAGTGGCTCCAAGCTGCTACGCTGACAGTCAACTGGCTAATAGCGTGGAACATCCTCTTTGGCCTAGAGGGCAAGAAAGCAGGGCCTGGCACTCTGGTCCTGGTTCAAGGCACGGGCGGCGTGAGCATCGCTACACTACAGCTTGCTGTAGCTGTGGGAGCAACCGTCGTGGCAACAACTTCATCGGAAGCCAAGGCTGTGAGGTTGAGGGCGCTCGGCGCAAAGCATGTTGTCAACTATCGGTCAAATCCCGATGGCTGGAGCAAAGAGGCGCGAGCTCTGACTCCAGACGGAAGAGGATTTGACATAATCGCTGATATTGGAGGCAACGAGACTCTCTTTCACTCTCTTGCAGCAGTGCGGGTGGATGGAGTCCTTGCGGTGATCGGCCAGGTTGGAGAAGCTACTGAACCAGTTCCTATGTTTGCGGCTTTGATGCACACGTGCATCGTTCGCGGCATCCTTGGAGGCAGTCAAAATCAGCTCAAAGAAGTTGTGCGCTTTATCGACGAAAAGAAAATCATGCCGGTGGTCGACGATGTGGTCTTTGAGCTGGCAGAAGCGAAGGCGGCTTATAGGCGATTGAAGGAGAAGAAGCATTTCTCCAAGGTTGTGATCCGGATCGATCATCCAGAGGCATGATAGTATGGGGATCTTCCATGCTAGGGATTCTAGATGCTGATAGTTGTCCTGTTAGAGATTGATATAGTTGTTTGCCTTGCAATGCCTTTCGGACAAGTGATTTCCATCCAGGAAAATGTATGGGATGTTCTCTGGTGCGCCCGTGTTCAGTATCGGCGCATTCATCAGTGAGAAGCTGGAGTATACTTCATCGCTATGCGAGTTAGGAACAACCCTCAACGTCATCCATTTGTACTATTCCTGACCTTTCCTGACAGGTAGCATAGAAATGAGAGACCACACGAGACATGTTTTCCCAATAACACATGCATCCCGGAATATGGGGCGTTGGACGACTAAATATACCGCATAGAGGGTGAGCAAGAGCCGAGCTGCCTGAAAGATGCCACTGTCGGTATCACAATCACCCGCTACAATCCCCTGCTAGAGTGGTCCCCACCGCCTGCCAAGGAGCTGTCATTAGATCGAGTGCTGCTGATAGAGGTGAGGTACTTGCGGTGAGGTTTTGGGCTCTGCATGTGCAACATGTGGTGGCTTGTCGGATCTTCACGGTGTTTGATTATACGGAGTCTGAAGACCTCGAGTTTATTGCATAAGGTTATGATAACAAATAGTTTGCTCTCAGAAGAGTGAGAGTTGAATGAGAAATCCGGACCGGCGATAACCAAGGTTATAGGGGCTGACCCGGGCCGAGCTGTATGTTTTGTACTATCCCATCAATGTTTACTGACCAAGATAATTACTTATTGGACTGTGACTGCTATCGCTGGGTTATCCACTCATCCGTAGTTTCACTGCGCCTTCTTGCCTTGAGCCTCATCAATCTGGATCATCATCCATGTTAACCACTAAGCCGTCTTCCCTCCGACCATTGACTTGTCTACACCATACCCAAAGCTTAGGGTGGGCTATTCTGTTCGGTCTTCGACTTGTTGCGGCTTGATTTTTCCAATTGTTGTTGCCACTTTAGTTTAGCGAAGTGAAGGCCGCATGAATTGCAAAGCGTTCGTGGACCAATCGTCTTCGAATTCCGATGCTGTAGAACGTAGACCAGCATCATTAGAAGCTTTTCAGGGAACGGCACTTTCCGCATCTTCTATGCTCGTGCTCGAACCAGCCTCCTTGATGGGCTCTGGAATGGGTAGACGAGTGAGATGCTGAGATCCTCTGCTCTGGCCCTGGAGACAAATCAGTCGGGAGTACTTTGCACTAACTTAAGGGGCTGCTTACTGGGACAGAGGAAGCCAAGGGCGGCTCTTCCTGGTAACTAGTCGATGGGTTACCGGTTTGCCCAGGTTCATTGACATCTTCAGGCAATTGGAAGCCGGCCGCTTGAAGCATGTTCGTGAAGAGTGGGGGATTCCCATATCCCGGTGAGCCGTATGCTGATTTAGAGTCCTTGGTATCTTCATTGTTTTGTTCGCTATACATAGTTAGCTTTTGGACTGACCCATTCTATCCCGACATATAGGATACTAACTGCCTCTGAATATGTCGGTCAAGTAGGTCCTTGCGATGAAACGTCTTTTTGCAGCCTGGCCAAATGCAGTCAAAGCCAGGGTACGTATGGCTTATTTTATGCCGTCTAGATTAGGATTGTTAGGCCAGCAAAGGTCAACTCTTGTGTATAGCAACAAACCTAAGATGTTCTGGTCGGGTAAAGATCTAGGAAGGTCAGAAGAGTCGAGGTCTGAAATGGGGGCAATTTTACCTTGGTGCACTCATCACACGCATGCTCTCGAGCAGTATTCTTCTCTACTGTCATTTGCCGTGTGGACTCTGCAGAATGATCTGAATTGCTTGGCTCTGCAGCTGCTATGTGTGCCTGCATCGAAAACGCTTTTTGAGAACGCTTGAGGATCTTAGGTTCCTCAAGACTTGTTTGGGCAGTTGTGTTTTGATCACCAGACTCTGTGGAGGTTTCTGATTCATCTTCAGCCACTTCGGTGGTAGCTGGAACTGCTTTGACGATGGGCAAAAAGTCTGAATGCCTGTTCTTGATATGCTTTTCCAGGTAGTGATATGCCTTGAAGAGCTTTTTGCATTCTGGAACTAAACACCTCCACCGGCCCTCGTCTTCTTGTTTACCCCAGGGGAAGATATTGTTTTGGTCATTGTGCTCGAACAAGTCCAGTTGGATTGCAGTTTTGAATAGCTTTTCAGCTGCGTTCGATACGGATTCATCGTCGGAATCATCCTCGTTGTCACTGTCGACATCAAGCGGAAGAGCGGCAAGAGAGATTTCTTCCAAGTGAGCCGAGAGATGTCGTGAGATGATATAACGGCCACTTCCGGTTGCAAGATGGCACAGAGGGCACTCAAAGCTCCCCCATTCAGGTTCCAGGCCATGACCCAGGGCGAGGTGTTGAATCCAGGACTCTTGATCTGGGAATAACTTGCTGCTATAGTTGCAGGCCGGCTCGTGACAAATCCAAGGACGAAGATCGAGATAAAGGTGCTTTCTGTACAGTTGTGAGCGCGAGCAAAAGAATGATGGAATTGATATGATGGAACATTGACATACTTCCAAGCCGAGTTGTTTTTAATGTGCACTTTCTTCCCGCATGCGGTGCAGTCGAAAGGTTCACCACGTTTGGCGGCTGCGGACAGAGGCGGTACCGACACGGACTTTTGACCCTCTCGCCGGTAAGACATGACCGTCTCAGCATACGCACTTGGCGAGTGAATGGATGTCCCCATTCCAGAGTCGTGGAACTTGGATACGCTTTCTGCGTAGAGGGGGTCTTTCCCTGTTCCAAGTTCGGCTTGCTCAGGAGCGTGGTTCGCTTCTCGGGCTGCTTTGTTCTCGCGGTAGCGCACCAAGTTAGCAGAGGCAAGGCGATCAATCAATGCCATCTCGGCTGATGGGAACCTGGTCATGATTTTGTCAATGTAGGGAAGATGAGGCGTCAAGGGCCTTATCTCTCCTGCGTCAATGTACGAGTAACCGACCGAGTCTGAAACAGGAGACTTTATCAGCGAGTCAAGGTCCATGAGGCATCGGATGTCTGTCCATAAATCTTCAGCGACGCTATCCCAGTCGCTAGAGTCCGCGACAGATGCGTTGCTATCGCTTTCATCGCTGTCAGAGTCATCCTTGTATCCCTCGTGGAGACTAGCCTGGGCTTCGGCAGCGACACCCTCCAACAGAATGTAACCACCAGCCTCGGCGGCGTCACCAAAGTCAAAGTGTGTGGTTAAGACTGAGGGCCGTTAGACACTCCAATACACACAAGTTGTTCAAAGGTCAACAAACGCTCAATCAGGGTTTTGCTGATGCTGACAAGTGGCTCCAGAATTGATCGCCGCAGGCTTCTCGAGCGTGCTATTGAGTCGTCGATCTTGCCCTGCCCGACACCATAGCCCGTGTCCCACAATACGAGTGAGCTGTGGCTCTGCTCAAAGAGACGGAGCACCTTTGCAGAAACATTCGGATGCTTGGAAAGTCTCTTGAGAACTCGCTTGAACTCTGCAACGCATTGCGTGACGAGTCGACTGGCGACACTGCGGGGATCTGGCTCAGCCACCTTGACATTCCACTCTTGGACTCTTGTCAAGGCGCCATTGTCGGTTGAAGGCTTCAGAACCTCCATTATCGCGGATGGGATCAATAGACGGAGAAGGAGTAGTGGGGGCTGAGTCGCCCGCCTGGATTGTGTCGATGCTGATGTTGGTGTTGAGGTATAAAGCGACGCTCAGTGTTGCTTCTTACGTCTCAGTTTTTCCATGGCTGCATGACCTCACATGACAGGGCTCCCAGGCTGATTGTGATTGCTCAGCCTCACCCAAGACTCGGCTGTGCTAGTTGCGCATTTAGCACAATCAGGCTCCCTCTTGAAACCCCGCCCGACTTTCTTCCTTCGAGTGCTTTTTCTGGCTTGTCCCTACTGCCATCACAATGGCCGAGTTGGCGCTGGGTATTCTTGGCGTTGTGCCCATCGCCCTCAAGTCGTATCAGGTTCTGGCTTTCAAGTTGAAGACATACCGTCACTGTTCCAGCGCCGTCCAGCGTATGCACAAGACACTCAGGGTTCAGCGCCGCGTGTTCGAGAATGAATGCCAGCTCCGACTTCGCGACTGCCTCAACGACGATGCAACAGCGCAAATAATGATGGCAGACCTGGATCATCGGATTTGGGGACAAGAAAGCCGACATGACGACCTACGAACCTCGTTGAAAGACAACTACGACGAATGTGTTGAATTAATCCAAGGTATCCTTGGGACCGTCCGGCAACTTGAGACAAAGCTCGCTTGCTTTGAGGTCGCAAAGTCGAAACAGAAGAAGGTTTGATGCACTGAAAATCGACGTGGTCATCCAGCGCTAACTTCAAAACGCAGGATGAGCGCCTGAAGGAGACCTGGAAACGCGTCGGTGATGGCCTCAAGATGGCCTTCAATCAAACTGACTACGAGGCGGGGCTGGACGACCTCCGGACCGCCAACAGCGACCTGAGAGGGTTGCGAGAGCAGATAACGCTCTTACAAAAGCCGTGCAATAGCTCGGCAATAAAACGGCCAGCAACGAGTTCTTTGGGATGGTCTGACATACGACGAGCCTCGAATGCCCTTCACGATGCCCTCGTGGAAGCTTGGTCGTGTAGCCAGCCTAACCACGCTCGACACACGGTCAAGCTATTCCTTGAGGCTGAGAAAGCAAACGAAGACGTCCAGATGACCATTGCCATCCTATGTGAAGGCAATGTCGGAAATGGTACTCAAGTCGACTTCATTGAGTTACAAGTGAGGTCGAGGCAGATGGAACAGATCCTGTATCAACAGCCCTCAATACCATTGCCAGACCCAGACGAAGCACCACCCTCGAAGCGAATCAAGACAGTAAGATTCAGCGCCCATATTTCAACATCGTGCTCCGCCCAAACAGCCACTGAAGTGCATCATCGGGTCGCTCAATCGACTTTTGCTTCCTCAGATCTACGATGCTCCAAAGACATTTGTTCCGAACTAACGGTACGATGTGACCGGAAAGCGATCAGAGTGAACCCTCTCTGTCTAGGCCATATCGACGTCAAGACTGAGGAGAACTACCGACACCTATTCTTCTCTCCCAGCAGAAATATCTGTCAGGGGATTTATTCTTCTACTGTCAGGGCTAGCAACTCAGTTCCTATGAACAACGTCATCTGCGAAACGTCTAGGGATGCATTCTCGACTGTTGATAAACTCAAGATGGCGCGAGCGTTGGTGCCGGCAGTGCTCAAGTTCCACACTACACCCTGGCTGGGAGAAGCCTGGAGCCTCCAGGACTTGTCATTTTTCCACGAGGGCGGCCAAGATCTAGCAATAGCTCTTCGGACACTTCACGTCGGAGTTGAGTTTGACCATGGCCATGGCCGAATCGGCACCGATCCAACCACAGAAGATATCCCTATGACTCCCTCTATGAACAACAGGCTGTGGGAAGTGAGCGAAGACGACCGACTATTCTGCGGCATCGACAACATGGCATTGTACTGCTTAGGAGTGGCGCTCCTCCAGATTGATCGCCAAAAGATATTCGAGCCTGGTGATGTTCTCGGTGTACGAAAGGTGGCTAGAGTGAGCTCAAATCTGGGGCCGCGCTACCAGGAGATAACGCAAAAGTGTCTGCGGTGTGATTTTGGCTACGGGGCTGATCTCGGAAAGGCTCAGCTTCAAAGAGCAGTGTATGAATCTGTTGTTGGGGCGTTGGAGTCGATGATATCGACACTCAGCATTGATGATGAGTCTTAATCACGACTGGTTGGGCCTCTTCCTCATTGTATCCCATGCGAGAACTAATCCGGAGGACTTCCTCTTGAAGTTACGTTCTTCTTCAACATACATAGTTCAATCTGAAAGACCACGTCGCTGTCCTCTTTCCTTTCCGTCATTGTCTTGTTAAAGATTTGTTGAAATCCTACTGTGGACTGCATCTTCGGTCTGGGCCACGGCGTCCTCGGTCGTTACCGCGGCATAGTATGCTGTGGCGGCACCAGACGCTGTCGTGATGCCAAATGCGTCCGCTACACTACTGGTTTGCCCAGCCGTTTATCTTAGACAGCTCATACCACCAGTTACGATACATCCAGCCATCGAAGTCAGTAATCTCAAATGCGGACCCGGCATGCATGATGAAGTTGGTAACGCCGGTGGGCATCCAGTCTAAGAGGTTGTTAGTGGTGATTAATCCTGGAGCAGGTTTGGAGTTGGTGAGCGTTGAGAAAGTTATTTAGGCGTACCATAGACTATTAGAAAATTGCCTGATTAGCAGGTCCTACGAAGTCAATGGAGAGGAACTCACAATCATCTAGTCCGAAGGTGTGTCCCTTTTCATCAGTTAGCAAATTAGCCAGACAAACATTGGATAGCACTGGGTCATACCATTTCATGAAGGAGAATGTGAAGGTTATCAGAATTGATGTTGGTCATGAAGTATTCACGACCGACCTGCTGGCCCCAACTATAACCGTATCCGCCGTCGAGTCCCTCAGTGAGCCAGAGGGACTGATCGTAGTGGTGATCAGCTCCACCCTTGCAGCCGCTGTAGTCACTATCGAGATGGGCTTCTCGAGAGCAGCCCACGGCGCACATAGGGATGCCATCGTTGTCCAGGTCAGTGTAGACATCGATGTCACTGGTAGATCCTTCGAGGAGGCTCGTGTCGGTGACGGCCCACCCGACAATGTTAATAGCGACCTTCGTATAAGGGAATCCGTTGTACCCATAAACCCACTTGAACCACTTCTGGTACTGGGTGTTGTAGGTGGCGGCAATCTTGGTCCGTTCAGCTGCAGTGACGGTCTTGTTGGAGTCCCATCGAACACAGATGTTGAGCTTGCTGTAGCGAGGTTAAAAAATAGTCTTTAACTGAGGCCATAGTGAAATGGCGTACCCTTTATTAGCAATAACCTGGTGCCATCCCCAATTCACGTTACCGGTTACGCCACCATCGTAGGTGGAAACACAGTGATTCCAAACCTCTTCAAGAGGTGTGACCAAATCAGAAGGTGGGCTCCAGCCAGAGGCGCGCTTAACAGGACGGTTTCGGGTGTGATCCTGTAACAGTCGCTTTGGGTGCTGCTTTGACTCAATGTCTTTCCACACGGAGGCGTCAAGGTCAGAAAGAGCAGTGGCGCAGACGGCAAAGGCCCCCAGAATGATAGCAGGGAGTCCAGAGAGAACCATGTTTACAACGAATAGTAAGCAACCCGAATCAGGCGGACTGAAATGAATAAAAGACTTTAGTTTGGAACACTCATTAGTCAAGACGGCAATGCGCAAAGCTAGACGTTATAACCCTAAAGTCTTCGTATAACTATACTACGTTGAAACAGATCCTACGCGACTTCTCGCCTTGGATCGCATGTATAAATTTTCCACCTATAGGGCTGTGGTGGTCATGGTCTGCTAGAGTCAGCGGGCTATCCAACTTGTGACAATTGGGTTACCGAATACGTACTTTTATGGAGGTTCCTTAGGATCAATGCGGGGAGTCTAGCCCAAATACGGCAGTGAAACCCGTCAGCAATCAGCTGTCCATAACGTTGACAGCTTTAAATGAAGCAGGAAGATGTCCTTAAAGGGAAACTCTGTACGAGGGCCAGCCACGTGGTGATAGAAGTTTATAAAACCCGTTATCGCGCAACTCATCAATCTATGAAGAAGTAGACGAGTCAACGGCTACACTTCCCACTGCTGTCCCACTCCCACCCACTGGAAGCTGTTCATCGCATTAGGCTCAGTGGCGGTCTCGTCTATCGATTCGAGCATCTCAAGTTAATTCATAGCCTGAGCGTCTTGAATCGAAGATAGAAATCCATCCCTAGCTTAGTTCATCCCTTCCGAGCATTCAAAACCAATCAACGGGAGGAATTTGTAGGGCCTCCCTAACGCCGAATTGATCAGCATTTCCGAGAAGCATCTCATCCCTGTACCCGACGAGCTCGATCTGAAGCAGGCTGCTGCCATCAGAGCGGACTGGAACACGGGCTACGACTGGCCGAATGAGCATGTTCCCATCAGCTTCCAATCAACCGGCCAATGTACGACATGAAGGCTGTGACCTCGCTGGTGTACCCGACGGCCACTGCTGCGCCCTCTAGTAAGCTGCATTTGTTCGCACCCTTGATGTACGCAACTACGCAACTACCCAATCAGCGAAGCTTGTGTATCGATGCACAGCATATACGGCTCGTATTCGCATCTTGGCAACACTTAGCCATCGGCCAGCCCCGAGTATGTCGTAACGATAATAAGCGAAGATAAGTACTATCCATGAGTTGGTTTTGGAAGAAGCCTTGGGCTCCTGACACAGGCAGCCGGCACTCAT
Source organism: Neonectria hederae (assembly GCA_003385265.1). Taxonomy (NCBI): domain Eukaryota; kingdom Fungi; phylum Ascomycota; class Sordariomycetes; order Hypocreales; family Nectriaceae; genus Neonectria; species Neonectria hederae. Next base: position 184,386 of record QGQB01000094.1, on the reverse strand, counting down.
CGCAGCTGTTCTACCTACAGAGGACAAGAATAGTCTCGAGACGCATCGTGCTAGGTCTGCCTGACCTTTCCTTTCATCATTACCAGAAGCTTTTCACCTGCCCACAATGGTTGAGTCCAGCGATTCTGTTCCGCTGCGGACTTTACGGAGTGTGCCAACATCCTGCCGCAGTCGAACAGATGGCCACGTATGGTCCAGTGAAGCAAACACGGCAGATTCACAGTCGCTTTTACCAGCGACGGTAGATTCGGTCTCTGCCCAAATACCCCGGGAAAAAAGCAGTAGCCAATGCTTTTCGCCAAATGGTACACCGATGCTGAAAAACACTCCGTCTTGGATCCAATCTTGGGGCCTTGAAGTCATCGCCATGGTGACTAGTGTCGCTTCTCTGGTTGCTCTTGCGGTTCTTCTTGCCATCCAGTGCGACAAACCGCTTTCTGGATGGACAGTACCTCTATCTTTGAACACAGTTGTTTCCATCCTCGGTCTTCTCATCAAGGCTCCCTTGGCTTATGTTGTCGGGTCTTGCCTCGCTCAAGGGAAGTGGGCGTGGTTTTCAAAGCGACAAGGACCCCTCTCCGCATTCGTTTCGATAGAAGAAGCCAGCCGTGGCCCGTTGGGGAGTTTGATGCTGCTCTGGGAACTCAAATTAAGGTATGACATAGCTGCAAAACTGATTTCGGTTCACTTGAAGCTGACTAAACGGGTTAGCTACTGGGTCTCATTCGGCGCTGCCGTCACTCTTGGCCTTCTAGTCATCGATCCATTCATTCAAAGCATCCTCTTTTATGGCGGAGACACTGCTACCATGGAACGTGGTACGGCAATCATATCCAGAGCCTCAAAATTGAGTATTGGGGATTGGGAAGAAGAAAGCGGAGCGAAAATGCTTTTCCACGAGGAGGACGTTCAGAACATCTACTATCTTTATCCAGATACGAGTATGCTATTTACAGTCCAAATGGGGTTTGTCAACGGGTCTACCTCAAGGATCACTGAACCACCAGGCGTATCTTGCCCGACTGGCAATTGCACCTGGCCGGTGTACTCCACGCTGGGTGTATGCAGCTCTTGCGCAAACATTTCAAGCCATATTCAGAAGAAGACTGGCAACGGCATGGACAACAGATGCATAATAAGTTTTACGTACTCTCAAAATTTCACGCAATACGAGCTTCCTTATGGACAAAACCGGACGCCAGTGGCCTTTCATCGCGGAGATGGCCTTCAAAACACATCGATGACATGTCGAAATACGAGACTAGAGGTGGGCGTGTCTGTTAGGCCAAACGACACCTACGCATTCCAAGATTGGAATACTCTCTTCGCCTCGTTTGCAATTATCCACGCTTCAGACGAGTACTGGGCCAATGAAGTCCCCTGGGACGAGGCCCAGATACAAGCCACAGAATGTGGGCTGAGATACTGTATCCAAAGTTACAAGCCCGAGATGAGGAACGGCAAACTAAAAGAAGAGATTATTCCAACATCATTTGAGCGTGTTTCGGAGTCTTGGCAGCCATCCTTTAACGACACTGAGCTCTTAAGATACGTGGACGAAGATTTTGGTGACTCACTTGCCGGACTGGATGATACGACTGAGGGAGTAATCCTTGTCCCAATAATTCCGAGGTCCGATCTTCAGCTACGAATCGTTGGTCAAAGTGACGATATGCCTAATGATACGCAAAAGATCTTCAATATCACACAGAAGTCTATCGCCACGATGATATCAGGGATCGATGACGCCCTAGCCTACTCTATCAACAAAGCAATAACAAACTCTACAAACATCACGGCTTCATTCGAAAACGCTGTACGGCTTATTTCCTACAGGATGCGGGAAATCGACGACACCGTTGTCGAAGGGACCGTCGAACAATGGGTTGTATACATTCGAGTACGTTGGGGATATCTCGCTGCACCTATCACACTCACCGTTGCTGCGATAATGTTCGCTGTTGGCGCGATGATTGAATCACGAGCAGTACGAGTTGGGGCCATCAAGTCTGACCCCCTGAAGATGTTAGTGTTTGGTCTTCAAAATGAGTTAAGGGAGCACATCAAGGTAAGAAATTCTGAAGGACAGAAACCCGATAGCGTTGTAGTCAGTCTATGCAAGGGGGATGAAGGGGTTGAATTAGGGCTAGGACGGTAATTAACTTTAGGTTTTCTGACGGAATCTTCTCGTACTTTGCCCTTGACTAGGGTGATTGACTGGTTGCACTTAGTTGGCCTGAAACAATGCATAGCAAATATCTAGGCCAATAAAGGACTCATATTTACAAGCCTTCAATTGTTTAAATTAGTACTGCTTAAAAAGGCGGTGCTTAGATACCATATAACTGTTTCAGTAATAATCTCCACTTCACTTGCTTTCTTCCCTCTCAGTTATGAGCACGAGTGCGCACTTGGACCTGACGTCATTGTTAGGCAACCCGGCGTACCTGGGGTCTCGAAAGTAGCAGCACTATGAATACGATAGACAGGGAATTCGCCGCAAACCAAGTCATAAGCTGACGCTGGAAATTTATAAACAGATCGAGCTGAAAAATAAGTGGAAAGATAGATATGGTATGGTAGATCAAGGAGCATAGACTTCCGACGCGTTGTGGCAGTGCAGCCCCCACGTTTACCTACTAGTCGCTTGCAGACACAAGTCCGTCCATTTTTTTGTTGCGCCCCAACACGGAGCTGAAAGAAGAGCTAGCCGTTGTTTCTATTATGGGCACGCAAGATAAAGCAGTCGCAGATTTAGAATATGCGTAATATCCCTTTCATACAAACATCACGAGGATAATAAACTGTCAATGTTGATGCGAGACGACATGGCAACTGATCGTGTTGAAAGTGAGATTAGCCATTTATATGCGATGAAATGCTGGCGTACCTCACCGTGCCAGTAGTTATCGTATCATAGATAAGCTCGAACTATTCGTACTGTATGGTTGTGATAGTTATCCTGCCAAGGCTTTATCTCCAAAGGGAGGCGGCGCAGCTGTAATTTCAATCCCCTGCACAATCCTAACCCAACCCTGTTGTTCTCACGGTGGGGTCTACAGAAGTTCTTTTTCCAAAGGATCGTACAGTACAGCAGGGCTGGGGATCCCTCATACAGCTGCTGCATTTTAACGAGACCTAGTTCAACCAAGAGCCCCCTTAGGAACACAGCCACAGATGATTGAACACCGTGCGACAATAGAGTTTGGGATGATTATAGTATGCGCGGATGTAATTAGGGGTGGAATCATTGCTCCATTCATGAAGGAGAAGCGCTGTCATGTTGAGAATATTACGGTTAACTCGGGACTGAATACAAATCCCCTTTAAATATGAGAAAATAGTACCATTATTCAGAATTTTAGAGGGAGGCATGTACAAATTCATTGGTTCTCAAGTTATTTTTTTTATCACAGCTTGTGCAAGTTCAGCACTCGCGTTGACTGCACTAGACATAGACGACGCTGGAACCGCAGCCCCTGGCTATTTTCCTCGCCTATATCCCTACCCTGGTGCAACTATTCCACCTCGCCATAGCGGTGAGGACAGCCGGCAAGACTGTCATATCCGCAGTCACCCAGTCACCAAGGTTCTTTCAATTGTCACTTAGGCTTTAGTTGGCAGTTCCTTCAGGCTCCTGTCAGGCTCCTGTCAGAAACCCACTTGATAGACTAGCCGTTTACGCTTAAATCCATCGAACCAACTGGTTGCAAGACACGGGCTGTAAATTGATCAGCTCAGACGCGGTCGAAACTGTATGTCGACCGAAGTCCTTTCGGCCCGACCTGTTGCTAGAGGATCAACCTGATGATACCTGTTTCTCGTTTCTCAACGGAAGCGTTCGAATGATGGAGAACTTTAGGATTTTGCCAAGCTTGGTGGGGGCAGAAATATCAAGGTCGATGGAGACAGCTGAGGGATGGCGTAGCGTCAGCATCTCTATGCAGTGGGGCATCCAATCACAGTCGAGAATAAACGACTGGGCAGCTTACGATCAACGGAATCCTGCGAGGCCCAGTGCAGGACAGGATCGATATGCAGCGGTTTTCCAATCCTATTACAGAAAGATGTTACGTTCTTGGATGACATCATGTCCGAGGTCGAACAAGAATAAAAGGGAGACAATGCACCGCCATGTATTGAAAGATCGGACATCAAGCAGCCAGCAGCCAGCAGCCAGCAGCCAGCAAACACTCTACTTGACTAGAACCCAGCATCAAGACTCCTCTAGCACATCTCCTTTTCTCTTTTTCTCAGATTCCAAGCTTCTTGTCCATCATCATGCTTTCCTATCTCCTCTTGCTCCCAGCGGCACTCACCCTGGCGAGCCCTGCTGGCATCTATGCCCGCGACAAGGCCGACTCGGACTCGCCCTCTGAGCTCCTTCTCCGTTATCACCACGAGTCTGGCTCCAACCAGACTGAGTTCACGCTCAGCACACCTGACAAGAGTGAATTTTACGCCTACTCTTGCAGCAACAGTTTTGAAATTGCCGATAAGACCATCACCATCAATGTCAACGGAAGAGGCTCGGGCCACATTGCCGTTGATGACAAGGAGTACAAGGTCGTCGGCGATCGCAAGATGTCTGGTGGTGCCTCTTGCACCAAAATGTACAACGAAAAGTCGACTGTTGTCGAGTGTTCCATCCCTTGGCGCGGCGGCTTTGATGACTTGTCGACCTTATCCGCCGACGACGTCAAGGAATGCTTCTCCGAGGAGTCGGCTGCCCGCCGACGCAGTCTGCCTGATGCCTTCGGAAGTCCCATTACTCTGGCCCGTTCTGACTCTGAGTCTTCATCGCTTGATAAGAGACAGGGTGGCTGCCCGTACATGGTCCATTACAAGGTGAGTGAGACTCCGATTCGCTTCAGAACAAAGACAATTTGCTAACAACCCATTAGACGGAACTCATTGGCAACGGCGATCCTCACCAGGACTACCTACACAAGCAAGTTGGCCCAGCTCAGCAGTGCGCCCAGCGCGGAACTTGCTTTGTCGGTGTGGGCGAGGAAGTCTCCGTCACTGTCTCGGCCGAGCTTGGTACCGGCGGTGGTCCTTCCGGCTGGATCACCGGTGGCTTTTCCGTCTCGCAGACCAAGTCCTCGTCTACCGAGCGTGGCTGCTATGGCGAGGCTGGAGACAGCGTCTGCCAGTGGACAAAGACCCATCACACGGCTTACACGGTCCACACGACCAAGTATGTACAGTCACGCTCGTGCAGCAACCGTGTTGATGAGGAGTCTGGTCCTTATGTCATTCGCTCGCCCAACGAGAACAGCATGGCAATTGAGTGGTACTGTGTGCTCAACACCTGCCGTGGCCCTGATGATCGGTACTGGGAGCTTGGCCGTGCTGGTGGCCCTTAGAGGACTGGACTATCTGGCTAGCCTAGAGCTCTTTTACAAAGGTTGAATCTAGCCCACAATAAACATACGTCTCTTTAAGAAATTCAGAATTGTCTAACGGCCTAGTCGTGTTGAATTCGTCATGGGTCTTTTATTGCTGTAATAACCAGGTTCATTCAAGATTCAAGGCTGCTCCACTGGGATCGCAAGAATGAATAGAGCGAGGACTCCGCAGATCACAGAAAATCAGTCAAAAGGATGAGTAAATATTCAAGAAAATGAACCTAAGGAGTGTAATACAGAACTACCATGACAGCCTGCAGTTAACTCAAAGCAGATAACAAAAAGGAGGTACACCAAGCTACCAAGCAAAGCTAAAAAGCACTCAAGTATCTATCCCCCGATTATTTCAGCGATTCCCTGCAGCAAATCAAAGACTTTGTAACGAAGACGGTGCTCCGCCTCAATTGCAATCCAGCAGGTGAAAACGATCGCTTCTTCAGTGAGGTCGCCTGAATGTGGCCTATCGAGATTCAGGTCCTTGGTCCGGTTCGTATTCTTTCGTTTTTGGACGTGGTCGTCCTGATCCTGGGACTTAATGTACTCGGCGTGATCGATGAAAGTAGCCGTAGAGTTCGAGTAAGCCGAAGGATAGATACTAAGTGTGCCAAGGTACGATGTCTTCTTATTTGCCGAGTTAGGGGCTTTCTCGGCTTTCTTGAATGAAGCCCAGCGGTCTTTCTCGAACGTGGCAACAACGACATTGTCAGAGTTAACGAGCTATGGTCGATGACTCTGTCAGCACTGATTACACATATGTTTGATATGGTTTAGGTTTGAAACCAGAATAGAACTTACCTTGAGATCGTGCGATATCCCCTTCCATTGCCTTGACCAATTTGGTAGAAACTTCCTCGTCCCACTCCATGTGTACGTCTGTCCTCCCAGTTCCCACTGAAGGCTCCTGGTCAAGAAATCGACCTTGCGCATTCTCAAAGGCATGACCAGTCCTTCAACGTCCTGAACATGTTCCAATCTTTTCTTTGGTGGCGTCGGCCTCATCCAGAGCCACCTTCTGAACTTTTGCTTCATGTGATACCATTTGCGTTCCCGAACCCTCCTTTCATTCTGCAAAACCTCGTCAACACCGTCCCCAAGTTCTATTCTGAAGGAGTCCCAAAGAGCCCTGCGTCGCGCGCGGGCAATGGCCTTGGTTTCCGGGATGTACTTCGGGTTATCGCCTCGGTAGAACACGGGCTTCCATGTGTTGGCGTGCTTGTTGGGAATGGGATTCTTGATAAAATATTGTCCCAGTCCAGAATTCGACTCCGCGAAAAGGTGTTTCCGGCCTAGGATGGCTCGGCGATAGACTCGCAGTGTCTTAGCTGGAGCCGGGTGAGACTCTGACGGGCTTTCATCTTCACAAGCCACATCTGAGATCGCCAGGAAGAGGTCGACGCTAGAGTTGCTCATGGTGGTGAAGATGAGAACAAAAACACAAAGGTGAAGGGGAGATTTAAAATGTATGGGAATAGTTAGATGAAAGAAGATGTGCTCCTGATCACAAAGGATCAAATCGATGTAAACCTCCCGAAGCTTTATACTCGTTTCCCCCATACCAACACGAAATACGACTCCCATCAGCCCTGAGGAAAATGGGAACAGCCACTAATCCAGATTAGGATTCATACTGCGAGCGCAGAATGTGGCGTCCGCCCTAAATTAGCACGTGGATGAGAAAATGAGATGCGATGGAACCGTGGCCACTGAGCATGTTCCCATGATCCCTGCAAGGCGTTTATTAGTTGATTCTACGCCGTAGAGAGATACCGAGATCATCCAAACCGAGACAGTGGCTAAAGGTGCAGGACAACTTATTTCTGAGAGCACGTCATTGTGTGTCTATCCTAATGGCTCACTTGAATGCTGTGACGCGGCTTCAAGTGTTTTTGCAACTTCCACTAGTCAATGATCCAGACAGCTAGATTGCCTAACATCTCGCCTTAGAACTGTGTGGCCAGCAGCTTACGGAATTTCCCTCTGTCAACCTAATTTTGCGTTGTCTAAACCGTTTAGAGGGTCAGGAGAGATATCGGCTGCATGGGTTTCCTCACGAGTGTCTTCTAAAGCACTCGACATATTTGATCAAAACCCGTCATCATTAACTAAAGAGCGATAAACCCACCTGCAGCAAAATCCTTACGCTCATAAAAGCCTAGTTTCTCACTTTATCCTTTGATACACCTATTAGAGAGTGCATGAGGGATCCTGTCGCGAAGAATCATCCATGGCCGGTTAATATGATGAACTACCCTGTACCATAAGCCGACAAGGCACCAGCTTACAGAGTGGAAAGCTTTTTGCTAGAGTAGTCTACGTGAGCACCCGATGCCTTACTGAAACTTTTCATAGAGATTATTATGGGAATCTTCTCTTTGTTACCCAGTAAACTCTCTTCGTACTCAGATGTCTTAGTCGGCAGATTGAGGCCATCGTCAGGACATGGAAATTTTGGTAGGTGCAGCTCGAAGCTTGCGCGAATATGAAACTCACATCAAAACTTTGCTCGCATTGTAAATTCAGATAAGTTGCGTGATCTGGTGCGAGAGATTACCTGCGACACCTGGGTTGGGCCTAGCTATGACTACCACACGAATGACGAGTACCAAACTCCCGAGGGCTTTCTTAACGCACTATCGCTGCTAAGATGCTTCAAGAACTTGACGGCTCTCCTTTTTCCTTTTGGAGCAGGACAGTACCGGAGAAGGAATCGATTATGAGTCGCAGTGTCAAGCGTTTGAACACAAGCCTTTCCGCAATTTCGACTGCCCTTCACCACCTCCAGACGGGAAGGACTGCACGGTTGGGTTGAAAGGATACAAACACGGAATCGTCTTAATTCACAGCCGAGAGTACCAGCTGCTGTATGCCTACATCGATATCCACACTGGTGCATCTGCGTGGTGCGTGATGGCTATAAGTGAGACTGATTCAAATCGAGCTATAGATTTGGGAGGACAAAATAGGAGAGGACAAGATGGTCGAGTCATGTTAGATGAGCTAATTGGAGATATTCATGTTTGATAAGTGTAGAGATGAATAGGGCCCGGTATACTACAGCCGCGGAGTGATTCCCCCTTTTTCCTTCTCCCACTTCTGGGCAGCGTCCGAAGTGGCATCATATCCGTACAGCCAATCTTGAAATATGGTGTTGCCCATGAGGTTTGGGCTGCTAGGATAATCGCCAGCCTTGAAAACACTTCGTCTCATGGCTAGCATGTCCTCGTCCTTCATGTGGATGAAGAACCTGTTGGTGAAGCTGCCCCTTTGGATTGCGTGTACACGGCCTACTCTTAGCCTGTAGAAGAAGTGTAGCAGTTTAGGGAGGTCTTCTTTGGACTCTAGGTGAGAAAGAATCGATTCTAGAGCAGCCGCGTCTTCGATTGCCATGGCAGCGCCTTGAGCGAGGTATGGCAACGTCGCGTGGACAGCGTCGCCCATGAGAACCATCTTACCGCCTGGATGAACCCAGTTGGTCATGGCAGGGAGGTCGGTCAAACGCCACTTCTCAATCTCTTCCGGGAGGAATGAAAGGAGTTTTTGGATCCTAGGCTAGATTGAGCGACCGAGACCGTTGAGAAACCAAGCAAAGCACTTACATGGGTGACCATCCCCGGTATGCATTTCGCACCTCGGCAACATTGGCAGGAGCCTTGAAGCCCTTCATCTTGCGGTCATCGGGAATGACCATGAGAAGATTGAACGTTTTCTCCTTCTGCATGTTATACCTGGGCGCATAGTGAGCTGAATGTCACAGCGACTTGGTGCGCAGAGGGGGCATCAAGACTTACCCAATGATATGGTGGTCAGGGCCCAAGAATTGCTCGAAGTTTGGATCTTGGCTTAATGGCGCTAACTCAGGGTCGTTGATGAGATATTCCCTTGGAATCACGACGCGGAAACAAGTATCGCCCGTCTCGTGCGGCTCAGTCCTCAGTCCTGCCGCATTTCTCGCGATACTTTTGACGCCGTCAGACGCAATAATAAGATCACCACAGACGACCTCTCCAGATTCGAGCACCACAGATGCCTCATCGGGGTTGTACTCGACCACCATCTGTCCCTTGCGCACCTTGGCACCAGCTGCGATGGCAGCGTCCAGTAGGACGGTGTGGTAATCGGGTCTGTAGACCTGCCAGTACGGCGCTCCGTATTTCTCAGAATGTCTTGATAAATCGGTGAATCCTTCAGGTGCTCCAGTGATCCAGGACCGGTAGTTAATACGGGAGGGCTTGGAGCTGATCGCATCCATCTGCTCCTTCATACCCCATCGAATGAGTTCCCTCGCTGCATTCGGGGGTACTTGAACGCCGGCGCCAATCTAAGCCGTTGATAAAGAGGTCAATACGGATATGCGATTCAATCGGGCCTTAGGCGGTGTCTTGATTCTTACCTCAATGAAGTCAGTTGCTTGTTCTAGAACCGTGGCACGATGCCCTGCATTTGTGACAGCTATGGCAGCCCCTAGTCCTCCAATACCCGCCCCGACAACGATGATGTTGAGTTGACACTTGGAAGGCATGATTGGTTCTGTCGTCGAGTAAGGCCCTGGTGTAATGAATAGAGGATCCGCGGACTGGGCCGTTAAACATGGACGCCTTGCTTACTCCCTGAATTTAACAGTGATCGAAGATTTTAATATGGACTGACCCCCTCGGTTAATCGAAAGATGTTCTCCTTGATGACTAAGAAACCGTAATATTAAATAGTCTTCTCCGAAATAGAATGCCGGACATTGCGGAATGCTGTCCGTGTGTTATTCCGAGATGGTTGTGGAGTTCCGTCTAGGACCGGAATACGGGACTGGCCAACGGGACATGTCATTGGACGAATACACACTGAATAACTATGTGCATGCACTATATTGTTTTGAGACACAGGTGTGAATGGATGGCATTTTAATGAATGTATTGACGGGGCCGCTTTGTATTAAGTATTGCTGGAGGAAATGCATGAGGGTGTGGCAAATGTGCATTCGTGCAGCCATTATGTATGTAGGTAGCATTAATGCAGCAGTCTCCACCTCGAGATGCATCGCGAATTGAAAACAGTGATTGGGTCTGAAATATGTAGTTTCATGTCCCACCCCCTTTGCTATCTGCCCCATGTTATCGTCTAATTATTGTACAAATTACGCAATGTTCAGTGTACCAATGTCATCCCAGGCTTCCAGTAGTGACACTGCTGTGTCGCTGTCCCATAGACTACCCTGCTGGTCTTCTGTAGCCGAATATTGGATCTGGTCTGAACGTTGTAATCCGGGTGATGCCATTGAGTTGTTTCCCTCCCATGCATTAGCTCTTCCGTTAACAACGATACCTTTACCTTTGAATTCTATGAGTGATAGAACTTGGCCCTCTATTGATAGGAATGCGCGGTCTTGGTTCATCTTTCCGGAGTATGTGGCTTGCCCATTAAACTCTGTCGAATCTAGAACTGACATGAAGCGACTTGCAAATCCACCTTCATCCTCCGTGTTTGAGCATTTGGGCCAAAGTGGCTGTTGCAGCTCATAGTTCTCCTCGCAGGAGTATTCGGTAGTCGATTCAGGAGTGGGCATAGATGCGAGCGGTCTGATAGGCCGATTGCTCGGCGGAGGACGATCTTTCACTGGGCGGCGTGAAGCCTTGCCGGGTTTCGCACTTGAACTCTTTGGCCTGTGCGTTTTCGCTTTCGACTCTCTCTTTCCTGTCGGAATTTTACATTCATCGTTGAAGTGCTGGCAGTTGACGCACTGATCGCCGGGTGTTGCCTGGATGCACCTCACTTTTCGCTTTCGGCAGGTTTCACATGCTGGGTAGTCGCTTCTTTGCCTTTTTTTTTTCGAAAGTTTTTGCCGAGACGGTGTGGGATTCTGACCGGATATGTTTTCTTCATGTGTTGTAGATATGTGTGCTTATTGATGATGGGACGTCAACGAGAATTGACATATTTTCGAGATGTGTTGTTTGCCGTGCGACTTGCTGGCATATGGTTGGTAGGAGAGGTTACTGTCAAGACAATGAGGCCTTCTCGTTAGGAGCTACGGACTGTACAACTTGTAGGAATCCGTGAGCTCTAGCTGAAGTATTAAGGTAGAAACATGAAGGTGCCAGTGTCCGGAACGGAGTCCCATTAGTTCGCCCCAATGTCCGGTGCTCCGAAACCAGCGCCGATTGGGGTCGGTATTTCCGGACAAGACCTCATATATCACGGAAGGATTTCAGCCAGCAGAATTACGGATCTCAATCCTACCAAATTTGACAAAAATGGGATCAAAAAAGTTATCCAATACCTCCACACCTGCTTTTGGCGACTTGCCGCTTCGAAAAGATGACCCCCCATACTCAGCCTGGGGGCTCTGGGGAGAAGATGATCATTTGGGCACCTTGGTACCTAGACATCTCAATGGTCTGCGTCATGGATCTATTGACTAACAAATGTTCGAAGAATTGGCTGTCTCCTGTTGTGGTTCGAGACGCCGCCTCTGAAATTCGTGAGGGGCGACGTTTCAGTCTTAAGTAATTATCCATGCCCCCATCCTATGTTGTGATTTAGTTTGGCCTGTATCTTTGGTTTTTAACCTTACGGCTTTTATCCAGCTGGTGTCTGAGCCATCCAAAGACTCCCGGGTTTGGTAGGCACAAGGAAGCCTTCCACCACTCGATCACTGGCCCGGGGCATGTTCTTGACGACACAGTAAGTCCTTGGGAGAACAAGTCAATCACCCGAGTCCCAATTGCTAACATGCGGCAAACAGATCACCTTTAATACGCAGAAAAGCACTCAATGGGATGGCTTGCGCCACTTCGCTTACCAAAAGGAGCAGCTCTTTTACAACGGCATAACTCGAGAGGAGATTCTCCAACACCCGGATGGGAGATTGGGACTCCAGTGGTGGCATAAAGCAGGATGCATCGCAGGTCGAGGAATACTGTTGGACTACTGGGCTTACGCGGAGGCTATGGACAAACACTACGATGCTGCCCGTCCCCACAGCATCACCTTTGACGACTTGATGGGATGTCTTCAGTGGCAGCAACAGATGTCACCTGATGATCTTCAGCCTAGGGTTGGTGATGTTCTTATGATTCGCTCGGGGTTTTCAGCCCGATATCATGAGCTTCATGAGGATGAAGAGCGAGAAGTCGGTGAAGCGTGGCCACCGGCATCTTGCGGCGTACAGCAAGATCCCAAGCTACTGAAATGGCTTTGGGACAATCACTTTTCGGCGGTGGGAGGTGACGCTCCGGGCTGGGAGGCCTTTCCCGTCAACGAGAGCGCTGGCTTCCTCTTTCACGAGGTACTGATAGCTGGTTGGGGTTGCCCGATAGCCGAGTTGCTTTGGCTTGAGGAGTTGGCGACGTGGTGCCGGGAGAAGAAACGCTGGACGTTCTTCTTGTCGTCTTGCCCATTGAACGTACATGGAGGCGTGGCCAGTCCTGCCAATATGATAGCCTTAGTTTGATGGAATCGGTGTCTTTTCGTTTATGTAATACAAGTCATGGTTTGAACAAGCTGAAAATATTGTTTACTTGAAGTACCTTACCATCTGATTATGTCTGGGCAGAAAGAGAAGAAAGGGCGTTCTGTGATTTGGATAGTTCTTAGAGCGCCGCAGATATCTTCCCAGTTCCAGTCCTATACCATTGCACCGTAAAGGAGCTTGCTACCTCGTCTGATTGCCAGTATTTGCTGGGTAACTTAAGGACCCGATCGTCATCAAATAGAACCAAGACACTTTGTGTGTCAACTTCTAGACAGCGTCCTTGCAAGGCGGTTGCCTTTCCATGGGAGCCAACATGTTCTTCGAAGATTGATTTCTGAGCGTGGCTATCGGGGGCGGAGAACTTCAAAACGTGACCGTAACGACTTTGGCGGACCGACGACTCGAGGTGACCGAGGTAATAATGCTCGATGATTGGCGGTCCGGTCGTTAACGGCTTCACCGTGTCGAAAAACGGACCCGCAGCAGGACTGTTCCCAAACGCTTCGTGTGCTTCAATGCTGTCCCATTGCGTGATTGACACGGCGAATGGCTTTTCTCCATCATTTTCGGGTATTATAACGCCTGTCATGATTGATCGGATACCTGCTTGGGCCAGGAGAACGGGCTCCATATGTTTGCTGAAGGTGTCTAGGAACTCTGTAAAAGGGACCGCGAGGGGGTTCTGGACAAGCTCCGTGATCGGGCCATTGTTGGATGCCATATCTTTCTGTGTTTGCTGTTGATGTGTCGCGCATTAAAATATTATTGAGAATATCTTTATCTTTATCTGCCCGTGATATAGTATAAGTTGTTCTGCTTCGACGGAATTTCCGACGCGACCTCCGGGGTGGATTCAGAGCAGATGTCAGTTGTACCGTCGATATTCTTGAGCCGCGGCGCTTAATTACTGAAGGCAGACCGGCAATATGTTCTTGAAATCACTGCCAGAGCCTAAATACAAGCAGTATGACAATTTATTCAATACCATGATTGTAGGATTGTAGCGCAAAGGCTGTCCGAAATGCCGATGCGGCCGGGAAGTTTGGGTAGCGAAACTGAAATTCCGGCAGCGTCGGAAACGCACTTTTGGGCAAATACGGCTGTACAAAACCTCATTTTCGGCGGCTTAGACTGTATGCAAGTAACAATTATTGATTGCTCACGTTGCAGTCGCAAACATTCCAAATGTCAACTCAGCTCCCCCCACGGGGGTTGTTCCTTAACAATGAGGTTAGATATGGTCATGGTGAAAACAATCCTGCTGAGACGCAGCAAACTGATTCATTTCTGTCACTTAGTTCATGGATGCCTCGAGTTATCCTGGAGATAAAATAACACTTAGAAACCCGGTCGATGATACCGTCGTCGTGGATGATGTACAGATAGCGGGCGAAGACGACGTTGATCGAGCTGTAAGCATATCCAAAGAGGCCTTTCAGCAGGGCCCATGGGCAACTTTTACAGGTCCTCAGCGTGCGTCATGCTTGAACAAATTTGCCGACCTCGTCGAAAGGGATGCAGAACGCCTCGGACATGTGGAATCTCTGCCTACTGGTCGTCCGATCGCAGGAATCGTTCACTTCGACTTGGCCCACATGGTGCAGGTGTTTAGATGTATGCGAGAGTCACTTTATCCACTGTTTATTGCATGCTGGGTAGTTTCAGAGTACTGATGCAATGAATTTTGCTAGATTACGCCGGATGGGCCGACAAAATTGCCGGTCAGTCCTTCGCGGAGGACAACGGATTCGCCAAGATCGTACGTTACAAGCCGCTGGGAGTGTGCGCGAGCGTTGCCTCATGGAACGCTACTTTTATGTACATTGGATGGAAGCTCGCACCAGCACTTGCAGCAGGAAACACGGTTCGAACTCCCATGCGACAGGTCATTGCACTTGACTAAAGCATCTTGCAGGTCATCTTCAAGCCTTCCGAGAAGTCGCCTCTCGGAACATTGGCACTGGCTCCTCTCATTGTAGAGGCCGGCTTTCCCCCGGGCGTTGTACAATTCGTGACGGGCGCCCAAAAGACCGGAGCTTTACTCGCTTCGCATATGGATGTTTCCAAAATCAGCTTTACGGGGTCGATTGTAGGTGGAAAAGCCGTCCAAGAGGCTGCGACGAGGAGCAACTTGAAACGGGTGACTCTTGAGCTTGGAGGGAAATCTGCTGCAATGGTCTTTGATGACGCAGACTTTGACGTTGCTGTGGGTGGGTAAGTTATCTTCTTGTGTGAATCATTACGTATGGGAGCACTGAAATAATGTTTAACAGAGTCGCTGAAGGATTTCTTGCCAATTCGGGACAGATTTGCGTTGGTGAGACAGTCGTACCAAGGCAAGCTTGACAAGCCGTCATACTGACAAGTTTGATAGCGGCCTCGAGAGTGCTGGTTGAGGAATCCATCGCTGGGAAATTCCTTGCTGCCATCAAAGCTGTGTTTGAAACAGCTACGAAAGAACTGGGCGGCAATCCGTTGGAAATGACAACAAACCATGGTCCAGTCGTGGACAAACTACAATTCGATCGCATCATGTCCTATATCGAGAAAGGTAAAGAGACGGCAACGCTTGTGACCGGAGGAAAGAGGAAGGGCACAGTGGGTTGTTTCATCGAGCCTACCGTGTTTGTCAACCCGGAGGCAGACAGCCCGGTTTGGTCTGAGGAAATCTTTGGGCCAGTTTTGACTGTGAAGACGTTCAAGAGCGAGCAAGAGGCGGTCGAATTGGCCAATAATACGTCATATGGGCTGGCTGGTATGTACCAAAATTCGCGACTGCTTCTGAAGCTATCCATGGCTAATTGCTTTTCCTTTGATCAAAGCTTGCGTGTACACGACGGACCTGACTCGAGCTCTGCGTGTATCAGCAGCCTTGGAAACAGGCGGGGTATCTGTCAATTCGCCATTTCTTCCCGAACTCAACACGCCGTTTGGAGGAGTAAAGCAAAGCGGCCAAGGGAGGGAGTTGGGGGCATACGGGCTTTACAGCTACCTAGAGCCACAGTCTGTTCACATCAGGTAAGATAGTAGACTTCTGTCACAGCTCAAGACGTAGCTAATCGTTCTCAGCATGACGCCACCGTCAAAGCTATAGATAGGGGATTGATTGCTGGGGTTTCTAGCATAAGCTTTGCACATTTGCGCGAGGAGAGATACTGCTAGTAGTTGAATTATGATCGAATTAGCCACCTCATATCTGGCTTGCCCATTTTGCCTTGCTGTGATGCAACCCCGTGTTTGTAATTGACACAGCTACTGGTGAATTTTAACAACTTGCAAAATCACTGTGAGAACAAAGCTCGGGAGGTTCGAGATATTGTGGCCTTCACCGCCAAAATGTGCTCCTTGACGTGGATGTTTAATTAGAATTAGTTATGCTCCCCTGCTCCGGAATTCGGGCGAGTCCTGGCACTGGAAGCGCCGGGCTCAACGGAAGGACGACTTCCGGCTTCGGCTTAAGCCGGACACACGCACCTGTCCACGAACTTCTTCTTGAATAAATGGTAAGGAATATGCCCATCTGAAAACTCAACGGAAGCTCCAATTCAGCAGTTTGGAACGTGCGATTCATCCCTCCAGACCTGCACGATGGCTGAGTTCTACACGCGGCGGACGGTTGTCATCCCGGCCAGCACACCGGCACCGAGCGAGCCATCACCTCGGCACAATCTCACTCTGCCTCTTAGGTTGTCAGCTCATGACTACCACGTCCGTGACGCTGATGAATCTGGGTTGACTATTATTTTGACGCATGGGACTTCTTTCAACAAATATTTCTGGGAGTTGATCATCAATTCCCTCTTGTCTGAGCCAGACTTGCGGTCTAGAGTCAAGAGACTTATCGCCATTGACGCAGCAAATCACGGCGACAGTGCGGTGCTCAATCGGGACGCCCTCCCACCAAAAGGTTAGCCGAGGCCACGCGCAACACCTCGTGGAAAGACAGCAATGTCGATATTGACTGCACGCAGCATTTTGGCCGGATGATTCCCGCGATATCCTTCACACACTCAAATCTTTCGGCGTTCAGCAGCCTGTAATAGGGATTGGCCACTCGTTTGGAGGGGGAGCCATGTGAGTTTGAAGCAGAGGTCCTCCGGCCGCGACTCTAACTGACGCTACATCTCAGGTGTCATGCGGCCATGATGGATCCTGGAGCATTTTGGGCAACCATCTTCATCGAACCAATCTTGTTCCAGATGAAAGATCAGACCGAAGGCGTCGCGCGCATGGCTGCAAGACGTAGGGACAAGTGGGATTCCAAGTCAGTGACGAAAGCCGCCAGTGGGATGCACTACTGATCAGGGATGACAGGGCCGATCTTGTGAAGGCGTTTCAGAAGAACAAGGGCCTTCAAGATTGGGACAAACGACAATTAGATGTATATGTGGTACGCGGTGGAAATCTCAAAGGCTGCCCATAATCATTATACTGAAACAGCATCAGGAGCATGGGACAATTCCGATTGGCGACGATAGTGCGTCGTCGCCGAGAACGCTCAAGACGCCAAAGGAGCAAGAAGCGGTACGTCGAGGCTATGCAGAAGGCATGCTCAGATGGCAAATTTTAACTAATACGAATATTGTATCTTAGGCCACGTATCTTGCTGCGCCATATCCGGAGATTCTGGGCCTCTTGAGCCAGTCTCGAGGAGAACATCACTTCGTGTGGGGAGCCGAGAGCAAAGTGGTGCAAGTTTAACCGCCTCGGAATGAGTGACAAATACGAAACAAAGCTGACACAGAACCTAGGTCTGCTCCTGATCGAGAATCTGTTTCTCGAATCTTGAGGCCCCCTTCGACGACCCAGGTCATGTCTGGCGCTGGTCACCTGGTACGTTCTCCCCTCCACGCTGTGGTTAGCAAGTAAATAGTCTGCCCATTCTGACCTGCTGGGCAGATTCCGATGACGCATCCCGAGGGCTTGACGAGTATTCTCCAAGGCCTCGTTGCATCCATCCCTGAATATGCACCGCCTGCTCAGGTGAAGCTTTGACTGTCCGAGAGAGCCGAGACAGTCCCCGCTCCGCAACGGATCGAACGACCTATTCGGTGACGGAAATTCCGCAAAGCGTTCCGGATGCTGGAAACTAACGGGCCAGCCCCTCGAACTCCCGCGCAGCCGGTCTAAGCTGCTTCGAGGCAAGTTCGACGGCTACTGAAAGGCCTGACGCCACCAGAACGCGGGGGAGGACCGGGAGGTCAGCATTTTGAATCGCATTCTGGGGGAAACAAGATCTGGAGTCTGGGGTTTGTCCCCGGTCTCGACCGAAGCCCGGTGACGAAACGGGTGCGACGTAGTTCATTTTCATACAGTAGGCTGGAATCCTAATAAATCTTTCCTCTTAATCGTCTCAGCACCACCTGCAACACGCCCCCACTCGTACGTATGTCGTGGGCCTGCAATCTGCATCTCGCTCAAGCTCCTTCGTCTCGATTCTCAACCTCGTTTCTCCAAACTGCAACGATTTCTACACAGGCAACTTCATTAGTCACAATGGCTACTGAACCCAAGCAAGACTCTAGGGAGACCATCACCGTTGCGGATTTGGATGACGACGACAGCCGTGACTACGCCGAGGCATCCGCGGGACGCGACAAAAGAGGGTCCATCGATGACGATCAGCATCAACTACAACAACAACAACAAGGCACCCCGCCCAGCCCGGACCCTTCAGAACGTCCCGTAAAAAAGATGAAGAGAGGGAAATACATATCTAGAGCATGGTGAGTCCTGTCCTCTGGTCCATAGCACGAAACACCTCTTACGGCTTGCTGAATATCCCGGATTGTGTAGCACGTCGTGTCAACAACGAAAGATCAAGGTATCAACTTGCCCCACTGCGCCCAAAGCGCTTCGAGCCAATGCGAGTATTGACTTGAGCGAAGTGTGAGGGCGGCGAGCCTTGTGCACCATGTGTACTAAAAAAGAGACAATGCGTGTCTGCTCCCAGAGGCGGACAACCCAAGCAAGACCAGAAGAGCTGGGCCACGGGCTCTGAACCGGACTCGACGAACATGAATCCCCCCACCAAGTGAGGAAATAACGCCAATGTATTAATGTCCGCGTATTTCTGCTTACACGGACTAGTCTCAGCAGTGTATCAAACCACGAACTTTTGGCGCGCCTCGTCGAAGTGGAACGCCGATTGTGCGTAATACAAGGCCCAAACCAAAATGACAGATATCAGCCTCATCGTCATTCTCACGGCCATGGAGGTCCATCAGCAGAGGATCTCCCGACGCCTAAATCCACTGATCTCCAAAACGTCCTGGAGGCCGACGGCCAAACATTCGCTGGCGAGATTTCCATGAGCCCAGCATTCCAAGACGTAGATGAAAGTCTTGGCCCTGTCAATACGTCTTCCAAATCGACACAGAGTTTCTCCCCCCAAATATCCCATCAAAACTTCGCGTCATCGGCTCAAAAACGCCCCCGAAAAATGAGGGGCTGGTTGGAGGCTGTTCTGAAGCAGCATGGCATTGTCCCCGATGAAGAGGAGTGGCGAAGGTATTTGGTCGTCTTCATGGACGAAATCCATGTGCTCTACCCAGTACTTCACCGACCAACTATCTGGGAAACATTCAACGAGCTGTGGGAGTACTCTGCGCTCTGGTCCATGACGAATTCGGCCGAACGAGAGCAGAAGCGCATGTCAGCGGCTCTCATCTGTTTCTGTTTAGCATTGGGGCGCTGCAGTGTATCGACGAGAATGACTGACGCGAATGGCGTCCACTCTGCTGGGTGGAGTTTATACAGCGCTGGTGTGGCCCTGATGCAGGACACAATGGAGATGAGCAACACTGCAGCCAAGTCTTTGCTTGCTATGCAGATTCTTTTACTAAGGGTGAGGATCCCAGATAGATTCCGTCTCTTTATCCTCCTGTCTGTGTCGAATACGAGTAAGAAGATCTACTAACCGTCCGTAGGTGCTGTACCTGTTCCGCTTGGATGCGACCCAACGTGCGACTAGGATCCTGGCTCTCCTCGTCTCAAACGCCCACATTGTCGGCTTACACCGACAGAGCACCTATGAAGGCATGCCAATATTCTGGAGCCAACTCTACTGCCGCACTTGGTGGTCTCTCTATGTGCTGGATCGTCGATTAGCAATCGAGTCAGGTCGGCCATGCCTCATTCAAGACAGCAATATCGACACAGCTTGGCCCTTGGCCCTTGGAGATGACTGGCTAAGCCGCTTCTCAAAAAAGACAGACACGGCTCAGAGTCTAAAAGTCGAGATTGTTGCAGAGGTTGCAAGTGAGCCAATCACTCCAATACCCTACTTGACAGCTATGGTCAGATTCTCCCGAGTTGTGGGCAAGGTGTGGGAGCTTCTGTATGGTATGAAGGAGTCAACCAGTTCGTCCGCCATGGTCGAATATGCAGACACAGTGTTGTGTAACTTGTTGGGAAATCTGCCGCGAGATCTGGCATATGACCCAGCCATCTCACCAGATCTCCAGTTTGGAACAAGACTACGGTGGCAAGTCAAGCAAACAATGCTGCTATTCTCGGTACGAAAGCCATGATATCCAGCATATTAAGACTCTTGAGAATAAGCAATTCACTAATATTCTACCACGCCAGTGTACGACATTTCTTCGCCTCTTAATTCGACGACCCTTTCTATCGAACACAACTTCCGGTAGCCGCACAGAAGACGACGAGCTCGAATCTGTGTCACTTTGCGCAAGCCTGGCAGCTAGCATCCTCACCGCCCACGAAAGTATCGACGACGCTTCCCTCAAGTACTGTTTCCCACTCAGTCACTACCTCACCAGCGCCACAATGGTCATGCTTGGCCTTGTGACGAGGGAGCCTCAACTCAAGAAGAGGTACAAAGACATAATTCTGGCGGCCACCCGGTCCTTGAACATGTACAGTCATCGGATCTGGGTGTCAGGAAAGATGATGCGGTGGGTCAGCAAGCTCAGTGTGATAGTTCGTCGCACGCTGAGCGATGGGTCCTCGGAGGACCTGCATATGCAAAATGCGGATGACGAATATGATGCTGAGTCTGGAAGCCGTGTCGACGAAACACAACAGTCTATGCCTGGATCACATCATGGCTTGTCTCAAGCATCAAATCCGAATCATAGGCAATTCACCTCAGATGGCCGAACACTTCAAGCTTCTACACTCTCGAATGATGACATGAAGAGCTTGCAGGGACTGGAAAGAAGGGAGAGTATGGTTTCTGAACACACAACTGTGTTATCCGACAGACAGGCTGGGAATCCAGACGAGACCACCGACATATGGACGATGATGGAGACTGACAACGACAACCCAAGCCCAGAGCTTCCTGGGTGGGCCATGCTGGACTTCAACTTTGAGGCCATCATCAATGGCGATGGGTTGTATCCCGGAACATCCTCCGGGGACTTTTCTGCAATCCCAGAAGATGGCAAATCTACGACAGGCCGGGGTGATCAAGGCATGGGGTTTGACGTCGATCAATCGGTATTTGGTGCACTGGCATCTAATGGGCTGTTCGACCTTGATCTTAATGTGGACAAGGCTGTGCTGAGTCTTTGCAACTCGGCAGGTGATAAATACTAAGTACTACTAATTGAGCCTGCTTTCAATTTTCTGCTTCAGTTTCAACGCATCGTAGGGCCAAACAAGCCGCGGACTAAATTTTCTAAGTATATGGTGATTCACACTACTTCATCTATACGGCCCTGACTGCTCTATCCCTACAGCTTGGCGGACAATGGGGCATTGGTAGTCTCCGTGAAATGTTGAGCCCTGGCATTTTGCAATTTGGCCGGAAGGAGTCGTCGCAAGATCTTGCCAGCAGGACTTTGGAGAGTTGTTAGCGCTGTAATATCTAACAGACGGAATTGAAAAGTACGAAAGCCACCTACTTTCTCGGGATGGCAGGGAGAATGAACACTCCGCCCGTCAACTGCTTGTATCTGGCAACCTGAGAATGCACGTGTTTCAAAACGTCCGCTTTCAGGGCTTCTTGTTCGTCTTCGCCTTGGACGCTGGTACTAATGTACGCCATGGGCATCTCCGAAGTTCCATGCTCGTTGTAGGTGCCGCACACTGCTGCATCGCTCACGAGAGGATGGGTGATGAGTATCGCCTCCAGCTCCGCAGGTGCGACTTGGTGACTGGAAACCGATCAACCGTCAGTCACATGAGTGGAATATTGTAGTGAATACTTACCCTTTGACTTTGATCATTTCCTTTGCTCGGTCAACGATGAATAGATACCCTTCGTCGTCAACATAACCGACGTCGCCTGTTCTCAGGAATCCATCTGGCGTCATTGGGCTTTCAGCTCGCTTTTCGCCGTCAACATATCCTTGCATGATGTTTGGACCGCGGATTGCGAACTCGCCGACCTTTGCATCTTGTAAAAGGTCAGCACACATTTAACAGTGTGATAATCAAGAGCCCCTGGCGTCTTACTGACCTTTGTAGTTCTCATCTATCACTTTCATCTCGATTCCAGGCAACAGCCTTCCGATTGTGCCTGGAACATTGACCTCGTCTTCTCTTTGAGATGCGATGCTTGGGCTGGCCTCGGTCATTCCGTACCACTGAGTGACAACGCAGCCACATCTCTCAGCAAGCTGGTCTGCCTGTCGCTGGTTCAGAGGAGCAGCGGCGTTGATCAAGCATTGGACAGAGGAATAGTCCCATGTCGCAGCAATGGGGTTTTGTAGGAACTCTAGAGCAATCGGCGGGACGATGTTGATATGGGTGACTGTAAGCAGCCAATTAGCTAGAGATTAGATGAACACGCCGGGTTCTCAACAACGTACTTCGGTGCGTCTTTACTGCTTTCAATAAAGGCCCCAACTCGAATTTCCGAAATACCACGATTGGTGCGCCCTAGTTCAAATAATTAGTCCATTTTGTTTCAGACAATGTGTCTCCAGCCTTCAGCAGTCTCCAGCTTGCTTCACGTATAGCGCCTGGAAATACTGTGCTTACCTGGCTGATGTACTGGCAGCAGAATCCAGCGAGGCCAAGAACGTGAAAGAAAGGAACAATTAGGGCGAGCACGGTTTTGGGCGTAAACATTCCCTGCAGACCTTGTGACTGTTGGAATATGTTTGCAACAATATTTCCATGGCTGAGCTTGACTCCCTTGACCAGCCCTGAGGTTCCAGAGCTGAAGCAAATAAAAGCTAGCTTGTGGGCAGCAGTCCCTGGGGGATATTTGACAGGTTGGAAGTCAGCGGAGCCATTCTTGATGACTTGCTCAACTCTCAACACCTCATAAAGCCCAGATTCGGGATTTTCGGTGTCCCAGACGTACAAGGTTGGTACTTGCAGGAGTTTGGGCGAGATTTCGATAGCTGTGACGAGCTTGTGGAGGAGGGCTTTCTCTACGACGACACAAGCAGGCTGAGACAGCCCCAGTGCGTGTGCAAGCTCCTGGGTACCGAGTCAATGTTTGACCTTCCACTGAAAGTATTCTCGATCTAAACGGGTGGGATTTCTGTGGCTTACGTTCGGCTCATACAGCGGGTTCAAGGCGGCGATCACACCGCCGACGGCAAGGATGGCATGTACGCATGTTGGGTAATAGTTCTGTAGCACACATTCAGTTAGCATGACATGCAAGCTAGATCAATATAGTGGCGTATGGTTGGAGTGGTTACACGTACCTTGTTTGTTGATAAAATACCAACCACCGAACCTGGCTTCAGTCCAACTTGGTGCTGCAGATGATGGGCGACCTTACGAACACTCGTTCTGAAGCTGCTATAGGTGAAAACGACTTCTCCGGTGACGCCATCGATGATGGCTGGAGTGTCTGCAGGTGTATTGTTCAGGTTGTAGTCGAATAGAACGTCGGTTATGGTCGCGTCTTGGGGGTAGTTGAGTGCCTTTTGGCTCCGGTGGATTGTCATTGTGTCTAATTCCGTCTTCTGCTGTTGCTATACTGCTGCAGTGAATCCAATGAGAGGAACAAAGGTCCTCTAGGAGAGATAGTAATAAAGTAGGGATGGACTTTGAATGATTGTCTGGGCGTTCGGATGCCACCTATGGTAAGCTAGCCGGGCGTCTTACCCGTCCCCGACAGTCCGGTCCGAAGCGCTCCAAGTTCCGAAGCTGGAAATTCCCAATTCCGAACATGTGGCGGGCAATCACGCGCTCCGCCGTCCGGAATTATTTCCTGTAGATCATCTTGGGAAGAAATGGGCGATTGTGTATGGTTTGGTTGAATAAGTAAAATACCCTTTATAATCTTTCGTGTTGCTAACCGCCGTTTTGATTCCACACATCTCATCTCGTCGCATCTCATCACATCCCATCACCCAAATGCATTCCTCTCCTATCATCACTTTCACCGCAAAGATGTCTCCTCCAAAGGGAAAAGTTGCATTTATCACTGGTGCCAATGGCATCACTGGAAATGCACTCGTCGAGCATCTTATTCGACAGCCAGAATCAGAGTGGTCAGTTGTTGTCCACGATGATGCCACAGAACGCCTCCACTAACCTGTTTTCCTAGGTCCAAGATCATCATAACATCGAGACGAACTCCCAAGCAACTGTTCTGGCAAGACCACCGCATCAGATTCGTTGCTCTCGACTTCTTAAAGCCTGTTGAAGATCTCATCGAAAGCATGGCGGAGTTGTGTCACGACGTGACTCATGCCTTCTTTGCCTCTTATGTCCATGATGCCGACTTTGCCAAGCTGAGGGACTACAACGTTCCTCTGTTTACCAACTTTCTTGTCGCAATCGATGTTGTTGCTGCGAAAACCCTGAAGCGGGTCTGTCTCCATACTGGAGGAAAGGTTCGTGGAGAGGTATGGCTAAGCGTCACGAGCGATGCTAACCTATGCTCAATTACAGTACTATGGTGTCCATCTTGGCCCTGTTGAGGTGCCCATCCACGAAGGAATGGAAAGATACAATGATCACGGAGAGAACTTCTATTACCCACAAGAAGACTTCATGTTCGACCTCGCTTCAAAGCGGACATGGGATTGGAACGTCATCCGACCCAACGCTATTATTGGCTTCACCCCAGCAGGTTAGCAGGCCAACTCAAGTCGTCCTTTCCAGCATACTGACTGAAGGCAAATAGGAAACGGGATGTCTGCTGCACTTACTCTCGCCATCTATATTCTCTGCTGTCGAGAAGCCGGCCAAGTTCCCATGTTCCCTGGCAATAAATATTTCTTCAACTCGGTTGATGACTCTTCATATGCACCCAGTCTGGCAGACATGAGCGTCTGGGCCTCCACAGGGGAGCACACCAAAAACGAGGCATTCAACCATACTAACGGCGATGTCATCGTTTGGAAATACTTTTGGCCCAAGATTGGGCAGTACTTTGGCGTCGAGGTTAGTGAATTATGAATTAAGACAGATTACGTCTGGTCTACACCTTTCGGTCACTGATCCCAGCGTGTAGATGCCCGAATCCGACTCATGGAAGGCCAACGGGGAAGATCAACGCATGGCGCACAACTTCTACATGAGTGACTGGGCCAAGAAGAACAAGAATGTCTGGCAGGAAGTGGTTCGAAAGCACGGAGGCAACCCAGACGCCTTTGAATGGGGAACCTGGGACTTTTTCGACTGGGCCGTTGGTAAGGCTTGGTCCACCATCGGCTCTGTGTCCAAAGCACGCAAGTTCGGCTGGACAAGGTACGATGACAGTTATGACTGCTGGATAAACACCTTTCGCTCTTTTGAGAATGCAGGAATCCTTCCTCCTTCGACTGTCCTAGACGTGGAACGGGCTGAAAGGCAAGCTAGACTGCGACCGCACCCAGCTGACGCCGTGGCATCTCGCCTGGGAGAGAATACCCCAAAGCAGAATGGCTTTGCCAAGAAGCAGGAGAATGGATTCAAGACAAATGGCTTCAAGGACGTCATTGTCAGTGTTAATGGCGGCTCAGAGTTAGAAACGCCTGCTTGACGTGCTGTTTCTGTGAGCAAATGCACTGATATGGTCGCTGAGTCTTGTGTTCTAACTTGGAGAAGATCTTGTTCGAGTCGCATGATATTTTATAATTTTTCGATAGTTATTCAAACCAGTACCATTATCTTATTTCGAACCCTGAAACAGTGGTTGTCATACATACAAATTAGGGGTTGCGAACCCATCACAGGAGGGAGCGTAGAACTGAGCCAGTAAGCTGAATGCAGAGGGTAGCATCCTTGATGGGAGGGGAAATATGTTGTATGCCAGGAAGAGAAACTCAAAGTAGAAAGATAGAGGTAATTGGAGGACAAGGCAGACTGGACGTTTACAATTCGGTACCACGCCAGTATTTCCCTAGGTATTCTTGTGAATATCCATCAAGAAAGACGCCTGTATATTCCCTATATGTCGTTCGGGAGTGAATGTAAACTGGTAAAATTAGCAGCCTTTAGCTGTGCAGGGGAGCCCACATTCACAAGATAGGCATGAGACAGAAAGAAATGATGTAGATGTTATTTAGCACTTGTACCTTCGGACGTCATCACACAAGATTAATTACCAACATCACCAGACGGGCAATCCCCGATAACCATTTCCCAACTTCATGCGTGACACTGCGCCAGCCCTGCCGAAAGCCTTGCATACATCTCTCGAAGCAGCTCATCCGACGCATTCGCATTCACCGAGAGACACTCTGTCACCAAAGTCCCATAAACCTCACCGCAATTTGCTATCAACGTCTTTGGTGTCCCGCGAATCAGTCGGCCGCGAAAACTGAACCAGTCCTCCTCAGACGCCTCGCCCGCCGCGCTTTTGAACTCCTCTTGCAAGTCGGACCACAGCCCGACGGCGAGCAGGACGAGTCCGAGGGAGTACACGTCGAAGGCGGCACGATACCGCTGCCGGGGGAAGTGGCGCTTCGTCGGGTGTTGGTAGACGTCGAGGTTGATGCGCCATCGGTCCTGGTTGTGCGTCTTGTTGGGATTCGCTCTTAGAGAGTACACATCCGAGTCCGAGGAAGAAGTGTATTCGCTAACATACTCAGCCTTCTCTCTCTTCCTCCGTCTCACGTAGCGCACTATCGTTGGCGTGGCCTTTTCGCGGCCGAACCACCCTTGCGTTGGTTTTTCGCGGCCGAACCAAGCTGAGACTTTGGCGATGGGGTTTTTGGATTTGGGATTTTCGTGGGAGGACTGTGAGCTACGATTCCTAGAAGAGGCAACTCTCGGAGGTGCGGCGTACCTTTCGACCGTTTGCTCAGAGGGAGACGTGGGACTAGAGGGAAGAGGCGTGGGAGGTTCATTGATGCCCGTATCGGCCTCCTTCAGAGATGTATCTGTCGGATCAACTGTTTCGTCATCTACCACTTCCTCGGGCCTGGAATATTTGTAGCCGACGAGATACGGATGATCCAGGTCTAAGGCGGTGGCAGTATGCTCCTCGAGACCATTTTCGTTAGGCTTGCGAAAGAAGATGATAGACTCGGGTCGGATGTTCCTGTGCAGCCAGCCGCTGGCGTATAAGATAGTGACGGCACGGACAAGCTTCCGGGCCAGCTCGAAACGCAGACCAAGGGGAGGACATCTCGACTCCTGCCGGGAATCGGAGGATGACAGCAGCTCGGAGAGGGGCACTGGTGTCTTCACACTCATATCGTCAGACGGAGCGCCTGGCCGATGAGCCGCTACGGTTGGGGGAAGCTCGTAGACAAAGCCTATCTCTCCCTTCAGCTGAACGAGCGAGCGTAGCTTGAGAGAGAGGAGTCCTTCCGTGATGGGCTGTTTGCGGAGAAGGCGGCGCAGCTTGAGGATGTCCTCCAACACGGGGTCGCTTTCTTCATCATTCCTCGTGTAAGTTTATTGATGCTGACAAGTCAAAGATCGTGGCGGTCCGCCGCTTGCTTACCTGGCCATGAGCGGCGCTTGCAATGGGATCGAGTTTAATGCCGTAGCGATCTAGCAATTTGTTGGTGGTGAACAGCTTCCCGAGGCTGTAGAGAGCAACGGCAACTCCGTAGGCCTTGTGTGGCTTGTCCCCCAAGTATGTGTCAATTTTCCTAGGGTCATTCACACCTCCATTTGCCTTCACCTTTCCGTCGTGAAGGAATTCGATTTCGATTTCCCAGTAGGCGCCCCAGGAGCTGAGTATGCAGTGCTGGACGGCTAGATGCCTCTGGAGTGCAGCTGCGCTGTCCGACGCATCTTGGAAATCGCCGTAGAATTTATATCCCTCCTTACAGAGGGAATACAGGCTTATGATACCGATTGCGAGGCCGGTTACGTCTATTCTTTCGGTTCAGGAGCTGACAGGTCAACAACATGGATAGTTAGAGAACAGCCTGATTCGGGCGGGGTAAGTTAGTGAAGTCGTCGCGATTTTCGCGTCACGCTGCAGGCTGTGCCAAAAATATCAGGCATAAATACATTGGATAGTACTACTCAGCTCTGCTCCAATTGGCTGTCAATGCCATGTGCATGCTCCGGCTTGAAGCTGAACAGTTGGCAAATAGACCTGACGCCACAACGGCCACAGTGAGGCTAAACGCCTTGATCTACGGAATCAATGCTCGGAGGCCACTTGAAGCTCTCCTTTACTTCAAGCAATTCAGAATATTTGAGCGCGCAAACTTCGTCTTGAATTCGGGCCGTACGTCTGCTCTTCTTCACTTAACCTTCAATCCAAGAAGCATCGCAGTCATCACCGAGAGTAGGATATAGAAGGCACTGGCCTTTCTGACAACAGCAACTTTCTCACAACGACAAAATTCACTCTCTACATGCTTAAGCCCTCAACCCAGTTCCGTCAGCGAGACCGGAATCCCGACACGCACATCGAAATTACCTAATAAGGGTCTGATAAATGGTGGTGGCAGGTGATGAAGGCCGTTCTAGACAACTAGCCTAGCCTATGTAAGTGACCTAGTCTAGACTATGTAAAATAAGTGCTAAACGCACAGAGCGGGGTTCTTGGTTCCTTATGGCTTGGTCAAGTCCGTTATCTCACTCCAGCCACGGAATTTTGCGGAATTTCCAGTAGAGTTGATGAGGCTCGTCGCGGGGATGGCTTAGCAGCCCAATACGGACCTAACGTGTAAGCCACAACTATCAAGGCCGGGGAAGCGACGAACCCCATGGGGACCCCGGATTCGCAATTTCGGAACCCAGGATGCCGTTGTGGGAATTTGACTTAGCTTTAGGTCATGAACATGTATATATGAATCAACTGAGTCCGTTGGGTGAGAATAAATGCCTTGTATTGCTCCAAGCTGAACCGCACCCACAGTTTGGCTACTCCTTCTTGTCTAACCTGGGCATTAACACAATGGAGAAACCAGATGTTGAACACGTCTCCAATGATGAAAGATTGGAGAAGCATCCCACAGTTGAAGCATTCCCGCAGTCCGCAAGAGCTGAAGGTGGTGTTGTCCTAACCGTTGATGTTCCCGGAGAGTCACCTCTTCAACTTGCTGAAGATGGTCATGTGAGCATCTTCCCTGACCTCTACCTATGTGTTGCCGGCTAACTCACATCTTTTCGTTTAGACTGTTCTTCTCCCACAGCCCACTGACGATCCCAGCGATCCCCTGAACTGGCCATCCTGGAAGAAGCACGCTATACTTCTCACAATCGCGTGGGGGGCGTTCTGCGCAGACTTCACCTCGGCCGCCGGCAGTGCTACAATTATCCTACAGGCTACAGAGTGGCACGAAAGCATCAATACGATCAACGAGACCAACAGTATCAATGTTTTGATGATGTAAGAGGCACTGCTGTAACTGCTTGGTGTTGACATCCGCTAAACTTCGTTCCTTTACTTGAAGGGCTTTGGGTGGCTTGCTCTGGGTCCCGATGACCTCCTTCATTGGACGGGCCCCGACCCTGTTCTGGTCGCATCTTCTTGGCCTCCTGTTCTCCATCGGCACGGCGTTGTCGCCAAATTTCGTCACCTTCTACGCCATGCGAGCCCTGACCGGATTCTTCATCACGTCTGCCCAGACGATCTCGGTTGCATTCATCAAAGACATGTTCTTCTTCCACGAACGCGCACGGAAGATTGGGCTGTGGGCATTGCTATACATTGCCTCGCCATTCTGGGGGCCCTTGATCGGCAATTTCGTCCTCGGCGGGACCAACTCCTGGGAAAATGTCTTCTGGGTCTGCGTCGCTGTCTGTGGCGTTGACATGATCTTGATCGTCAGCGTCCTCGACGAGACGTGGTACAATCGTGACATCGCCTCCTCCGATCAACCTCCCCGCAGCCAGAATCTATCAGCAAGGCTGTCTCGGGTCATCGGTATTTGGGAGCTTCGGCATCATCGCCTTTACTACCAGACGGTTTATGACTCCTTCAGGAGATATATCCAGACACTGATCAAGCCGCCGATCTTTCTTGTCTTGGTGGCTTAGTTCGTCATTTCCTGTTTCCCTCTACGTGCTGTATTGTGCTGACTCCTTATGGCGTAGCCTACTCTTCTTTGCATGGGCAATTGGAATCAACATTACAACCGCCATCCTTTTCGGCACCCCGCGCGAGTTTGGTGGCTATGGCTACACATATAACGGTGTTGGGTTTCTCTACTTCTCACCCATCGTGGGCATCTTTTTGGGGGAAGTCTTTGGCCATTTCTTCAACGACTCCATTGCCCGTCGTTACGCCAAAAAGCACCATGGCGTCTTTGAACCTGAGGTCCGCCTCACGACGATTTACATCTCATCCGTCTCCATGATTGCCGGGCTTGTCCTGCTTGGCCAGGCGCTTCTCCGCCACTTGTCTGTTGCGGCAGTTATCATGGGCTGGGGCTTGCACAGCTTCGGCATCATGACCGCCTCCGTTGCAGTGACAGCCTATATTTTAGATTCGTATCCGAATGCCCCTGCTGAGGTTTCAGGCTGGAGTAATTTCGCTCGTGCCATTGGAGGCTTCGGCGTCGGGTACTTCCAGCAGCCATGGGGTGCTAAAGTGGGATATGGCGAGAGCTTTGGTACGCAAGCCGGGATCGTCGGTGTTGGGCTTGTTATAGTGGCTATGGTCCATCGATATGGCCACTCGCTTCGGCTTAAAGCAGGGCCAGTGAGGTAATATGCCTAGTCATTTACATTGGTAGTCCAGCTTGGACGTTAGGCAGGAGGCGGGAGCTTGCTGAGGGACAATAGTTTGGGCCAAATATTGGAAGGAAGATCATTACGAGTCCGAGCAATGGCTAGACTAACTCGTACTTTTGTAATTATTTGCATATATCAGGTGCTAACCGGTACTTCGCTGCAAAGACACTCTCAATGTCATCATTGAGACCCGCACAGTTTAACGTAGCCGTTGGTGCTCGATCACTACTCGCACATGCTCTGGTGGTGAACGGACCTGTGCACTTAAGTTCCAGGGACAACGTAGTAGCTTAAATTAGCCTACACAAACTCGCGAAGGTTCTGAAGAACTTTTTCTTTTTCGCGGGCAGAAGACAGCTCCCTAGTACCCGCTCCTCTCGTAACAGGCTACTAATAAGAACGAATGTCGCGAGACGTTATTTTCTGAGCGATATTGTGTGCTTGTATAAGTACGTGTCCAGAAAAAACAACAGACAGATGACGAATACTAAGCGTTGGAGGTCATGGATTGAGTGAACTAATCCCGTTCTGCGGATACCATTGAGTACTTTAATTGCACCACTTCAAAGCGAGACCATGCCTTCCGAGCTGAGAAAAGCTTCTACAGCGTGGAAAGTTCTCCGGTAAAAAGAATTATCTTTTTCATACTCTAATTCTTTAAAAGGCTTCAGGAATGATCGTCATTGACGAATCAAATCTTTAGCAGCACAGGTATCATCTCTCTATGAGCAAGGCCAAGCTCCCTTTCCAAGCGCCGCATAAGGATCATCTGTCGACGGGGGTTTCTTCTCAATACGTCCTGAATATGGAAAATGGAAATAAATAACACCAGAGGACTAATGCACAGTTAATAGTAGGCTTTTGGAAAGCAGCGAAACATGCGATAGAACAGAGAAAGTAATGAACATACATTTGAGATGCCAAGGCATCCAGCCATGGGGTTGATTCAAACAGCTCCCCAAGGAGGGTTTTCAGAGCGGTCGGTACAAATTGGTCCCATATCGAGCCCAATTTCAATGCATATCGGCCATACTGGCGATTGCTGGAGTTATGCTCCGACACGAAGGTGACTGGTGGTGGGCTGATAATGGCTCCATCCAAAGGGGGGTGACCGACCACGAGTACCAAGTTGACGACAATGAGAACATGTATTATCATGGGCTATAGTCCAAATATAAATTTGAAAGGAGACATGCTTGACCTTTTTTCATAACAGGTCTCAGGTCTAACTCTCGAAGTATGCATAATAGAAGTTGAGATTGAGGAGCGGCGTCAGCGGAGAGATATTCCTGCCGATGACGCCGATGGAGGGCCACACGTGACTCGGCATTTTCTCTAATCACCCGTGTACTGAGGAAACGACCGGCACCGGTCATGGAATACTCATTCTTGTTGATGGGAGGAAACATATCATTTGAAACTTTGTTCGGTATTTGTCATTGATTCGGGACCTCGTATTGAGACCACACATAGGTCGAGGCCCTATGCGACTCATGTGTGTAGATGACTCCTTTAGTCTAAGCAGTAGGCTCACAATGACAACTGCATCTACGGCTAGTGGTACTTGTATCTGTACTGTACGTCACATCCATATTTTCTGTCTTATAAAATGGTCTTTCTCTCCCTCAGGCGCACCCTGAAGCCGCTCTGCTTTACAAACCAGGCATTGTGCAGTGTCCAAGATGATTCCGGGTTAACAAGCTCAATCTAAGAGTATAAAACGAGTCAGTCATCGGTGAAGAGTGGTTGACTGTCCACTTCTCTCTTACTTACCTCAAAGGTCCTAAGCATGGCTGGGACCAGTTTGTACATCTCCAGTAAGGAAATGTTCTTTCCAATGCAAGTTCTTGACCCTGCACCAAACGCGAACAGTGTGTTCTTCATCTTGGCTTGTTCCTCGGTGCTTGCATCAATCCATCTTTCAGGTCGAAACTCTGCAGTATTGGGTCCAAAAATACTCTCGTCTCGATGAATCACCCATGCTGAACAGCCAACAATCGTGCCACCAGGTAGATGATGTCCCGTCACGGTCACACCTTGCGGCGGAACAACACGTTCAAGTGTAAGGCCAGCGGCTGGATGACAGCGTAGAGCTTCGTTAATCACGGCACTAAGATAGGGCAGCTCTCTCACTTGGTCCCATCGCACAAGTGCGTCGTCGCTCGAGAATCTGCCAGCCTTGTGTTCGCCAACGAGCTCATCAGTTAGTTTCTTCATCGAAGCTGGGTTCCTGAGCAAGTTGTAAAATATGGCGCGTAGTGTGATTGCCGTGGTGTCCGAGCCCGCAAACATGTTAGCCACTGTAAGAGCCAGTACCCGATCCTTGCTGATGAATGCAGGATCTTTAACACTGGCTTCTGTGAATCGAGACAAGAAGTCTTTTCTCGAAGGGCCCTTTCTGTGTAGCTTCTCTCCCACTTCTTCGTCAATGGACGGGCGGCTGGCCATCTGTTTCTTGGCAAACTCGACCACAGGGGAAGTGGAGTTTCCCAGCTTGAATTTAGCAAGCCAGAGTCTGATCGGGTTTTTGAGCAGTAGGCGATCGAGAAATGGGACTTGACCAACCTGAGAAGGAATCAGTCACTCTTAAGGAAATCTAGAGAAGGCGACATAACACGACAACTCACCACGGCAACGTAATTCAGCAACCACTCCAGGTTTCCGATAATGTCATCTACATCAATACCACGATCAACAAACCCCAACCGTTTGGAGTACGTCAGCTCCCCGATGACATCGAACGCATAGAATTGAAGCCACTTTCCAAGATCGCATACGCCGGAATCGTCACTCCGATTGGCGTATCGTTCCTTTAGCTGTTTGAGAAATTCGGTGGAGGTGGAGTCGACGAGAGGTTCGAAATTGACGAGAGTGCTCATTGCGTAGGCATTGGAGACTGCTCTCCGGAGCTTGGCATGGAATTTGTCATCGGTGGTATTGAACATGCTTTGTAAGGGGGTTCCATTGGCGGTAGTTTGTTGAACAGGATAGAAATCCGACTTGAAGTTGTTAGTAATGAGACCATTTGTGCAGTCATACGTCAATTGCTAGAAGAATCAAGGTGTGCATACCTTGGTAAACCCCGAATTCAGGCCATAGATAATCTTAATAGCCTGCGGATCGCCTACCGAAACCGTCCGTGGACCAAGCCTGACGATGTTTCCATATTTCTCGTGAAGCTTGATGTGCACCAACTCGGGCCGACGTCCCCAGACGACGAAAAGCCTCCAGAAGTCGGTAAAGCCTGCAAGCAGAGGGCCGGGGATTTTATTCAGTCCTCCACCAAACCTATTGACTGCAGCTTTGATCACAATGAAGGCCACAATGCAAAGAAGCACTGCGCCACTTGACTGGGGGATGATGTGGTTGACAATCATGGTTGTGGATCTCCTGTGCAAGTGTAAGAGAGGTTTATTTGGCAGGCCCTAGTAAGTAAGAAAGGTCCTAGACAAGGGTTGAGGTTGTGAATGAAATTGCCAATTCTCTATTGATCAATTGAATCCCGCTCCGTGCCGGAACTGGATCGGACGCGGGATTCAGCACCGCTGTTCCGTCAAGGTGAGTCGGGACGGAATGTAGCCGGAATTTTGACCAACATTCCGGTAACACTGGACAGGGTCATGATGCGCTACCAAGCCGAAACTCTTAGACAAACAGCACAGTAAAACTCACAAGTTGCCCAAGGTTCGATGCACGGAATTTTCACCTATCAATCTATCAATCGTCAACATGGCTGCCCTTTCCGCTGATTTAAAGAGCAAGTGGCTTTACGGCTCTCCATTGCCCTTTGCGGAAGGACCATGGGCAAGGGGATGTCCGAGTCCGTATTACCGAGAAAGCCATCGGCGGCTTCGGCACGCCATGAGATGTTGGGTCGAGAAGGTACGCTTTTAATCTTCGAACCTCATGATTGTGTTTCCAAGGTCTTGGTGTTGATAGCGAAGCAGTATTTGATTCCCCATGTCCACGAGTGGGAGAAATCCGAATCGCTTCCAAACTCACTCTACAAGCAAGCGGCCGATGATGGACTACTCATGCCAATGGCATCTGGGGCCTCCATCGGTGCTGCTTGGAGCGCGCGGTATCCCACTATCGGTGACATCCCCGCCAGTGAATGGGACGGCTTTCACGATTTCATCATCCATGACGAGTTTGGACGCGTTGGAGGTATTGGGTAAGATCCACTATGAGCCTTGGGAGACTGTGAATAGCTAATGATTTCTAGAATTGAAAATGGTTTGGTTGGCGGTGTTGTGAGTATTCTGTGTTTGCTCGGTGAAGCTCGCATCTGATTAGTTGGTTCAAGACACTCGCTGTTCCCGCCATTGCGAGGTTTGGCTCCGAGAAGCTGAAAGAAAGGTATACCATTCTATTCTTGTCATTAAAGTGATCCTTATTAACCCGGAACCATGTATAGGGTTCTACACGACATTCTATCGGGCAAATCACGCATTGCGCTGGCCATCACAGAACCTGACGCTGGCTCCGATGTCCGAGGCCTCCAGACCGAAGCAGTTCTTTCCGAGGACGGCTCCCATTTCGTAATCAACGGTCAGAAAAAGGTTTGCCATTTACGCTTTGCATCTGTACCCATTGGAAAATGTGCCTCGTCGAGCTGACACCACAACGTAGTGGATAACATCCGGCATGTACGCCGATTACTTCTTGACTCTGGTTCGAGAGGCATCTGGTAACTTCACTCTGTTGGTAATTCCTCGAACCGAAGGTGTCTCCACAAATCACATGAGTATGTCTGGGTCTACAGCCGCTGGCACCGCGTTTGTTGAGTTTGATAATGTGCAAGTGCCGCTGGATATGGTTGTCGGTGAACGCGAAAACGGGTTCAAATATGTTGTGTCCAATTTTAACCATGAGGTAAAGTTATTCGGCACATCGAGTGAGATAGCCACTTACAGAAAATAGCGGCTCTTCATCGGAATGCAAGCTCTGAGGTGTGCAAGAGTGTGCTTGGAGGACTCAATGAAGTAGGTCTCCCTCTTTCCATGTAAGTTGCCCGGCGCTTACAAATTCCGATAGGTATGCCTTGAGCAGGGAAACTTTTGGAAAGAAGCTCACCGATCACGGTAAGTTTTACTTTATGCTTCGAAACGATCTAATGTTGGATTGATACCTGACCAAGTCCGCAGCCGTGATACGATTCAAGTTCGCAAATATGAGTCGGGAGACTGAAGCGCTCCAGGCGTGGATAGAGGTAGGATACGGAACCATCCAGTATAACCACTGGAGGCGAAAAGCATTTGGAAGCGATTGGCTGATTCTTTCTCCAGAGTTTGATCTATCAACTAAGCCAGCTGTCTCATCCGGAAGGGGAATTTCTCCTCGCAGGCACTACGGCCCAGCTCAAGGCACATGCTGGGATTGTTTTGGAGCATGTCGTCCGTGATGCTATTCAGATTATGGGTGGGATCGGGCTGACTCGTGGTGGTCGAGGAGAGAGAGTTGAGCGCATCTGGCGAGATGTCAAGGCGATCACGGTGCCTGGAGGCAGCGAGGAAATCTTGCTGGACTTGGCTACCAGGCGAGCACTGAAAATCTCTGCAGAACTGCAGAATCTGGATGTCAAGGGCCGTTTGTAAACAAGATTAGGCACGTGTTTTTGCTCAGAATTGGAGTAAATCATTAGTTCTGTACATTGGCCAACATAACGCAAATGATGTTTCTACTTCTATTAGAATAGACAAATCTCGACGCCGGCTAATACTATACAAATCCGTAACCCTTCACGTTTGATTGAGAATCTAACCTCAAGTAATCTCTTATCATCCATGTCAAGATTGAGGGCTGACGCCAGTCTGGCAAATTCTACCTCACAGCGACCCTAACACCTCTCACTTCCACACACCTAATCTTGAAAGCTTGATCCCAAACCCTTGCTCGAGAGTCGGGCTCTTCGCCTTTAGTCCTACACATACGTAAGTGAGAAGAGCATCATTTGTTGCGCTTGCTTGCATCAGCCATAGAAAAGGACAGGCGTGAGAACGAGATCACCCGGGCTTTTACCCATCTGTTTTCCCCACGCCGACCGCCAGACCTATAACCTCTCCCAAGGATGGTCGACCTCTGTATTCCCTGTTCCCCCGCCGGCTAAAATGTTCCAAGGATTGAATGCGTTGAGAGATTATCCACATCAGCTACACCGGTGACTCATTGAGGTCAGCAACGGAAGTCCGGGAAGGCAGCCGGTTAGTCCGCTTACTATGCAGCTACTTTTCTCACCCTCCCACTCATTGCTCGGACTCAAAGAGGACCAAATTCCAATACTCCTATGAAGATCGGATTGTCTATAATATACATAAGTAAGGCCTCCTACCGCTAACCGCACTTAACATTTATTCACTCCCTCAGAACAACCTGCCTCGTCGTCTCAGAGACTAAAGTTCAGTAAAGACATTATTCACTATGACACTCAACCTCTCCCAAGCAACTGTTTACAATGAAGACTGTGACTTGCATTATTGGTACCGTGGCACAGGTCCTCTTATCACCTTTGTCCCTGGTGGAAACGGCCACGGGCGGCAATATTACCCGATTATGGCTGCCCTGTCCAACAAGTTCACCTGCGTGACGTTGGATCGACGCCAGATGTCAGCGAGCAAAGCCAAAGTCAACAAGAAACTGAGTCCGCCCCAGCAAGCTCGAGATATCCGCGCCGTTATCTTGGCCATGGGGTTCGAGAAGTCCATCATTTTTGGCAGCAGCAGCGGTGGGATTTTTGGGTTCCAGTTCGCCCACGACTTTCCCCAGATGGTTGACCACCTAATCGCCCACGAGGCGCCCACCTCATGTCTGCTCCCGGACGCTTCCGAGATTTTCGACTGGTCTCTTCACCTCGTTGAGGTCTACGAAACTCGCGGCCTAGAGGAGGCAGACAAAGAGTTTTCGGCCACGCTTATTGGGTATGACGCTGAGGGGGTGCCGGCGTGCGTGAAACCAGACCCATGGAACAAACGGAACTTCTGGGAGAATGAGTTTCCGATTCTGCTAGGGTATGTGCCGAACCTGTGGCGCCTAAAGGATAATGGAACTAGCATTGGCCTGATGAGGGGCGTTCGCTGCAAGGATGCATCATTTGCTAGGGCGACGAATGAGCAAGAGAAGATCCTGGGCTGTCTGAGGTTCGATGTCCCGGGCCACCATCAAGGGTTTGAGGTTGAAACTGAGGCATTTCTCCCGTATTTCTTAGATATGTTGGATACTCTAGAAAGGAAGAAGATGGATAGCACAATGTAGATATTAACACTACTGAAGCTTGAATATGTATTATTCATCCTCCATCTAGCCTATACTAGGGTACACAAGTTAGTAATTACCTCCATTCCTTGTTAGGTCGCCTTCTCCTGTTTCATTACTCTACGTATACACAATTGTTATGAAAATAGCCCAATCTACACAGTGCTGCTTGGCAGTCGATCGTGAATCGTATAAATTACGAAACATGGTGAGGTTCTTGATCTACTATTCTCAATTTTCAATATAAGGCTCTACAAGACATTTGCGTACTAGGTTGATGTGGTCGAGGACAACATATGGGAGGTCAGCTCTCACGAGGTAACCACACCGCATAACTAGTTTACGGGACCCAGAGTCTACAGAGTATCGAAGGATGGTCTGGCTAGAGGAGAATCGATAACTATATTTAACGTAGTAGATATCACACTACGTTACTGCTACATCGCTTTGATCTATCTTATGATATCGACTAAGCCCAACGGACTTCCAAATCGCAGCAAACATAATCCTTGATATATGCGTTCTTACAACTTAGCACCTTTGCC
Organism: Neonectria hederae; assembly: GCA_003385265.1. Classification (NCBI taxonomy): domain Eukaryota; kingdom Fungi; phylum Ascomycota; class Sordariomycetes; order Hypocreales; family Nectriaceae; genus Neonectria; species Neonectria hederae. The sequence goes on along the minus strand of QGQB01000094.1, from coordinate 145,699 downwards.
CTCATGAGACCTTTTCTCTTTGTCTCTCAGCATGCGTCTGAGTATCTTTCCACTTGCAGTCTTTGGAATAACCTCGATGAACTCAATACCACCCATAAGCCATTTGTGTCTCGCCTTGTGTTCCTCTACGTGGCGGTGGATTGCCTTGACCGTTTCCTCCTCCGACATTTCAGTAGCCTTGGAAGATTTTACAACGAAGGCTTTGGGCAATTCGCCAGCATGGGCGTCTGGGACTTGGATAACAGCACAGTCGGCGACGAGGGGGTGATCGAGTAGGTGAGATTCCAACTCAGCTGGGGCGACTTGGTGACCCTAGGGAAAGTTTTAGTGGAGGATCGGGAAGACAGGTGAGGGATTGGCTACGTACCTTCACTTTGATGAGCTCTTTTATGCGGTCGACAATGACGAAATGATCATGGCCGTTAGGAGACTTTCGAACGACGACCTCATCGCCTGTCTTGATCCAACGACCGTCGTCGTCAAACACGAAAGTCTCTGCTGTGGCCTTCGCATCGTTGAGATAGCCCAAGACAATGGAAGGTCCCTGTACTAGGAGTTCACCTGGTGCTTCGTAATCAAACACCTCGTTGCCCTTGAAGTCAATAATTTTGGCTTTGATGCCGGGGAGAAGTGACCCAGACGAGCCGACGAGGACATCCAGCTCGCTTGTTGAGACTACCACGGTGGCGGTCTCGGTCATACCTGAGGTAACTAATCAGCAACGACCCATCAATAAACAAGAGGTATAATCAAAGACTTACCGTAGCCCTGGCCTACCTTTCGCCCCGGGAACATCCTCAATAGAGCGTCCACTGTCTCACCCCCCAATGGCGCAGCGCCCGTATATATGAAGCGGATGGTGCTAAGATCATACTTGGCGCACTCTTCCTGTCGACTCAACATCTGAACCAGGATCGGAGGCACGACGCTGATCTGCTCGATACGGAACTTCTGCACTGCTGCTAAAAATGACTTGAGTTCGAAGCGAGGCAGAACGATGATCTCGTCTCCGCGATATGTGCCGACGTGAGCAACAGGAACTAGGCCATATATGTGGCTGAAGGGAAGCAATCCGAGCATGACCTGGGTGTTGATACCTTGCGCTTTGCGACCAACGCTGTCATAGATGCTCTTTTGGATGATGTTGGCAATGACGTTGTAGTGAGAGATCATAACGGCTTTCTGTACTTCTGGTTAGTTAAGTTGGTCTACACGACAGAATACTTACTGACCGGAAGACCAGAGGTACCGCTGGAATAGCAGAGGTACGCAACCTGTCTTGCGCCTTGTCCCTTGGCCCACTTCAGCGCTGTGAGGTCTGGCAGATCCTGCCCCTCCTTTATCAAGTCATCGATGGTGTTGAAAGGCACCTTCTTGTCAAAACCTGGCAAGGGAAGAATGAAGATATTTTCGTCCTTGATTCCAACTCCCTTGGCTGCAGCAAGAGCAGTGTCTAGCAAGGGAACACAGGTGAAAAGTGCTTTGGCCCCCGCGGACCGGAGCTGCTGCTCTAGCTCCGAGGCTGAATATGCGGCACTGGCGGGCGTGACAATTCCGGAAAGCCGGTGGATGGCGTGAGTCAAAGGAACGTAGTCAATCTAGGGAAACTAAGTCAGTTCAAATAAATGTCATGAGCAGCAACGTAGCTTAATAGGGACGACTGACCGTGTTGAACGAGAAGACTCCTACCACTTTGTCCCACTCAGTTCCTTCTTGAGGATCAAGTGCCAGCCTTTTCGCAATTGCGCGAGCCATCCAGTCCACCCGCTTGACCACATCAGCGGCAGAGTACGTCTTGCCGGTGAGACCACAGGTATAGGGGTTCTTGGCCTTAGCGAGGGAACAGCGACCATACTGCTCATCCCTCATAAACTCGCCGACGGTGATGGAGTCCGGAATGTCTGCAACATTTGCTTAGCAACCAAGAGTTTCGGGTATTCTATAGCCGGTCCAAATGCGGGGAAACACTTACCGAAGGGAATCGAGGGCACCCATTGCGGAGAGGTAAATACCATTATGAAGGCACTCGGATGAGTTTAATCGCTCAATAATAGAATATTACCTAGTGAAATTATCGGTGAAGAATGAAGAAATATATCATGATCCTCCGGAGTTGCGAAAGAATTTCCGTCATCACCTCCTCCCCGCTTCATGCTGCATCAATGCCGAACTCCTCTTCAGCCGGTGACGGGCTGTCCCTAGTGCCTCGGCTTACCCTGCAGGGAAGTGATGAACGCTAGCCTCGCTGAAAAGAGCTGGTGGCTGACATCACCTGAATGCTACCTTAAGCAACTTGGGCTTTCCTAATGTGCAAACTCGTAATTGATGACGATAGAAGTGTAAAGACTCCCAAAACACGAACAGTAGCTGGGTCAAGGTAGCCATGAGAGTAAAGACTGATTCTATCAATCAATGCACTGGACTGTAGTCTGGAGAAGGTGGCGGTAGTATAGTTCCGTATATAGCCCCTAACTCAATAAGTCCGAATTAATAGTAGGCACTATTATTTATCTAGATCAAATCAGACAAGTAGACTTAGTTCGTCAAACATCCCCTTCCACTCGAGTTTGAGCGTGGCTATGCCGACATTGGTTCCATGATGGAGTCGAAACCGAGGCCGACAAAAAGCCATGTAGTCGCTCTGAGCGTGTAATCACTATGCCCTACGAGGTACCTACTGAGGTGCAAAACCTGTCGTGTGCTAAGGTTCGGTATTATTTGTGATAGATATTACATAGACATTATGATTAAAATCATTATCCGGACCGCGACTAAGAAGCGGAGATTGAGGCACCACCGCCACCTTCAGACTCTCGACGACGAATGTCTTCCGCTTGTACCTGCGAGAAGCTGGGCGGTGCTTGCGTCTCAGACGGGGGGCTCATCCACGCTTCTCCACGTTCCAGTGGCGTCGCTGCGTGAATATCTACCCCATCGTCACTTGCAGTTAGTATCGTGATGTCCTGAACTGCTCGCGTCTTGATTTCTTCTCCAGCCACATCCACTGTCATACACCAAACCAAGGTATGATCGTGGTGGATGTTGTACGTCTTGAAGCTCGGGTTCAACGTATCGTGCTCAGACGGCTTTCTCAGACGGCCGCAACGCCCGATCCGAAGGTCAAGTACCTCTCCGATGTCGACGGCTGCCCCCTCATGCGTACATGGTACGGAAATGGGATGCTCGAGCTCGGCCATTGCATCTTCAAGACGCAGATCCAACTTGCCCCTAGTGTCCGCGTTGAGAGTTTTGACACCGCTTACACACTTGACTTCCGTCCTAGCCACGATCACCATCGACAGGGAAGTCACCTTTACCTTCGGTGGCTCCCTATTGACGATTTTGCTCGACTTGTCCCAATTTGGAACGACTCGAACTTGGAATGGGATGGGATTTGGATTCTCAAGCTGAATAACTGTCGGAACATCTACCTGAAGGTTGAAATGCAAGGTGGGTACTTTCGATGAACCAAAAATCTGCTGCGTCTTCTGAGCGAAGGAAAGCTCAGCGTCTCTCATTCCTGGATCAAGTCGGTACGAAGATACAGAACGAGGGCTTCGATACAGCTTCAACTTGAAATCCACAATCGGGGGATCAAGGTTCACTCTTTTTACCACCACTGGCAAGATAGCCTCGTGCGTGCCCGTCGAGCCTTGTCCAGTGATTCGCACCTCGGCTCGAAGGTAATACTCGACGAAGCCCTCCTTGTGCGACCTGCGCCCATACTGCCTTGAATTGAAGCTTGAAGGCAGGACATAGGCTGCGACGTCTGCCTCATCGATAGACAGGAAGCTGTGATGTCGATAGCTTGCGCCCAACGTGGTGGGATCAACGTATGTCGGTATCATCACAGAGAAGGGCCAGGTCTGCTCTCCACCTCCATCCGGGATATGTAGAGGCCCTTCAAAGATGGTTTGCGTGTTGGCAGGGACGTTGACCAAATTGAAGCGGCCTCGATAAATTCTAGAACTACCGTCGCCGCGGTGAATGGACATCTTGGACTTTGCTCTTCCGTGGAGAGAGACGTCGACTAGGGCTCTAGGGCTGACGGTGTGCGTCTTTCGGTACACGCATCCGAGGATGGTGTCGCCAGGAGCATATTCGATCTGGCTGCCAGTGAGGCGGATTCCAAATGTCGCGTCTGATTTGGCCAAGGTCTGGGGCATAATGTGATCGCAGACTGTGGTTTGGTGGGTGTAGTTGGGTGTTTTGATGATCTGTGCCCTGTTGAGCCGGTCGAAAACAAGGGAGTAATTGACGTGTAGATAACGCTAAGCGAGGCTGATATCAAGTTTGTGTGGTGTGACGGGCGCCGATGCGCAGCGCCTTGCTGACGCGGCTGTGCAACGTACGATGCAATCACAGCGAGCCACGTCGGCAACAATTGGTTTTCTTGTCCCTCGAGCCCAAATTCTCAACTAAAATGCTGTCCGAATTGGGCAATGAGCGAGATACGGAAATTGAACGATAATCTGGGCGACACAATGCGTTGAGGCTTGAGCAGACGGGAACGAGAATCATGTCACAAGTGTGATCGGAGGCCTCAGACTAATACCTTGGCATCAAATATGGTTGGGCGCTAAGGGGGGTCATCTGGTCGACATCTGCCGAATAGGTTTTGCCAGCTCTCTTTTCCCTAGACTTGCTCTCATAACACCTTTCCACGGGAATCTTTGCCTCTGCGTGCTGATATACCAAGAGGATGAGCCACCGTGAGAAATTGCAAGCTTGTCTGGAAGTCAACTCAATACAAAGCAAATCAGCAGAACAGTCCTACTGTACAAGGTGAGACGAAAAACCGTGTATGCTCACAAATCGGAACAAGCACAAAGAATCCAAAAAGAAATGGCAACAATACGACACTAGTCCGAAGCCTGGCGATGGTGAAAACCTGTTCCGATTACAGCTATGCGAAGCAGAAGAAATCGAATGTTTATCCTTAAAAACTCACAACTCATACATATCTAATGACTGCTTCTCTCTCCCCACCCAAGACTGAACTTCCTTCTCCAGAGCCGTACTAACATTCGGATAACTCTTTACTCGCCATCTGTTTGACTCGATGGCTATTGGCTATGAACCTGAACGTAAATCTCTGTTCTTGTAGCCCAACTGAAATCGGTTTATCTTCGCTGCGTAGTTAACAGGGCAAATAGCCACTCTTTCACATACAAGTTGCTATCATACTAAACTTTTACCAAGTGCAGAGTTCTTACAGAACAGAGATTGTCCCTACGTGAGACGCCGTGATCCAGGAAGTTGTTTTACTGGCGTGACTATGTGAGCAGAAAATCATTATCTCTTTTATCGGGAGGTTTTAAAGTCATTGATGCAAAGAAAAATGCCCATTTTTAAATTTGCGCTAAGCTAAATACTTCAAAGGCTCTTACTATAGAAACAATGGTAAAGCATCCGACTCAGAGCTGACCTTGAAAAATGAAACCAACGATTTTATCATAAGGTGGGCTTCAAATATCTTCAAATACATGAATTAGCATACCATCGGTGGATCCTTTGCTGAAGAAAGATCAATAGAAGCAGAAGATTCGCCGGCCTCCAGTCGTGGACCATGGTTAATGATCGGGGGGACGTCAACATCATCAAGATATTGCGTGGTCTTTTCGCATCTCTCCTGTGCAGTCGTGAGACCGTTACCAAGCCAATTGAGCCTGTTTTCTTTCGTCTCCGGCGTGCGGACGTAATGGAAGTCTTCAAATCGTGGGGTCTCCAACGCACGTTGGGCGTGAACAGATGAACCCGGCCAGATGCCAACGATCCGACCGGTTTCTTCATTGCGTTTAAACCAGGACTTGCACTAAATATTTCGCGTAGCGTTGTCAGTGACGGATGCTCCTCAAACAGCTCTTCATAGAGTGTGCTTACCGGAAAGTTGTAGATGGTTTTTTCAAAGTAACTATCCGTGTGCCTGCAAAAGTCCTTGTGGGCTTCCATACTGTCCAAGTTAGCGCGAATTATTCTAGGAGGTTCTTCCTGTTTCATTTCTCTTACGTGGGTTCCATGGACGCGATATGCTCCCGCTGCAGCTTCAGGATACACTTGGTAATGTAATCCACCACGAACTCGAGCATTGTGACGAAGCTTCCGACGCCTGGTGAACCAGCAGGGCCAAGATATATGAAGAAGTTGGGTATGTTGGGCACCGTAATTCCCATATATGCCTCTGGACAGGGATCCCACATCTGTTCAAGCGTGATCCCATTTCGGCCCGTGATAGGCGTGTCTGCCGTACTCCAGGAGCTATGCTCGGTTAATACTTGCGTACACGACAGTTCAAAAGAGATTTGCACTCACTAATCGAATCCGGTGGCGCATATAATAGCATCGACTTCGTGGAATGTTCCGTTAGTATCAGTAAGACCGTTCTCTGTGACCTCCTGAATACCAGCCCCAACGAAAGTAACATTGTCCTCCACCAAGGCCTCAAGGTATCCGGGTCCGGGGGTTAGTCTTCGACATCCAGGCGGGAAGTTTGGGATGAGAGAGTCGTAGATCTCGGGTTTCTTGATAAGCTTTTCTTTCATGAAGACCTTGGATTCCGCCCAAAACGCCTTCTGGACATCGGATCCCAGAAACGACGACAACTGGCTCTTGTTGATGGCCCCTTCGACCAAGTGGCGATATTCCATATACTCTCGTGGGTCCTCTGCAAACTTCTTTCGCTCCTCGAGTGTGTAATCTGAGCAACGGACAGTTAGTCACAAGTATTAGCAGGCGGGCTATGAACGAACCTCTGTTGCGGCCACCGCTAACCTCCGGAGCATATCCAACAGGACTGATCCAGGTCTTCCCTCGCATGTAATGGAACACACGCTTCGCCTTGGGTTGAATATGCGGCAAAACCTGGATTCCGCTGGAGCCTGCGCCAATTAGGGCCACGTTCTTGTCTGTCCAGTCGAATTTGGGGTCCCATCCGGCCGTGTGCATAAGATCTCCCTTGAAATCTTTAAGTCCTTTCATGTCTGGCCACTTCCACTTGTTCAAGATGCCAGTCCCCTTGATCAAAAAGTCTGCGGTGTCGGTGACGATCTGATATGTTAGCTTGTGGGCCAGATGACTAGGATGGACAAAGTGAAGATGGTAATCTTCGTTTGCTCCGTTTCTTAATTCATCTTACCTGGCCAGACTTCAAGTTCTTCACGGTAACAACCCATTTCTGTGTCTTCTCGTCCCAGTCGGCCTTCTCAAAATAGTGCTGCAGACGAACGTAGCGTTCAACATCGTATCGCCAAGCCACGTCTTTCAAATACTGCTGGATTTCTTGACCGCCTGCATAGAACTGCGACCAGTTGGGGTTTCCGGCGAATGAGTATTGGTAGACATGCGATGGAACGTCTAGAACGGATAATATTTAGGACTGAGTGTAAGTCTGTTGGTGCATTTACCACTTACCACAACCAACACCAGCGTAACTAGAGGTCAGTTAGTTTCCAGATCCCAAAAGTAAGGATAAATGAATGATTAGGGTATTACGTACGTGTTCTCATACCAAGTTCCTCCAATGTCGTCGTTCTTCTCATAAATGGTAAGCTGGAGGTTGGGGATGCGTTGCGGAAACCTGATGGCGGTTAAGATGCCAGAAAAGCCTGCTCCGATACATATCACTTTGATCGGTCTGTTCTGGTCGATCGCCACCCCATCCAGGGGATTGTTGTAAGACATGATGTGGTAAACAAGTCAGAGATTGATATTGCAATTGATGAACCTGTTGTTGGCTGGAGAGGAAAAGACGACGTGTGTCTGACGAGATAACAATAAATAGTTCTGTCTGTCCTTCGGAAGCTCCACGAGGTTGCACCCCAAAGACCCACCGCAGATTCGCTATCAAGGGTCGCAATTTGGACATTCTGGGATTGAAGGCACTGTGTGAACCCCGAAGGAACTAATGATGGAGCTTTCTAGCTTCTCGAGCAACATCCACCGCAGAATCTGATTCGTCTACGTAGAATGAACCGCTTCTTAGCCTTTCCTGGGCGGAGTTCCGCACTCTGGCCAAGAAAGGAAACGCGTGCTCATGCATCTCCCCAGGCCTCGCACTACCGCTAGATAAGAAAAGCGGCGACGACGATTCGCCCAACAAGCAGACTTGCCAGATTGGGACGGAGTGCGAACGAGTCTTCGGCACTGGTATCATCCAAGATACTATTACCACCCAAGATAAGCGTGGATATTACTACAGTAGCGGGGCACAGTCGAGAACAAGTGCGGGGTGCTTCACCTCGTTTGGTGAATCTCGCGATTATGATGAGCGTAATTGTAGCACTGGTTAGATCTTGCAAGGCTTCTGGCAAGGCTTCCTGCAAGAACCACCGAAGCTGAGACCTCTTTGGATCGATGCTATCCTTTTCCTAGCCAAGGACTACACCGTATTGCCCGAGAGACACACTGCCGCCACGTAACCATGACTGCAAAGGCCCGAGGCATTCGATTTGCTCCCGTAATCGAAGGCAACCCAGACGCGTCAGGAATCAACAGTCAGCAAAAGCCAACCGCTAAATCCAGGGTCAAGAGTCGCTCAGGGTGTCGCGAGTGCAAGCTTCGTCGTGTCAGATGTGACGAAACATTCCCGGTCTGTCTTAGATGCCAGCGCACTGGAAGAGTCTGTCGCTCTCACCATCGGCAAGAGCAATGGAATATTGAAGTTCCTTGGATCGCAGCTGGTAGCGCCGCAGTTTCGCTTGGCAAATGCGGTCTCGGTCGGGTTCAATGCGTCAATAAGAAGCTCCTACAAGCATGGTTTCAACGGACAAGCCGGATCATGGTCTTGGATCACACAACAAACCCTCTGTCACATCCTCTCGTCCAATATTGCAACGACTCGCCCTCCCTTGTCCACGCACTTCAAAGCGTCGCTGCCGGGCACGACGAGTTTTTTCAACAGTCCAAGCTCGGCCTAAGTCTCGAAGAGCGTGGTAAGGCGTTGGTCACCTTGCGAGAAGAGTTGGAAATTGGGGGGAAACCACTCATATGCCACTTCTTGACAACTTACCTGCTCGGACTCTCCTCGACCTTTATAGACGAGCGAGTATTCGACTACGGCAAAGAGCATCTGTTCGCTGCTCGGAAAATGGTGGAATCGATGATCACCCAGGAGGACCGAAGCAGCAAGATGACATGCTTTGTGGTAGGCGCTTTCGTCTACTGGGACATGACTTGCTCTATCCTCATCGATCCTCTCAGTAACGAGCCTCTCGACTATAAACTCATCCACGATCATGTTCGGCATTTAGCCAAGACTCGTCATCCACTGACCGGGGTTTGCACTCCCATGTTCCACCTCTTGGGGACTCTTGGTCGGCATTGCCGAGCTGCAATCGAACTTGGTACTCGGGATCTAGCCCTTGAGCACAAAATTGAGCTTGAGTTACTTGAATGGGAGATTCCTCAGGGCGACATGTTCTGGGCACTCACTGCAAACGCTTTCCGGTGTCATGGGTTGATAATGTTATATCGTAACTGTGGCCGGTCAAGCGATCTCGAAACAGACCAGGACATGTCGGCGTTTGACACCGAGACTGAGAGCCTTGTGCGGCAGTATGCACTCCAGACCATTCGTGATCTTTCTAAAATACCACTCAGTTCTACTTTCTTGGGTCTCCAAGCGACGCCCCTAATGACAGCTGGTGCTGAGTTAACCGCTGACGATAAGGAGCTCAGGAGACAGGTCGTCGCGAGGCTCAAGGCTCTGTTTTCCTTTAACAGGATCCCAATGAGTTTATGGGCGATTCAACTTCTGCAGGAGTTGTGGGAACTAAGGGACATGGGTATCACGGTCTCGTGGCTTGAATTGATGCTTCGAAACAACTGGAGGCTTAGGTTGGGTTAGCAAGACTGTCTTTAGTTAAAACCTCTTATATATCAACATGTTATTACCTCCGATATTCATGTTTTGGGGATACTGTATATTGAATCGCTCGTTATATGTGAGGCAACCGATTCCATTCACGATGAATAATATCTTTGTGAAAAGTAAAAGGCTCCTATTATTCAAATCTTTGCCTTGTCCTTTGCCAACCCAGCATCCGCCGCAATCAACTCTGCCGCTCGCTCGCCAATGCATAAAACAGTCAACATGGGGTTAACAGAAATCATGTCAGGGAAGACACCAGCATCAGCAATGCGCAGCCCTTCGATCCCACGAACCTTCAACTCAGAATCAACAACTGCAAGAGCGTCCTCCTTGATATTTCCCATTTTTGTCGTACAGGCCGGATGATAAACCGTGCTCGAAGCTCTGCGGGCAAACTCATCGAGTTCTCGGTCGGACTGAATGTGAGGACCAACAGACCGAGGGCGTGGGACAAGCGGGAAGAAGTGAAAGAGATCCTTAGGAATTTCATACCCTAAGCGCTCCAAATCATCGGTGAATGGAATCTGAAACATGTGGATCATGACATCCGGTAAGTGTCCATCGTCACCAGCCTCATTGAAAGGCTTTGCTCGCAAGAAAGCACAAACATCAGAACCCATAGCCATGTTCAGAGGCGCAGGCTGATTCAGCTCGTAAAGCATCGTTGTCAGCATGTGATCCTTCAAGTTTTCTCCCACGCCCGGAATATCCTTGATAACTGGAATGTTGACTGAGCAGAGATGCTCTTTTGGCCCGATTCCGGACAAGAGCAGGAGTCGTGGAGTATCAATTGCCCCAGCACAGAGCACAATCTCCGTCCTCGCCTTGATTGTGCGTTTAGTCCCAGATTGAAGTGTCACATCAATAGCAGTAGCCCGGTCTTGTACTAAATGCACCTTGGAAACCCATGCGTTCGTCAAGATGGTGAGATTTGGCAAGTGCTGTTGCCCACTGAAAACAGGATGCAGGTAATCGATGCTAGAGCTGCTGCGATAACCAGTTTCAGGATCATAGGCCACCCACAATGAGGTAGTCGAAGCTGGATGCATCCTCGGCGAGCGAATCTTGTGTTGTCATGGTGGAGATGTGTCTATTTGACGTGGAATGCATGCAAAGAGGTGTGCAGTTTAGTCGTATACATCTGCTTTCAGGACCACCGTTCTTGAAACTAGTCTCTTCTGAGATGTCGCACTTCGGCTGCAAAGGGAAGGGAGCAAGCTTCGGTGCGTTATTGGATGTGCACACCCAGGTCGACTGGATCGGTTGCAATGTCCTTGAAGATAGGCACCTCAGTAGACTAAGCTCTTCTAGATCATGGGTTTTCGCCCTTCGCGTATCTTCCGTAATAGGAAAAGTGCCTGTGTAGAAAATTCCCCAGCTTTCAGCGCATTGCTATGCAGTAACGCACCCACACGCTCAGCTACTACCAATGGGCGTTGAAGGATAACCAGATGGCTCGTTCATGGACCGTACTCTTATCTGGGCGAGACAACAAGGGTTTAGCGGCGGAATTGCGGACAGGAGTGCACCACGCATACTCCATACTGTGCAGTGGACTAGTTTGATGTCCCCGCCTGATGTTGCCGAATTAGATTGTTGTGCGAGCGGGGAACAACAGTCACAGGATGATCTACGTGAATAGAAGAATGACGAGAAGTATAAAGGATCCAAAAGTAAATATGGTTATGAAATAGCATTGAGCATGAAAGGGAATCATTGCTAAATTCACGCACACCATTCATATCACCTGATCACCGCAAGGGCTCACCAAAAATGGCCAACATCGCTGTGACCAACTCTCCGACCGCTACGGAACAGACTTTGCCTTCACCAGAGACATATGTCCTCCCCGCGACCAAGTACGCTCCGAACAGCCCATTGCCGGTTTTAGTATACCGGAATGTCTTGCCTCAGCCAGTCGCTGAGCAATCCTGCTCAGACTTTGTAGAGCAACATGGGTGGACTAGATTAGTACGGTTCGCCTGATCTAGTATTTGTGCATTTCCTCCTCTCCTTTACTGAACTCTTCAGGGTCCTGTTTGGAAAGCTCAACCCAAACGGCATTTTCATCCAAATGTCCATGAGTGCTATGGTACGTGTCCGAGAGTATCTAAAGCTGGACTTCACCAGCTATCTTTCCGTGCATGCGTAGTTTCTCTTTTTCCACTTCATCTCACTAGGGCTGACACACTTTATCCTCTTTCAGGCATTCTCTACGGCACATCCGTGGCAATGATGGGAGTAGGTACAAACGACGAAGTCGAGGAAGGCGAGACCGATGGTCTTGACCAGAAGAAGATTGGGTTACGCCTTTTTCTAGAAGCAGGCGATGTAGTCGTTCACCCAGCGGGAACTGCGCATTCGAACATCAAATGGGACGACGGGTATGCTTATCTGTCGTTTTTTCCTAATGTAAGTATTCTCCCCCTTCCGCGTATGTTCATGATGGTTGTGAAGATTCGACACGCTGACGCTTGACTGTTTAAAGGGCGCACCGAAATGGAGAACCGAAAACGGAACAGAGGCGATAGACGAGCGAACTAAGAGGCAGGAAACATTGGCTGCACCAATGCCTGAAGACCCAGTCACCGGTGGTGAAGGCTATTTAAAGCCGCTGTGGAGAGCCGCTCATGAAAAGTATTTTGATAATCTAGACATCTAATAATTTTTTATCTAGACACAGAGACTTTTTCGGCCCGACTTCTATAACGCCAACAGGTAACTCTCTGAAAATGTAATGAAGAACCGAATAAGTGACCCAGCTTTCCCTGTGCGATCTTCCTAGAGAATGCTTTAGTGAAGAGGCACTGCTTCAACTGGTGGATGGCGGGAGAGGGACATGGTAGAATGAAAACTAGGCTCGACTTCTTTAGAATTTCTTATACTTCCTTTTGATCATTGATAGTCCTTTGAAAAAAGGTTTCAACTATCACAAAAGATTCTCAGATTAGTTTCTAAACCTCCTCATTTCGTAATACCAGTACCGCCAATTCATATCCTATTCCTCAAATGCTTCCTTTCCCAGAACGGCTGATACTATAAGCAAAGAAACAGCTGAAACCACGCGAGCTAGATTTTGATTAAGGGATTCCAAAGATGGAAATAGTAGAATCGGCAATGTCTGCCTCGAACTTTGCCTTGAAGTCGGCCCATTGCTCATCAGCCAACTCAGCCCATCTTCCCCAGACTATTCAGGCAATGCCCGGTTATTCCTGGTTGTCACTCTGCTGGGTGTGGGTGTCTGCCCCCTGTGAGATCCTATCATCCTAGGCAAAAGCTCCGCGCTTCTGCATTGAATTGTGCCCGGAACCGTGAATCTACAGGGATAAGCTATTTACTGGTCCACTAACTAGAGGCCTAGGCTCCTTAAAATTGGGGCCTTCGTTTGAGCATCAGCGCCACCAACACCTTCTGACAATAATTTTCATCACGAACAACGAACAACCAACAGCCAAGAGCCAACACCCAAGAGCCAACACCTCCAACAGGTATCTAGTCTACATCCGAGATTAGATGGTCAGCTGACCTCGTATCACTGAGCCTCTTTGGGCTTTTGGTGCACCGCATTCATGTTAACCGCAACCAAACACCTCGATCAGTTACCTGCCTGCTTCCAATGAAGTCTCCCACACCCACTTCCATTACTATCATGTTTTCTCCCTAAACTCTACAGGAATCTTCCCATGAGCCATTGCGCCTATAAACACGGCCACGGGGCATTGTTGATAATATGAACACTCTACGCTGAAACGGTCGCGAACTGGCCGTCTATTAAGCACTTAGACTATATAGCATGAAGGCAACTCCTTCCGTGGTCCATGGGCCATAAACTCGCTCTTTTTACAAAGAGTTCAACCCGTTCCTGTCCAAGTAAATTCGCATCCTCTACGAATAGTCTTGGCAATTGGGCTAACTACTTCAGAAGCTGACGAGGTTTCAGCAGTGTCAGCACAGTCACCACCCTGGCTAGTATCGAACCCTGGTCAGGAATTGCTGCCTGGGTTTCGCAATTGGCATTGATGCCCCGCGCGAAATCTCACCCACGCTCATTTATCTCTCACCGAATCTTGAAGCCGTATCACGACCATCATCAGCCCGCGCAAGAGGTTTGAGACGTCCCTCTCGCAGCGACAATGGCGCCGCACATGTTCAAGAGTCTCCGGTCTAAGTTCAAAGGTTCACACCCCACCTCTGAGGCCTCTAATTCGGAACCTTCACCTCCTCCTCGACCTACGGACAAATCTCCAGAAAAGGCTCCTCTGCCGGTGCCTTCTGAACCGGTAGCTTCCAAATCGGTATCCTCTCAGCCTGTATCTTCTCAATCAGTGTCTACTCCGCCAGTCCCGTCTGAACCTGCGCCATCTGAACCTGAAGTCTCGGCGCAGAGTCTGCAAGAGCGGCTTTGGAATCAGGCTTATGATGGCCTCAAATCTAGCGAGTCTGACATGGTCGAGACATATGAGAAGATTCTGTCACGACAGCTCCACGATGGAGAATCAACCTCGGCGTCCCTCGCGTCCCAGAAGAACGAGATTGAACAGGGCCAGGAGGGAAGGTCGCACCAGATGAAGCAGCTCGTCCGCATTGGACTAGAGAAAACGGAGAAAAACGCAAACATCAAGCAAGGAATCGAGAATGGGATGCAGACCGCGACCATTGTGAGGGGTATGGTAGACAAGGCGATCCAGGCGTCCCCAGAAGCTGCAGTTGCTTGGGTTGGCGTTTGCTTGGCTCTAGATGTGAGTTTGCTTGATCTAGGTCGGGAATCCGCCGTAATGGTCTACTAACAGGTCGTAGATCCTCTCGAATCCAATCACTGAGGCAGGAATCAATCGCCGCGGGGTATCTTACGTCCTGTCAAGAATGGATTGGTACTGGAACCTGGCTGGCCTGCTTCTCGACGAGAATAGGGCCGCTACGTCTACTTCAGGATTGCGAGGCGAGCTAGAAAAGCACATCATCCAACTCTACCAAAAGCTTCTCCTATATCAGATGAAGAGCATCTGCATCTACAACCGAAACCAGGCTATTATCTTCATGAGGGACATGTTCAAGCTTGACGACTGGAATGGTCAGCTCACTGACATCCAAGACGCCGAGGTAGCGGTGCAAAAGGACTCTAAACAGTTCAACACCGAGCAGATCAAGTCGCACTTGCAGACCATTGCCGAGTCTGCCGTCTCGCAAGAGATGAAGCTTCAAGACATCCACTCCGCCGTCCTGGCCCAGACAGTGCAGCAGACAAAATTCCAGGAGCAACAGACCAAGTTCCAGGAGGAGCAGGCCAAGATCCGACAAGATGACAAGTACAACGAATGCCTTGGTGATCTCCGCGAGACAGACCCCCGCGACACGAAGACACTCATTCAAGAAGCAAAAGGCGGCTTGCTCAAGGACTCGTACAGCTGGATTCTTGATCACGCCGACTTCAAGAAGTGGCGCGACGAGCCTCAAAGCCGACTTCTATGGATCAAAGGAGACCCGGGCAAGGGAAAGACAATGCTCCTGTGCGGCATCATCGATGAGATCGAACACGACAAGACGCACGCTTTATCGTACTTCTTCTGCCAGGCCACAGAACCGACGCTTCGCACCGCAACGGCCGTGTTGCGCGGTCTTGTCTACGTTCTCATCGACCAACTCCCGTCTCTTATTTCGTACGTGCCGAAAAAGTACGGCCATGTGGGCAAGCAGATGTTTGAGGATGAGGCTGCATGGGGAGTCTTGTCCAAGATGCTCACAGCGATGCTTGAGGATCCCAGCCTAGATGGCGCGGTACTCATCGTTGATGCTCTTGACGAGTGCGTGACTGGCCTACCGCAGCTCCTCGACTTCATCTGCGAAACCTCGTCTTCAGCTAGTGCGAAATGGATCCTATCAAGTCGCAACTGGCCGAACATTGAGGAGAAGCTAGGCGCCATTGAGGGCATCAAGTTGTCCCTTGAGTTGAACGAGCACTCCGTGTCCAGCGCAGTTGCTGCTTTTATTCGCTACAAGGTGGACCGCCTATCGCAAGCAAAGAAGTACGACGAGAAGATACGAACCGCAGTATTGGATTACTTGACATCCAACAGTGACGACACCTTCCTATGGGCAGCCCTGGTCTGCCGAGAACTCGGTGATCCCAAGGTCCGCAAGTGGCACACAATGGCGAAACTGGTCACATATCCACCGGGACTTGATGCCCTGTATCATCGCATGATGGAGCAAATCTACGAATCGCTTGACGCGGATGTGTGCAAGGAGATTCTGGCTACTGTTTCCATCACCTACCGCCCTATTACGCTGAAGGAACTAACTTCCCTCGTCGAAGCGCTTCAGGATTTCGAGAACGAAGACGAAACCCTCAGAGAATTCATTGGATGCTGTGGTTCCTTCGTAAATATCAGGGATGACTCGATTTACTTCATCCATCAGTCAGCGAAAGACTTTCTACTGAACCAAGCTTCAAGTCAGATCTTACCTGATGGTGTTCCGCATCAGCACCATGTCATATTCGAGAGATCACTTGAGGCTCTATCGAAAACTCTGCATCGCGACATGTATAGCCTAGAGGCTGTTGGAACTCCCATCGAGAAAGTGTCCACGCCTGACCCTGACCCATTGGCCGCGTCTGGGTATTCATGTCTCTATTGGGTTGATCATCTCCATGACTCAGGTTCCGCGGACGCGCTCCGCAGCGGCGAAGACCTGCAGGATGATGGCATCGTTCATGTCTATCTGCAAGAAAAGTACTTATATTGGCTAGAAGCTCTTAGTCTGCTACGCAGCATGTCAGAGGGAATGAAGGCAATGCAGAAGCTCGCAGCCACAGTGGTCAGTTCGAATCATTTCCAACCCGTCAAGGCAAGATCTAACATCATAGGAGAATGCGGGAACTCAGCAACTTACGAAGTTGGTTCGAGATGCATATCGATTTATCCATTTTCACAAAGGAACAATAGAGACCGCTCCATTGCAAGTGTATGTCTCAGCTCTTGTGTTCAGTCCGTCCAACAGCTTAATACGAGGGTTGTTCGAAAATGAGGCACCCCAGTGGATTGTGTCAAGACCAAAAATGGAACAAGATTGGGATGCTTGTCTCCAGACGATTGATGCTCATTCTGGCTCTGTCAACTCTGTTGATTTCTCGCCTGAATGCCAACGTCTTGCCTCTGGTTCAAACGATGGAAAGGTCAAAATATGGGATGCAGCTACTGGCACGTGCCTTCATATCCTTGAGGGCCATGATCGCACAGTAACCCAAGTCGCCTTCTGTCCCTCAAAGGATATCCAAAGACTCGTCTCGGGCGCGTACGACTCCAAGGTCAAGATCTGGGATACAGATAAAGGAATTTGCGTTCAAACTCTCGAAGGCCATACGAGCTTCGTCCACGCGGTAGCTTTTGCGAAGGATGGCAAGCGCGTTGCTTCAGGCGCAGATGATGATACAGTCAAGATCTGGGATACAGCCACGGGGACTTGTCTTCACACATTGACCGGTCATCAAAAGGGCATAAACTCTGTCGCTTTCTCCTTGCAGAACGACCGTCAACTTGCCTCCGGTTCCGGAGACAAAACCATCAAGATCTGGGACACAACTACTGGAGCTTGCCTTCGAACCCTCGAGGACCACGGTGAGACTGTCCGTTCGGTCACCTTCTCACTGATACAAGGTGTCCAACGCCTGGTCTCGGGCACGGGCAACGGTACTATCAAGATCTGGGATACGGCTACAGGAGTATGTATCCAGACTCTCGAAGGACATAAGAACTGGGTGACGTCGGTTGTCTCCTCCACAGTGGGGGACAACCAATATCTTGCCTCGGCCTCGAGAGACATGACAATTAGGATATGGGAGCCTGCTACGGGGACATGTCTGCACACACTGACGAGCCGCGGCGGCTCCATCGAGTCAGCTGTATTCTTGAGAGATGCCTGGCAGCTTGCCTCAGGTGCAGGAGACGGAAGAATCAAGATCTGGGACGCGACTGCAACTGGCAACCTCGATATCTGGGAGAACCATGAACTTGATGTAACGGATGTCACTTGCTCAAGCGATGGCAGTCAGCTTGCTTCAGCATCACGAGACCGGACAGTTAAGATCTGGCATACGGTCACCGGAGCTTGTCTCCACACGCTCGCGGGCCATACTTCACCAGTCACTTCAGTCGTCTTGTCGAGGGACAATCAGAAGGTCGCTTCGGGTTCGATCGACGCCACAGCCAAGATCTGGGACATGACTACGGGCACTTGTCTTCAAACGTTGGAAGGTCATAAAAAGACAGTCAAAGTTGTTGCGTTCAACAAAGATGCGCAGCGCCTCGCGTCGGGCTCAGCCGATCGGACAGTGAAGATATGGGATGCAGCAACGGGAGCCTGTCTTCAGACTCTCGAGGGCCACGAAAGTTCACTAAAGTCCGTTGTGTTCTCGGAGGACAGTCAGAGTCTGGCCTCAGGCTCAGATGATTGCACGGTCAAGATCTGGGATGCAGATACCGGGACCTGTCGCCAGACACTCACTGGTCACGATTTTGGAGTGGTTTCGATCGCCTTCTCCGGAGATAATCAGCACCTTGCCTCGAGTGCGGCTGACGAGACAATCAGGATCTGGGATCTCGGTACCGGCACTTGCCTACAAACAATCAGCACTGACAGCCTAGTCGCTCATATTGCGTTTGACCCAACTGTTGACTTGCGTCTTTGCACCAACCTTGGAACTCTGGACTTGGATTTGCCGTCGTCATTAGACTCGCAAACAGCCAACAACGTCTTGGAGAATCCTGCATACCGCGGCTACGGCTTGAGCACCGATAAGAAGTGGATTACGAATGACGGAGAGAACGTGCTTTGGTTGCCTTCAGAATACCGACCGTTGAAGTCGACAGTCATGGGGTTGACCATGGCATTTGGCTACCGAACAGGGCGCGTGCTAGGGATGCAGTTTTCTGCATCTGGGCCGTCAGCACGTTGAGGAATTGATGAGATTGGCTCAGCGGACATTTCGAGCTTGATCAATGGTGCTCCCATCACCTCACGGCATACATAGAGCATAGAGTTACTTAAATACAGCAACTTGTCCGTATGTTCAATAAGTCCCCTTGGAGCCATATGAATCGACTCAATATATCAAAGAAACCTCCTTCCGTTAGCTATCCTATCAACCATTGCCATTACTCAGTTCTCAAAACCCCTCCAGCACCAACAAAAACTTTCTCCAAGACCGCAACAGACTGCATTGTAGTATCGTGGTCCGTCCCAATGACAGTAGTGGTGTCGAAATCCAGAACATCCAGAAAATCATCATCTTCCTTTCCTTTCCAGCACTGCTCCACATAGCTCTGCCCCTGCTTGCCACTCAGGGCATCAGTCTCGGCAAAATATGCCCTTACCTTCAACTTGGCGCTTCCGTCAGTGCTTTCTCCAACCCGTCTGTTCCTCTCAAGCTCAACCAAGTCCCTAACAAAGACCTCGTAGTCCTCACACTTCCCCCACGACCAGTCTTTCCCTTTCTTCAAGCACTGCAATGCCTCGCTGTTTGCACCAACAGTGTTTTCTTCAAACATTGCCTTGGAAACCAACGCGTCTATCGCGTCCTGGTCGGCAAGAGATAATCTGTAGTGTTCTGCGACTCTTCGGCGACTCTGTCCTAGTTCCGAAGTATCCTGGCCACCACCAATGACGCCGGAGGAGACGGCATTTGAGACCTTGGTAACCACTGCCCCACTGGAGGCTAGAGCAGGCCCAGCCGCGAGGACGAAGAACTTTGGAATGAGATGCCAGATACTGAACGCCGAGACAGGGACGTATTGGAGCATTTGCATTGAGAGTACATGGGAGTGAGATGGATCAGTCCAGGGTGCTATCATCAAGGGAAGGCATTCAATCAGCAATGCAATCCTCACCTAAAGATAAGGATGATAGAAGAGTGGACATACCCAACAAGGCAACAAAGGGCTTCTCTGGGTGCAGAATACCCCTACAATGATACAAGGTATTCAACAGGTAAATAGTCCCCGCACTATGAGATACCAGCGAGACATGTTTGATGCCGAGATGTGCTAGGAGTTGGGGGACCAGCTCGATCCAAATCGGAACTCGTTGGTGCAGCGGGACATCAATCGATTTGCCCATTCCGGGACTAGCAGGCGCATATATCATGTCAGAAAAGGTTCCCACTGGCACTCAAAATATCGGAACGGAAAGGCAGGGTTGCCCACCGATCAACAACCAAGACGCGCACGCCCAGCCTCTCGGCAATAGGATGAATGCCTACGGCCAAGTATCGGGATGCGAACATTCCTGGAATGAACAACACGGTTGGATGGTTGGCATTAGGATCGGCAGTCTCAGGCACGAAGCCTGCGTCCGCGTAGCTAACAGTAAGAGCACCATGCTCTACGGTGGCGGGAAGAGTGAAGGTCTTGTGGAACCGGGCGTTGGATACGAAGCGGGAGGCGGCGGCTTCGGAGGGGCTGGGTTCCACGGCCATAATTAGTGTTCCGGTGGTGAGAGCCGAAGAACGCGGATGATTTAACCCGATCTAGGACGTCTTTGGACTTCTGATGAGTCCTCACTGTTCTTGTTGAGATGTACTGATGGAGGATGATGATGATGGGGCCACTAGGAAGAAAGAAACACCGGAGCTGCCTTGCGAGGCTGACGGTCTAGACCCGCTTTGGCATCACATCCTGGTCCTTCAGGGTCAATCTATCCACCCACGTGTTGGTCTCGGCTCTTGGCTACGTCGATCCGGTATCTGCACACCACCGGACAAGCCGCGCAGGGGGTTTCGAGTTACATAGTACAGAGTACATACAATAGAGTATCCGTTTCATGGATAATTTAGGTTCGTATTGTGTTTACACTATATGCAGAAAGCGACTCTAAATTTTGGAGCAGCTGTAGCACGTTGCCTGTTTGTGGCGACAATTTCCGGAAGACAACGCCCTCACTTATGATGCCTTGATACCAACGTGGGTTTTTTTTCTCTCTTCCATTCGTCGCTTGTGCCATCCTCTGTGAACTACCTGATGAAAACCATACCCTCACAACTCTCATCTCATTAACCTTTGCTGAATCTCGACGAAACATGGCTTCTCTTAAACCTCTGTAGGGTAGGCTAGTTTGGTAGGCCCTAACCCCTTGGCCAGCCAACAGAACAGATAAAGGCGGACTGGACCATTTTGGGTTACTAGCAGAGATCGACGGTAGGCTATTCCGCTACCAATTGGCATAGATTCCCTATTCGGTAGGTGGATGTAGTCGTACGTAGGTTTCTTACGGGAATTTATAGTTTTCAGGGGAAGAGAGACTATTTATCACCAATGACCATCCGATTTACCGGCCGGACCGCGGCGCCGTGTCACATGGCCTGCTGTTCTAGATTAGGCCGGGTGATCATTACATGGGTGGTTTGTTCCTACGATGGCGGCATGGCACAACTGATTCGTACTTTTTGAATTCCTTCGGTAACCCCGACGGAGAGGTCGTACTGGAAAGGAAACGCGGATGACAAATACGATGGAGCTATTGCATTCGATAGTCTTTTTTTATTTTTATTTTTATACCGCACTAACCGGTTGACTGTAATTGCGTATTGCTGGGAAGTCAATACTTTGGATTTGAGCAAGCTATTTTCGAGTAGAGAGTTAATGCAAGGAATTGATAAGATAGCATGGGGAGGGTGAGTAAGAACACAGTCTTTCAAGGTGGCCTACCCCTCCGACATAGCGACGACCTCAGCTATATATAGGTCCCGAGAAGACCTGGATTCATCAACCGTGGACAGCAGCTGATTCCCAGTACCGGCAGCAGCTCAATCTTGGCAACGGCACCGAGGCGGAACGCCGACGAGCTAATAAACGAACTAACTCAAGTCGATGAAACATGGGCCCAGTGGAGACGGAGCGCCAGAACCGGCACGGAAGCTCGGCCGCTATCCTTTTACGGAGTACGAAACGGAAAATTCAAAGGAACCCTGCACCCATTGGTGGAACTTCGCGACATGGCTTGATCGGCCGCTTGGTTCGGCACCATCTCGAACGGCCATCGCTTGCTGCTAACCCCCATAGGAGATGTCGTCCCAACCGTAGTTTCAGGTCAGGGACCAGCTGCCTCAGGAAAATAGGGACTATCCAGCTCCGCGCTGGAAGGTTAATTCCCAATGGGGGTTCGGTGTCCGTAATGACAGGAGGAAACTTAGTCTAGAATGGCTCGTTTGTGTCGAATATGGAGGCTGCCAGCCAACAATAAAAGAGCTTCGTTTCGTCCACCTCTCATGCCAAGATCTTCATTGCAACCCTCAGCTTCCTTCCCATCCTATCTGGTTCATTCTCTGATAATCTTCTCTTTCACCATGAAGTCCGTCTCTTACCTCGTGTCGGCTCTGCTCGCCACGGTCGCTGTTGCGAACCCCACTCCTACGCTCGAGAAGCGTGCTTCCACCTGGTGTGGCTCCTTCAACGCGCTCGCCACCAACGGATACACTGTCTACCACAACAACTGGGGCGCTGGCGATGCCAGTTCCGGATCGCAGTGCACCACTTTCACTTCTGCCAACAGCAACTCCTTCGTCTGGTCTACGTCGTGGACCTGGGCTGGAGGCCCCGGCAAGGTCAAGTCGTACTCCAACGTTGCCCTCGAGAAGGTCAACAAGCCGCTGTCGTCGGTCAACTCAATCCCCTCCACATGGACATGGAGGTATGTAAACCCCAATGAGTTCTCACGGCTTCTGTCATATCCTAACTACTTTGAAGATACACCGGCACCAACATGGTGTCTGACGTCTCCTACGACCTGTGGCTTGCTCCCTCGGTCGGAGCTAACAACAAGTACGAGATCATGATCTGGCTCGGCGCGTACGGCGGAGCGTTGCCCATCTCGGAGACCGGCACCACCCCCCTTGCCACCCCTACTATTCTCGGCACCAAGTGGAAGCTGTTCCGCGGACCCAACGGCGACACCACCGTCTTTTCCTTTGTTGCGCCTAGCAACATGGGCAACTTCAACGGCGACCTGAATAAGTTCTTCCAGTACCTGACGGCTAGCCAAGGCGTCAGCAAAAGCATGGTTATCACCAGCCTCCAGGCCGGTACCGAGCCCTTCAGCGGTATGTCAAGAGTCCAGACGGCCCAAAGCGATATTTATTAATGATTTTCTAGGCTCCAACGCGGTCTTCACCACCTCCGCTTACACCATTTCTGTGAAATAAATTCCAAAGAGTAGTATCATCGACGGGAGTGATATTTGATTGAGGCGACTGTCAAAGGTCTGCTTTCGTTTTGCCTGCTTAGGCCAGATGCAGCAAACTTAGCATGCCAGCCTTTTTCTCTGTAATTAGTTGTATATATATTTCGAGACAAGCAATAAAACATAGAGTATTTGATCAGTCGGTCACTAGTTGCACATTTGAATCGCGTCGTATTGACAAGAAACGGCAGCTGTAGTATGTATCACTGATAACGTGATGGGATGTAGCACAGCTCTAAGATCTGAACAGTGTCGTTTACATTGAGTTAGATATCCTCAGAAATTGCCTGATATCTCATAATCATTGTTTTAATCTTTTTCAGGGTTTTGATTGACGCCAAGACTTGAAATGTTTACTAAAAACAGATATCTGCATTACAAACGTTCCTAGTATAAGCAGAGCATTCAAACTGCAAGTCCACACCATCCCATCGGGTGAAAGAAAGCCCATCGGTCAAGAGATGAGAGTACCTATAGCTCATCTGGCATCAGTGCCTCTTCGCTTTCCATTATATCTTCCCCCTGAACATAGGTTTCATATCTAACAAACACATCTTTGTGATCTGGTACTATGGGATCATTGTACCATGAGAATTCTGTTGCTTGGCCTCTCTCATTGACTACAAAATTGAATAGGTATGTTGACAGCTTGGCATTGTTATACCTTCCTCTTTTCTTCGACTCATCATGGGACAAGCTCCATTCGAAAGTATAATCGCAGTGATGTCGCAAATCGTATGTCTGATCTTCGAGTCCTTGGAACCGCAAGGATAAGCGATCTTTATGTTTTTGGTGAGGTATGATGTCGATGGTAAAGAGTTTCTCCTCGTTGATGTAACTCCCTAAAAACGACTCTAGTTCTGCTGGAGACATTTTTGTGCAATTGCTTTGCTCCTTGGCAATTTCATTGCCAAGTAGCTCATACTCTTTCATGGCTCGAATGTTTGCTTCTTTGGCCAGAGAAACGTAATCGTTACCGTCGTTGAGATTGAATAGGGCTTGAATAACGGCGCGTGCAATCCAGTCTGCTGCGTCGCTCAGAGCGATTGAGTTGATAAGAACAACAACAGCCGAGTTGGTATCAGGGAACAGGGCCACAAATGAGTAGTAACCAACTGTACTCCCCTGGTGGTAGAGCATCAAAAGCGGCTGGTCTTTGCATCCTAGGATGGGAGCGTCCTTGCTATCCCATAGATCCGCGTTGTCTCCAATGACCCCGACGATACCTGGCAACTGAGTTCGCACCCAGCCATAGCCATAGGAACGATCTCTCAACGAAGGGTTGTCAATGACGGCATGGTTGCTGACAATGGACTGAACGTCTTTGATTATGGAGTCCTCTGGCTTTGTGTCATCTTGGATAGCATCAAGCATAGCGGTGGACCAGGCAATCATGTCGTTGAGGCTGGAATAAATGCCCCCGGATGCCTCGAAAAAAGTGTGGTAGAAAACCTGTCGCTTGGGGAGATGGAAGGAAGTGCCGTCTGAAAGTCCTGCGTATGGCTCGGCGAGTTGCCCGGCCTTCAAGCTGTCCGGGTTGAATGTTGTAGAGTCTAGCTTTAAAGGTTTGAAGATAGACTCAGATAAGAAGTCTGGCACTGACTTCCCGGACACTCTCTCTATGATCTCACCCGCAAGTGAATAGCCCCAAACGAAGTAGCTCCAGCTGGCACGAAAGGGAGTCGAGCTCGGAAACTTCTTGACCAGGGAGAAAAGATCGCTCTTGGGTAACATCATGTCTCCATCGCCTTGGAAGGCCAAATTCATGTCCCCGAGCCCAGATAGGCCGCTTCGGTGGGAGAGAATATCGGCAACAGTCAGCATCTCGGCCACGACTGGGTTCTGCTGTTCAAATCCGGGGAGAATGTCTCTCACAGGCGTATCCCAGCCTATTTTCTCCTGGGATACCAGACTACCCATGGCGGCAGCAATGAAAGATTTGGTGTTAGACCCAATGCCGAACACGGTGTCCGCGTTGATGGCTTGCTGCTTCTCGACGTTGCTGTAGCCGCGATTGTATACGTGAACCACCTCTTTCTGGTGAATGACACCGACAGAGACTCCCGGCACGCCGGAGAACTCGGAAATGGTGTCGACTTGCTCGTTGACATGGTTAAGTCGTTGCTTGAAGTCGGGTGTTGGGGAAGAGATAGGCCCCTGAGAGAAGATACTTGGCAACAATGACCAGAAGCTCATTTTGAGTATTTGACGATACGGAGGCATAGGACTGAATAGATTCACGGATTGAGCATGGATTCTATGGGGTGGCGAACTGTGCACTTGCAAGGCCAACCTCGCTGTTAATCAGGCAGGATAAACGCGTTCTAAGAGGTGACACGGTCCGCGTAAGTAAAACACCGCCAGCCTCAGCTTGGTATGGTCTGGACGTACAATATGGCTTTGTGTGGAACTTGAGATTTTCTGATGCCGTCTGATTCATTCGGTTCCTTCATCTAAGACATATCTGTGAGACATACTCGGCGTTTGCTTCCATAACGAAACGATGATAGCTACACGCTGAAATTTGCTTCGCCAGCGATAAAGCCCGGTTACGCAAACGATATACTCACCCATCGGGGTTCTCCCGCCCGTCTGATGATGGTTTCATCGACGCCGCCACCTTCCTCATTTTGACCAAGCTTGCGAGCACAAAAGGCCTCATCCGAGATTCGTCATTTATCGTCTGACCGCAAAATGCAGAGTAGCAGAGCCACGTCATCATCCACATGTACGCCTCAGCCTGATTATTGCTTTGGGCGTTGTCTGGTGGTTGCGGGCGAAAAGTAGCTGGCCAATGCATAAGATCAGGCGACAAATCACAGTCTCACCGGTCCAAGTGACTCAAGCATGTATGAGGCCGAATTAGTATAACGTTGCACCATAACACCACACTTGCAGAAGGTTGCATCCAGAATCTAAGAACCCGAATGTTCTTTGACATCAGAAATGCGGTTTTATCAGACTAAATGAGAAGAAGCTCGTAGCCAGAGCAAGGACAGGGCAGCATTTGCCTCGGCTCTTGTGATTTTCCCAGTAGGAGTGGTAAATGCCAAGAAATTTTGAGCCTCATCCTGGGTTGGAATTTGTTGAACCGGAGATGGTAAGATAGACTTGAATAAAAGATTATTCCAGACGTGGCTTGTGTTTCAGAGGATTTAAGTACTAATCCGTATCTCGTTGGAGATCTAATTTTCTGCAAGACATCTATCACATTTCGAAATTGATCAAAATCTCAACCAATAGAGGTAAGATAGGAATCTGTTTGACCGCTTCTCTGAACCCTTCTTTGACGTCATTCCCACAGCTTTTGCCATGACAGCTACATCCCAAGATGCCGAACCCCGCTCTTCCCCTCGCATCTCTAGCGGGGTTCCAGATGGGAGAGTACAGCCGTGGAAGCAGTTTGTTAGCCGAAGGGAGGGAAACCTTCACGGTGAAGACGTGATTACTGTAACTGCCAAGGAGGGAGACGGGGACGGAGATGGAGGTCCCGAGGGTGAAGCAACGACCGATGCAACGCCTCATGTAGCAGCTTGAGTAGTTGGCCCTGACTAGCAATGGGAAACTTGGGTTAAAGGCCTCTTTAAAACGGAAGACTCGAATCCAAAAACCTTCCTGGAGCTATTCTCAAACTATATATCGCTATAACCTCGTAGATTGATAGAGACGCTCATGATGTCTTACACGAGCAGGCGTCCGCCAAACTGCAATAGACAGACATCGGATAGCACTTTGCGTAAAAATAGCCGAATGGGGATACAGGCCCACGGGCGTCTATATAAACCCTCCTCGTCTCCTGTCCGTGGAACGAACTCTCTAATAACCCCTCAACTGTCGATTCATCCTTCAAAATCTAGCCTGTACTGTCAGACTATGGGTATCGACTTCCCGACCAGTGCCACTGTTACTCGCTTCTCCTACTTTCAATGGAAGGAGAAGTTCACCAAGGAGAAGCCCTATTACCTGTATATTGACCCGCCGGAGGGAGTCCCAGTTTCCAACTTCTCAACATCTCTAGGGCCAAAAGAGGTAGTCCATGATATAAGAGAGAGCCAAAACCAGTTCAACCTGGACGATCATGGCTTCATGGTAATGCAGCAAAATTTCCCATTGGAAAGCATCAATCAACAGATAGTCGAAGAGCTATATCTCCCATCATTGGAAGTCTTGCTACGCACTGTCGTGGGCCAAAGAGCGGAAATCGTTTGGTTTGATTGGAGAGTACGTGTCCCATACCTCTATTACCGAGAAGAAGTCACTAATCCACAATGCGCCAGACGCGATCAAGCAACAAAGCCAAAACTAGATTTCCCAAGGGGACCAAGATTTACCTCGACGACCGCTCAATTTCCCTGGAGCCTGTAAGGGCTGTCCACGTTGGTAAATCTGCTACAATCTCTCTCCCTTTCCTTAACTTGGCTGTGTCCGAAGTAACTAACGTAGGTTCATTCTCCTCCTCCCAGACCAGTCCTCCAATGCTGCCATTAACCGGGTTCGCCGTCACTCTGGCCCGAGAGCTGATGAGCTTCTCAAGGGACGGGTTAGAATAATCAAGCAAGTAGCTTCCTATTAGGTCCTTTGGTAGTGTTATTGACATCATATAGCATCTGGAGACCATATGGGGACCCAGTTGAATCGTATCCAATTGCGGTTATGGACGGTAGTAGCGTTCCCACGGAGAAGTTGGTAGAAGTGGATGTAGTGCGTCACTCCTACATTGGAGAAAGCTACTACCCCCTTCAGGATGACAGTTACCGATGGCATTTCATTAGCAACCAGAGGAAGGAGGAGGTACTTCTGTTCAAGATGTACGACTCTGACGTCAACGTGAAAGCCAAATGTGAGTCAATCCTCCTCTCGTCAGGCAGAATACTGACCAAGTAAAACCAGGCTGTCCGCACGCTTCGTTCCAGCAAGAAACGAGCAGTAAATCTCATTCGAGGGAGAGCATCGAGGCGAGAGCACTGATTTACACAGAAAATTGAGCTCTTTCTTCAGGCGACACCGATCACTTCAATCTGTGACTGACTTTACCCAACAGGTTGCAAAAAGGATTACAAGAAGGGAGGGGTAAAAGTTGGGTGACTTTTGGGTTCATAAATTGGTGTCTACTCTCATAGCAAATCTACCTTCATAGTATACAACCGCTTCGGACGGATGTCGTTCCTCTTGGAATCCCTGACATGATCCAGAAGCTGACCTAAATCTTGGTTGGCATCCAAGTACAGGCCACTTAGAAGATGAATGTCTGGATCCGCAGCAAGAGCGACACATGTATTTGCCGCAAGTTCGGGGCTGTCAGATTGACCAGAATCCATTGCTTCCTGCATGTTGGTCACCATGGTTTGCAGCCGGGGTACCTCAAGCATCTCCTCAGGCTTGAACGCGCCATCCATCAGTGACGTGGTGACGTCGCCTGGCTGTAAGTAGAATGTGCGAACATTCGTGCCCTCAATTTCAAGGTGAAGGCATTGGTGAAAACGTAATAAGGCTGCCTTTGAGGCCGAGTATGCTGTCATGAAAGGGTGGTTATAAATAGCATTGCGGCTCCCAATGTGAATGATGACTCCATGGCGTTGTGACACCATCCTCGGTAAGATTTGATGGGTCAAGGCGGCTGGACCTTTCATGTTGACCTCAAAGACACGCCACCAATCTGAAAAACTGGTCTCGTGCTCGAGGGAACCAATTCGATCGATTCCAGCATTGTTGACAAGGATGTCGATGGTATCAAACGTCTGGTTGGCTTTGTCGATAACTTGGCAGACATCCAAATTATTACTGATGTCTCCACACACGGCAATGGCTTTCGCGTAGTCATTGTCGGCAATCTGTTGCACTACTCGATCAACTTCCTGCTTCGTCCGAGAGACACATATGACGTTGGCCCCAGCACGAGCAAATGCTATGGCAATGGCTCTGCCAATACCCCTCCCTGCGCCGGTCACAAGGGCGACCTGTCCATTGAGAGCCTGAGTGAAACGGCCAGGTTCGATAAAGGGATACGTGGTGGAGTGTTGGTCCAGCTTTGGCATAGACATGGCGGGAGTGATGGTTGACAAGTGGCCGTAGTGGTGTTGACGGATGTGCCAGTACCGAAGATAAGTAAATCCAGTCGCTTAAATGTATGAGGTAATTACTGTATGATGACGTGAGGACCTTCTTCGGGACGATATCCTGTTCTGGAAGGTAAATGGTACCTTTAAAGACATGCCTCCTGGTGAGCAACATTTCTCCCTAACGCAGAAGCCGAAGCCTAGTCAGCTGCCCAACTGCGTCGCATTTTCAAGTATACTCTTCATAGCCGGCCGTTAGCAAGTGTGTGGGTTACAATGAGCAGCAGACACACGGCGAATGAGTGTTTTGGACATTTGGTCAGCACTTGGCACATATTCTTGCTGGATATGCAGTCCTTTGCACACCCCAAAACGTTATCATTCGGTATTGGTCATTACCTTCTCAGCCTCATTCTTGTCCGCTCGCCTGTGGCATGATCGGTGTTGCCGAGAAAATGTCTGGCACACCCGATGTTTTGATTTGAGCAGGCAAGCAAGAGGAAAGGGAAATTTCCTTGCTTTGTTTTCATCTGTGAGAATGAGGTCCTCAACATCACAGCCATCGAGGCTGGCTGGCTGGCCTCAGAAAGTTCGCAATCGTAGACTGAGGTACATGGCATATCTCTGTTTGAAGATCCTGGTTGATAAAGCGGGGGGCATCTGTCATCTAGACCGTACTGTTCTTACAGCAAGGGCTTGTTCTGCACGTCATTTTAGACAATCCCAGTCATTAGTTATGATCGACACGGAAAGAAATCTTACCTGCTAGTCTATACGGCCCAGGGATCCCAGCTTTATTAGCTCTGTCTCCAATGTCGCCCAACGGTGATGGCTTGTCACCACCATGCCAGCGGCTTTGGGCTCAAATGCTCACGGAGAAGAAGGAAGCACTGGCCAAAGTTAACGCAGATAAAGCTCTAAATGTTGAGAGCTTCTCTGCGCTACAGCTCTCGACACAGTCTTTGCAGTCGGGAGACAGGAAGAGTAGGATTACGCAAACGTTGCTCAGGCTTAACCCTGTTGTCCAGAGACTGCAGTCTCTCATAAAAGCGATATCGATTTTCATCCAGTCGGATCCAACTTATTCGGCTTTGGTATGCACTTGATATCTTCCCACATTGAGTATCTTACTTACTTAGACTTAGGTATGGGGAGGACTGCTTGTGTGCCTTGAGGTAATTGCGTTTTGATGTCAACGTTGTCTATTCTTCTATCAGTGGTCTGACAATTGTGAGAATAGTGCTTTAGTAGAGTAACTAATGCGTTGGATGATATATGCGCCCTTTTCGACAACATGACGAGAGCAATGCCACGATTTGAAACGTATATGCAGTTGTATCCAAACAATCACGGTCTTGAAATGATTTTGCTTGATATCTATCGGAACTACGCCGATGCAATCATTGGCGCTATCACGTTTATCAGACAAAAGCCTTGGTGTGGGTTGAAGTCCTGGATGCGATCGAATGGCCCTTAATGCTAACCTTCCTAGGGCGACCTATCAGCTCCATATTTGGCCTCGTAGTGCAGAACTTTGACAGAGCAAGAGATGCCATCAAGGAACAAACGATTGAGTTTGAGCGCGAGACGAAGGTTGCACATGAAGTTGAGGCGGCGAAACATCGTCAGCGGGTTGAAGAGGTTCTCCCTGTGATGTTGTTCAAGGAGCATAAACCGCTTGAATCGCTATTCTCAGTACCATATCCACAGAATGAGACATTTCTAGGACGAGCACATGAGTTAGAGAGATTGCTCGCTTATGTGAAGGGCACCGCAAATTCACAAAAGTCGTGCGTCGTACACGGGATTGGAGGCGTCGGAAAAACCCAGCTTGCACTTGAGTTTTGCTACAAATATCGAGACAAGTTTCCATCCATCTTCTGGGTATCTGCACAGGATGAAACAACACTATCCAGCTCATACGCTTCAGTCGCCAAGTCTCTGTCGCTTCACGATGGGCATCAACCTCCTAGCCCACGTGTGGTTGAACTGACACGTGGATGGCTATGCGAGAGTAAGTTCCAAGCTCGTACCTCATATGCCCAGTGGCTTCAAAGACTGACTCAATAGACCGGGATTGGCTTCTTGTATTTGACAATGTTGACGGAAATATCTCAGTTCTGAACCAGTTTTGGCCTCCTTGTTCTCACGGAGCTATTATTCTGACCTCTCAGAGGACGGATTTGAATCTCCGGACTACCTTTTCCCTACACCTTTGCCCCTTGGCCGAAAGTAAAGGTTCCGAACTTCTCTTACAACGCTTACCAGAGCACACCAGTGCGTCAGACATCAAGTTAGCTAGTGAGATTTGCAAAGAAGTAGACGGACTGCCTCTTCTTCTCGTGGGGTTGAGTGGGTTCATCTCCCAAAGCGATGTCAGCTTAGACGATGTGCTGCAAGCATTGCAAGAGTCAAGACAAGCGCCGAACTTTCTCTTCTCCGGTGCGGCGGCGTATCAGTACGAGCGACCGATCCAGTTGGTGTTTGAAATGTCATTGAAGCAACTACCTCTGGCTGCTCGACAGGTCATCAACATCATGTCAATGCTTTCGCCTGGCGAGATTCCAGAGAAGCTTCTACTGATGGAGCCCCCGAAAAACGAACAAGCCAAGTCTATGTGGTAGGTACGCTCGTTACTACCAAGCATGACTTAGCTTCTAATTTGATTGACAGGTTCGCTAGGCAAGTCCGCCAAAGCCTAAGTTCACGGCATTTGATTGATGTACGCCGCAAAGACTTGCGGACTGAGAGGGTGTATTCAATACACCGCTCTGTTCAACGATCGGTTATGAATCTGCTGATCAATGACCCAAGAGGACGGCAAATCGCGTTCAACCAAGCCGTGAGGATCATCTACACCAACCTTCCCAAGCCATCGGCAATTATGGTGCCGTATCTCAGAGGATTTGACTTCTTTGTACAGTACATGCCACATGTTCTGAGCATTCTCGAAACCTACCTTCAGTATGAAAAGGACCTGGTGCCAACGGTGGAGCTTGCCGAAATGATCTGCTCCTCGACAGCTTATCTGTACGAAATAGGGCTGGCTGGCTTATGCTTGAAAGTAGCTGAAACCGGCACGCGAGTCTGCCACCAGATCTCACAGCGACCCATGGACTCTGGGCCAGCTCCGCGAGCAGCCTCCTCAGAGATCGACTGTTGCACATCCTCTACCAATATTGCGCTCAGCCCGACAACACTTGCAGCCAATATCAGCGCTTATGGGGCAGGAGTTATTTGGACAACAGGAGGGCTCACAAATCGCCAACAAGGGCATGACATGACATGGATGGTGCTTGAACTCCGAGAGAAACGCATGCAATACTGCACCAAAGAGCCATGTAGCGTGGAAGAGCAGAATCTGCTGTCAAATGCGTACAATGACTGGGCGTTACAGCTAATCAACGAGGGAAAATACGGAGAAGCCAAACCCTTCAGTGAAAAGTCCTTGGAGATGAAATATCGTCTCCTTGATAGTGAGAAGAACCAGTTTCAGTTTTTCATCTCCAAGATTCTTCTTGCATTTGTTCTTTTATCTGAGGGAGACGTGAAGGAAGCACCTGCCATGGCACAGGAGGCTTTTGAACACATTGAGAAAGAAAAGGGTTCAGATCACAACTTCACTTTGCACTATAAGTTTCACGTGGGCAACGTTTGGGCAAGTGTTGGCGAGTACCGCAAAGCATTGGAGGTACATCGTGCGTCTGTGGAAGCAAGAACTGCGCTTTTCGGCCAAGCAAACCATGATACCCTCAATGGTCACTTTGCTATTGCACTTTGCCTGTACCACCTTGACGAGCTCACAGACGCCAGGTAAGCCATAACGAGTCACTTTTATTTTCAGCTTGATCAAGATATATTACTAACAATTAACAGAACGCACGTGGATAAATGCCTTAAGCAGGAGCAAGCTGCGAACTGGGGTCCAGAACATCTGCTGAGAGCAAAGTATCTCCAATCTCTGATTATGCAGAAAGTGAACGACACCAGGGAAGATTGGAAGTCCAAAGAGAAGTTGACAATAACTGAGCGGAACAGTCTGCTGGTCGAACATGGCAAAGGGAAATGGGCAGATCCCGAAGGGACAAATGAATTTGTGTATTTCGATTATCTGGTTAACGTTCATGCTGGGCGGACTTCATTTGTTCACCTAGACGATGTTTAAATCGGACGCATCGGATTGCTGGTAAGGGTGTCCTGGATTTTGTGGTTTTAGGACATGCTGGCAACAAGTTGTAATTACTCGAGTGTTTTGGCTACTCTTAAGGAGAACCTTGTTTTGCCTGAACAAGTACTCAATCGGGTATGCCAGATGCTATTCTGTTGTGATGACAGCATTTATATTTCTTGACATGGTGTCAACGGTAGCAGCAGTGTCGTGTCGGACCGACTCCCAGTTAGCGACGTACGAGTAGACTGAGAAGTTAGTTCACTTGAGCAGGTGGGAGTGCTTCGTGGAATCTTTCAGTGGTTCCCATTGGAACGTTCCTCTGCAGACAGCAGGGATGAAATTGGCCAGTCTCAAGAACAAGGCTGGATGCATGCCAAACGTAAGACAAGCACCCCGCATAAATACCCAACTGCCCGCCCTCTGCCTCGCAGTGAGCTGTCAACGCCTGCATCAAGCTTCCTAGTTCGGGGCAACCACACAAAAGGCAGCCACGAAGGCTACGAGACGACTTGGGAGATGTCACTTCCCCCAGATTTCGACCCTGATACCTTGGTCCTCCGAGAAGCTACAGAAGAAGAGAAGATCCAGAGCTGGCGGAACAACAGTGTCGCCTGGAAGGGAAAGCTTTCCGTCAGCGAGTACATTGGCCAGCAAGCTCACAACGGGAACCAAGAGTTAACACGGAATGGTCGGATTCGATATTGGATCTATACGGACGGCACCGAGATCTTCACCTCGGCAGAGACACTACAGAAACCCATCGTTATTCGCTCGGCACAAGATGGCGTCAGTACGGAATGGAGCTACTGCATCGCGGGTGTTTTCACCCCAGTCAAGTTTCGGGAACGTGGTTGCGCTTCCAGCATGATGCGCAAGCTTGCGGCCTGGCTGGATAGCTACGAGGCCCCGTGTCAATTCACTGTGCTCTGGTCTGCCGTAGGGGTAAGCAAGATGGACCTCAATTCATCTCCGTCTCTGCTGTCACTCACCAGTTATCTCACAGAACTTTTACAAAAGATTTGGTTGGTCCATCTTCCCAACAGCGGAGGCTCTCATACCGTCGGCGCCTGCTCCAGCTGAGAGCTTGGCCAATATCTTAGACCGAGACCAGGTTAGGTTTCTGTGCGATCTGGATGTTCAAGCAGTGACTTCCAGCATTGAACGGTTTTCTAAACAGCGTGAAGAAGTTTTCACAGCCTTTCTACCTACATACGCTCAGGCTTCGTGGCATTTCGCTTCCGAGGAGTATGTTGCCTCAAAGCTGTTCGGGAACCCGGACCGGATGCCCATTTTAAAGGGCGCACGGAGCGATGACGGAAGAGTTTGGTGTTACTGGCTGCACGATTTCAATGCAGACAAGCTCATCTTACTGCGACTGGCCTTGGACAAGGAAATGAATATTCAAGACACAGAAGAATTGGATCTTTATGGGGTGGCCCAAATTTTGCAGGCCGCGAGAGCGGAAGCTGCTAGCTGGGGCCTGAAAGAAGTGTCAATCTGGAATCCAGACAAAAGGGTTACGTTGGCCTGTAAATTGATTCTGCATCTGAGGCCAGACATCCGAGACGAGATACAGGGAAACGTACCTTGCTTAAGATGGAGGCACAACAAGTGGGGAGACCATGTGTCAAGCCGAGTGTACTGGGGGGAGAGAGAGATGTATCCTTGGTGTTAGTATTTAGTAGCAGAGAGGGCCAAATAAACACATAATCCTACTCTATAGAAGAAGCTCTGGCATCCGTCATTGTATCTGACTAGAGCATCCAAAATAAGTCTTGTCTATGAGACTAACGTCCTTGCCCTTACCACTACAGCTTTGTCAGTGCATCAATCACAAGGCGCAGCAAGGCTTTCTAGTAGAGTGGCTTGCAGGTATGTCTGAATGCGAACGAATAAGCAGTCGACCTCGCCGACCTAAGGGCTTCTGGGTATATCTGCAGCCAATGAATGAGTCCGCACGATGCTCAGCCTCCACAAGATTAGGCGTGTCTTGAAATGTAATATGTCGCTCATATTGACCAAGAACAAAGTAAAACAAGGCATAAAACAGTTGCTCCCAGAATCTGCACACAAACATTCAATACCCGCATAAGACTACGACGGGATGCCGTGTCGGATAACCACAGCGTCCCCGGGTCATCAGCATCAACAACAAGCCTGCTAGGCCTACGGCCATTCGACTCGCAACGAAAATCAACTCCCTGCAAGTTAGTACGAATAAAAACCAAAGAATCGACCTGAGAATCAGCATTCACACTGTTCATTACTCTCAATCACGTGGAACAAGATGTCCGCAATATGCAACTATTCCCACCCGGAACTCCAGATATCCGAAGGTCTCATCCGTCAACCAGCTGGGTCTCTATTTCCTTACAACCCCGAATTCTATGAGAATGTCACGGGTTTATATGGACCAGGGAGCATATATTGCTGGTATCTACTGCTGGCTTCTAACATCGTCAATTGGGCCTTTACTCCAAAAGATGAGAATGGGTGTAGACGACCAGAAGTCTCCAACGATTTCTTGGCCGTGATTGCCTACCCGATGTTTGCTGCAACGGATATGACGGTGCAAGTGATACGGCTACTTGGGACGAAATATCGCGCGTTAGCCATATTTTGTCTTCGATTTCCACAAACAGAGCTCGTCGGCTTCGCCAAGTTTAATACGACCCAGCTCGACCTCCACGACATTCCACCAGACATACTTGAACTTGGCCAACGCGCCATTGATATTACTGGCCCACTGACAATATGCTATACATTCTCACCAATTTGCCTGGCCTCGATCATATGGTCCAATAAAACCTCGTTTCGACCGACTCGGTGGACCATGTGGCTTGTTTACATTGCTTATGCATATACTGTGCTTTCCCTGACTATCTTTCACCTGAGTCTTGGGAACCTCGGTATAAGCCTCATTATTGTATTATATGAGGCAATAGTCCCGTTTGTGTTTGTTTTCACGTTTGGCTGCACGGGCTTTATGTTCATTGGCTGTCTGGGATCAATTGGCATGTTTATCGAGGCCGTGATCAAGAGGAATAAGGCTGAGATTCTTGAGGCTCTGAAAACCCTGGGATCTGTGCTCCTTGGTTCTGCCCTCGTTTCGGCAACGGTATTCAGCACCTATGTCAACGATCTCAGACTAGTGCCAGATCTTGGCGTCACAGTGGGCGAGAGGGACCAGCTTGCTACATTGATAGTAGGGGTCGTGTCGATTTGTTTTACACTTGTCGATCTTATCCGCCGCTGGAAGCCAGAGGAGAGTACGGAGGGCAGTGCAGATAGTGAGACACATGAGATGCAAGCTTTAACCAGCGATGTCTAGTAGTGTCCTTTGAATCAACACCAGTACAGTCCTTTCTAGACTACTTAAGTTAATCGGAAAGACTAGACCAATGACTTACAGAACAAGTTAAACGGTGATGACATAAAGATGTACCAGAATCCACACAGCCTTCATTCCTTTTCGTGGTTGCCTGGCAAGCGGCCTGAAAAATACACCACACACCAAAAGGGATGACAAAAGTATTCAGTCGCATAGCTTTCCTCACACTACCACTAGCTGAGTGAATGTTTCTATCAGTATTTATCTTATTTGCTGGTTTCCTCTAGAATTACAATCCAAATAATTCTAAGAAAAGTACCAGCAGATACTGTATGACTTTGAACACTATAATTCCATTACTATTTTAATCCTCTTATATAGCCTTGAGAATGAGGTAGCTTCTCTTGGGTTGTGTGGTGTTTTTTTCAGACCGCTTGCCTGGCGAGCCACTTAGTGGCAAAATCCTAGATTACAGCATATTATCTGGGGCCGGTTATTTAGAAAACCCCGCTTCTCTCGTGGCCGGTGAGCAATTCCTCTAACATCCTTCAAGTTGTGGGCAACGGCTCTAACAAGTTGAGCCACTATGAGTTCCCCCACCCATGACATTTTTTAGCCTCCCTCGCGAGGTTCGGGACATAGTGTACGACCTAGCACTCGAAGACGTCGTTACTAGCAGCCTGTACGATGACGGCACCGCATATACCAAAGATAACGCACCACTTCTCTACGTTCACGAGACCATCGCAAAAGAGCTTCAGCCCCGCCTCTACAGGAACCACACGGCTGTGCTGCCAACCCAAGAGCCCAGCATTTATTTGCATGACATCATGACTTTTGTACCACCCCTTGGCAACATCTCGCTTATGAGAAAAAAATCGGACAAAGAGCCTCATCGTGGAGGTTTCTCAGAACCAAATCATTTACGACGAGCTTGACGACGAGCTTGACGACGAGCTCGAAGAGCCCATTGACAGTTGGGAAGAAAATCTTAAATTTTGGGAAGAAGAACGTGGCGGGGGCATGTTCGCGAAGAAGCTAACTCGAGAGCTACTTGGCTTGAAGCTGCAAATGCCTTTCATCAGGAAGATTAAGCTGATCTTCTGGTCTACCGTGATGGAAGTACATGTTGTTCATTGGTGGGATCAGTTGGCACGGCTGAAGGAGCAATGGGGGGAGCTCGACATCGAAGTCCAGCTCAACGTCTTCGACTATTATGATCCGGGCGCTACCTTGTGGTTTGGTGAAGTCGATTGGATACAAGCTTGGGGGCGGGAGTACACGGACTCTTCACGCCTTCATTTTTCGGCCATTGACCTCAGCTTCGATAACAGTCTGAATGATGCGCTATCCCATCTTAGGAAAGCACTCTCTGATTAGCCACTTCTGTGTCTGATGTCATTTTAAGCGGGACTTGACGAGACTATCATGGAAAACATGAGACCGGCATGACCAGTGGCAAGCATGGGTGCTAGTGACCACCGTTACACCGTGCCTGAGTTGTAAAATCGGGCGTTTGCTAGTAATACGCCATCGGCTGATCTTGTTCACTATCCCGATCGGGAAAACACTCTTCGATTGGTTGCAGGATAATTCCACTGAGGCGTTGACTTAGTCTAACCCATTTCAACACATCATGGTGGACTCACTTTCCTCCTAACCATGGACAATGAAGAATACTCCTGCCTTTTTGATGTCTTTTACTCGGACTTAAGTAAACCCCGAGGCATGAAAAGGGCGATGCAATCCCTAAACCCCGACATTTTGAAGCTGTTGACTGTCTTGAAAAGGTATAAAACTGCTTTAGTATCCTTTCTACCATGGCACAAAGCAACAACTCTCCTACACTCATCATCCTTTCTACAGACACTAGCATATTAGAAGTTTTATTATCTGTCTTCACCCTAAAGTTCCTCCCAAGCCATATTTATACCCACCATGGATGCTGTTGCTACCCAACGTCGCGGTCTTCCGCTCCTCGCTACAACCGAGGCCTGTTCAGGCGGAACCTACATCGTCACGGGAGCTAACACTGGCTTGGGCTTTGAAGCAGCTAAGCACCTGGTCGCACTAGATGCTGCAAAGGTCATCCTGGCCGTTCGCAACGTTGCCGCAGGTGAAATAGCCAGGGCCAAGATCGAACAGACAACGGGGAAGACC
This sequence comes from Neonectria hederae, assembly GCA_003385265.1. Classification (NCBI taxonomy): domain Eukaryota; kingdom Fungi; phylum Ascomycota; class Sordariomycetes; order Hypocreales; family Nectriaceae; genus Neonectria; species Neonectria hederae. The sequence goes on along the minus strand of QGQB01000094.1, from coordinate 106,883 downwards.
GGTGTTGCCGAGGTCTGGGCACTTGACCTATCCAGCTACGAATCTGTCAAAACATTCGCCAACAGAGCTATTGCAAAGTTAGAGCGTATTGATGCCCTGATTGAGAACGCCGCGGTCGCCATAGCCGCAGGGCCCTTGGTCGAGGGGCACGTCGCGACAGTTACTGTCAATCTGATAAGCACCTTGCTCCTTGCGGTAATGCTTCTGCCTAAGATGAGTGAGAGTGCACAGAAGTTTGGTATCATGCCTCACATCGTCGCCGTCACCAGCGTTGCAGGCTTTGATGTTCGAGAGGATTGGAACAAGATCAAGCACGACCCGTTGACTGAAATCGACACGGGTGCCATTGAAATCTTGAAATCGTATGGAATCTTTCAAGTCAAGGCAGAAAAAAAGATACACTGCAGTCGTATGAATTAAGCTAACAGAGATCCCCCCAGTTATCCCTTATCCAAACTCCTAGAGACCATGGCAGTCCGCCAGCTTGCAACCCTCGCTCCTTTGTCTAGCACAGGAGTCGTTCTGAATCTGGTGTGTCCCGGTCTCTGCAAGACTGAGCTTAGCCGGAACGCACCACTCCAATTTCGCGAGTGGATTGCCACGCAACATGCACAGTTTGGGCGGACGGCCGAGGACGGTAGCCGTACACTTCTTCATGGAGCGATTGCGGGCAAGGAGAGCCATGGATGCTTGTTGGACTCTTGCCAAATCGCCGAGTAAGTCAACGTCTTCGTCACCGTGAAAGGCCTGAAATACGCTGACATATTTATGATATTAGTGGCAAAGTGCCCAGCTGGGTGACGGATGACGAAGGGAAAAAGTGGCAGAAGAATGTGTGGGACATTGTTGCCAAGGAACTGGAGTCCATTGAGTTTGGTTGCGTTAAGAGGGCGATCGGTGAATAGTGCTAGCACATAGTCTTAGTATTTCGCCTAAATTTTGTGGCCTGGATCTGCTCAAGATTAGCCTCGGCGCCTCCAGAATGAGGCCATGGAGGAGATAGGCAGCGGTGTAAGACGGTTGAAAGACTGTAGCGATGATTAATGGATTAGGCAAATCACACCCAACGGTGCCGATACGGTCAGCGTAGTGAGTGACATATTTTGGAACAGACGGCTCAACCAAATCGCTCAGAGTTAACCTCAAGTTGTCTGAACTAGTGATGAGCACAGCGGTCAGATATTGTCCCACAAAGCCCGCGCCAGCGGTGATTAAAATCTGTTGAGAAGGGTATCGACTGCGCATGTTGGCGGTAATGGAGACTAAATGTGGAAAGCGAATTATAAATAACCCGTTTGTGGGTACGCCAACGGCGCAGGCTGCAGTGACGAAGCCGTCTCCGACACAGCCCTGTTCATGATCCTGTCTGTCTTTCGCAATTTCTGGCGTTCTCAGCAAGGGGCACGTACTTGCGACCCGGACCAGTTCCTCGCGATGCACAAGCTGGTTGGGAGCATATCGTATAACCCTCGCGGACACGTCCTCGGTATCGTGGGATTTGGCAACATTAGCAAGTTGTTGGCGCAAAAAGCAAACGCAGCACTGGGAATGGAGATTCATTATTTCGATGTTGTGCGCCCACCTCCCGAAATCGAGAAAGAACTCAAAGCCATCTTCCATCCCACTCTTCACGAGTTGCTGTCTGTTTCCGACTGTGTTACCTTGCATACACCTCTCAACGCGCACACACACGACCTCATCGATACTGAGGCCTTCACCCATATGAAAGACGGAGCTCGGCTGGTCAACACCGCGCGTGGGCAAGTCGTCAACGAGGACGCCTTGATCGCCGCGCTCAAGAGTGGCAAGGTCTCAGCTGCTGGGCTTGACGTGCACTACCACGAGCCACAGGTTTCCAAGGAGTTTGCGGTTATGGACAACGTGACACTAACTTGCCACAGCGGCGGTGCTGCAATTATAACGCGGATCAATTTTGAGTTGAATGCGATGAAGAACATTCTTCAGGTTGTTGACGACAAGGGCGATCTTTGTGGGAAGCCGTTCACACCTGTGAACTCGAAAGCGTTTGAGGCTGCTTCGTCAGCTGCGACATGATTCTGAAGGATATATCAATCATCTAATCGTTTTGTATATTCAAGAAGGGACACATAAATGAGGTCAATTACTTTCATGAGTGGCGATGCCAAAAAAAAACACACCCAGCCCCCCACTCTTCAACCTCGGCAACCGAGCTGATGCTGTTCCAAGGCACCACCGCTCGTTCGTAGATAAGGCTGATGGCACCATCCACTCCTCGGTAGTCCTTTGCGTTATTAAGTCAGCAGGATTCAAGTTCTCCCACAGCACACCACGTTCAATGTCACCTTTTACGGACAATAACTCTCTTTTTCAAGGACAGCTTCATAGAGTCGATCGACGACGCGCCGGAGGAACTGTCTTATAGTTAATCGGGCTTTAATAATGTTTCAGACATTGCGTTCATCCTGGGCTCGCCAGTGTATGTTTCCCTGTAAGGCTGAACCGTGTTGGCCTAAACTCCCCACTCTCGAAATCATATCTTAAACTGATAGCATCGCCCACTCTTGATTGCACTCTAGATAGCGCATCTTACCCACCAATCATCGCACCCGTTTCTACCGCATGAGCCGATCCTGCTCGTTCGTCATTCCTCTTGAGAGCTCTTCTGCTAATCATGACTCTGTCTAGTCTAGTGTCAAAATGGAGCATGATTTGTGCCCCGACTCATGGAGATAAAACGGACGAAAGACGGTGCTGCGTAGGGCTTTAAATAGCTACATATTCCGGACAGTTCAAGCGCCCATTTTCTTCTGTTACGGTGGCTTGTATCAGTCGGCTCTACCTTATCGTTTGTCAAGATGGATACCACCGAGAAGCATCTCAAATCCCAGGTCCGATCTGGCAGCTTATCAGAAGGAGCCAAACATGGCAGTTCTACAAACGTTGTCATCAATAAAGCCCTTGACAGGGCTTATGGTGAGAAGATATATAAACGAGCTGCTCTAGATATGCAAATACACTAACTATAGTGTGTAGTCAGAAAGATGGATCTTTACCTCCTTCCCTATCTATCCATCATGTACTTTTTCAACTCGGTGGACCGAAGCAACCTGGGCAACGCAGAAACAGACGGCATGAGTGCCGACCTCAACTTTGTTGGCGAACAATTCTCGCTTCTGATATTGCTATTTTACATCCCCAATGGACTCTGCGATCTTCCTCTCAACTTGCTCACGAAGCGCTTCTCCGGTCGTGTGATGCTTCCCGGTCTGATGCTTGGTTGGGGTGCATTATCAATGATCCAAGTCGCATGCAAAGACTTTGGCGGGTTGCTCGCTGTTCGCCTTCTGATTGGTGCTCTAGAGGCAGGTTTCTTCGCCGGGACTGTCTTCTATCTTACACTCTTTTATACACGTGGAGAGCTTGGATTCCGAATCGCCATCTTCTTCGGAAGTGCTCTTCTCGCTGCAGCCTTCTCTGGTCTCATATCTTTTGGTGTATTCCAAATCAAAGGAACAGTGATCAAGGGCTGGCAATATCTGTTCCTCCTTGAAGGGGGCCTCACAATCGTGTTTGCCGTCTTTGCCTTCTGGTGGCTGCCGGAATCTCCTCACACAGCCTGGTTTCTCAACAATGAAGAAAAAGAAGCTGCCAAAGTTCGGCTCCTACGTGATGGATCTCAGGAGCTAGGAGTTGAGTTCAGCATCAAAGAATGCTTCTCTTCTTGGAACAACTGGAAGTTCTTCCCTTGGTGTGTCATATCTTTCACATACCCGGTTGCTTTCGCCACCTCCGCCAACTTCCTCCCTCTCGTTCTGAGACGCCTTGGCTATAGCACTGTTATCACAAACCTTCTCACTGTCCCGCCAAATTTTGTAGGATTTCTTGTTCTCCTCGGCGTCACGTTTCACTCTGACCGAGCTCGAGAGCGAACGTATCACATAATCGGGTCTCTTACACTATCCATGTGTGGCCTTGTCATTCTAGCTGCTATCGACGCAGAAGCTAACAAGGGGGTGGCTTACTTTGCGACATTTCTTGTGGCTTCTGGTGCATATATCCCGAGCTGCCTCGTTCACTCTTGGCACAACAACAATAATGTCAACGAGAACTCCAGAGCGGCGACTACTGGACTTCTTGTTGGTCTCGGCAACCTGGGTGGCATTCTGAGCGCTGCGACTTTCAGAACAACATATGCCCCTCGGTACGCTCCGACTCTCATTGCAACTGCTGCTTGCAATCTCACATGTATTGCCTTTACCTTCTGGCTAGGGACATGGATGCGTCAGGACAATGCGAGGCGCAATGCGGCGCAAGGGGTCATTGTGAAGGCGGAAGATGTTGATACTAGCGAGCTCACGGAAGGCGAGAAGGACCCCCGCTGGCGCTATTTTGTCTGATTAACTATGGCAACTGGTCTTAACTAGTGACCTATCATTGGATAGATTAAAGTAACCTAGTATATAGCATCCAGTAGAAAATACAGTAGAAAACACAGTCAGGTTCTATACCCAGCACTAATAATCCAAATAGCTCAAGTATAACATATTTTTCTAGTAAGTAGGTTCACGTTGATATTAAATCTTACGCCTATTCGTATAATTATTATAAATCCCGCCCTTTGACTTGAAGGGATATTGTATAAAAGCAGTATTCTAAACTACAGTGTATACCACCATCACCTATTAGGCTAAAAGGCAAAGCTACCTTTCCCTCCCTCGTTCTTAAAATACTAAAATATATAACACGAAGCAAAACATAATGCAGTCCACTTTTCCGATCGTCCACAGCATCTTGCAGCCAGAGGCCAGCAAGCAGAGCCGTGAAGCATACGAAAGCGGCTATCACTACTCTTTAGATAGAGAGATAGAAGCGTCCGTGAAGGGAATTTGAAATTGTATAGCTTTGAATACTAATAGAAGCGCGCAAGGATGTGCAGGCGTGGGTGGTCAACCCATGGGTTTCAACTAGTCAGAATTATTACAGGGGCGAGTTGCTCTTAGTCCATGTGATAAGAGTCTGGTACCTGCAACCGAGTAGACGGAATAGTCCAGTTGTAGCTTAAAGCAAGGATAGACTATGGCCCTGGTTGTTGGATCTGTGAACAAAGAGAGAGTTGCAAGCAAAGCAAAATAAACATGACAATGGGTATATATTTATACATCAAAGCCCATCAAATGTCCACTCCAAAACCCGAGTTATGATTATCCGCTCCCCTACGCCAGTGAATTTAGCAGCTCAACGACCTCTTTCTCTCCTAATACCATCTTTCCGCTGAGATCATACATGGAGATTCCTGAGCTATCACGTTTGAAGATGAGCGTGCCATCATCGTCTTCCACCTTCACAAATCCCTTGGTAGCATCTCCGAAGCCGGGCTTCAGGAAATACAAAAATGCTGTCAAATCCGACATAGGAGCTGTCTTGCCGGGATAATCCTTATCCAGTGTGACTTGGTGCGTTGCAATTCTGAGAGGCTCTTCACCGCAGTTGAACCCAAGAAATCTCTTCTCCAATATTGTGCCACCTTCTTTGCTCAACCCAGCCAGCGAGTACTGGACGTTTTGCGCACTATGTGATGGCACTACCGCAAATTTAGCAAATTCGGAGAAGTGGTCGAACACAAATTGTGCGGCCTTGAAGTTGAGACCAATGTTGAACTGGTTCGGGAACAAGTTGAGAGATAGGTCACATGTTCCCTGCGTAGGACAGTTAACCTGCATGTCCCGAGAAGGGACTTAGTTTACTCACAACTTGCAGATGACAATCCAATTTGTCAGCGACACCTTTGTGAATGAGTCGCTGAAGAATTCCAAGAGATGCGCCACCAAGAAACTGAACGCTCTCTGCCGACTTGATAGTCTCACAAAGAGTATCGAGAACAAGTGGCCGAACCGAATTCCCTCGACTTCCCAAGTTCCTTTCAGCGGTGTTTATGCAGCCCCTGTACCAGCTTCTGAGGCTCTCCACGCGCTGAGGGAACGATTCATCCATGATGGCGTTGTAGCGAAGAAGCTCTTCTTCGCTACGAGCGACGAGTTCTTCCTGTCGGTGGAAATTGAGATTCACTGGGTTGTGTATTTCATCAATGTCATCAAGATCAATGAATACTTCAACAGGCGCATTCAACCATTCGCTGAGAGCTGCTGCGTGATCCCACGCCACAAGCTGCCTGTGCATGACTGCGTCTTCTGTTGGTCCGTAGGGTGGTTTGATTGCTAAGCGAAGCTGCCGCGTGTCAGCTTCGTCGGCCGCTGCGAAGATGATATCACCTACGGTTGCTTTGTCGTCCTCAGTCAGTCCATCTATTCCAGCCACGTCCCTTTCACTCAAAAGGCCGCCTAAAAGTATTTTAAATGGCTTTCTGCGCGACGGAAAATGTCTAGCGCTGAGCTCCAGACACCGGCGTTGCTGTTCTGATGACATTGCTAACCCAAAAGACACCTGGCGAGGCTCAAAGATCCAGACGAGCCGCGTCTCAGGCCTGTCCGCTATCGCACGAATCAGAGCCCTGGCGGCGGCCCAGTTATCTGAGTCAATCGAGTCATTGTAGAAAATAATGATCCGTTCGCCCATAACTACTGCTGCGACTCTTATCGCTTCATGAGGTTGTTAGAAACGGACCAACGGTTGTGTATGATAGGTAAATCGAAAGGTGGGGGAGTTACCTTATATAGGTAATTCCTGAGCGGGGCTGTGCTAGAAGGCTGAGCTAAAGGAAAAACAAAAGTACGGTGGTAACAGCTACAGACATGAGTTTGGAGAGCCCTGAGATTCCGTGTCCAGCTTCTCTCGTCACACAGCGCAAAAACTTCCTAAGCCTGTCTTCATGAATTTAATTCAGTACATCGCACTTTACTGTCCCACTTATGGATCTGAACAGGAAAAGAAGTGCGCGATACAGATATCGTTAGTAGTAGCTTTGTCATGAATAAACTCGAATATCATCCTCGATCTCCTAATCTCAAGCTACCTTTTGTAAGCTTTCTGCCATAGCTACCTACCTCCCCTGAGGTCTTAATTTCTCTTAGAGACTAAGGAGCCTAATCTAGCGCTATCCATGGGTAGCTATGACTATGACAATTATGTTCAGGTTAGGCGAAGTTCAAAGGTCAAATTCAAGGTGAATTTTTGTAAAGGATTACATGCTACGGCTGCTCTAGGTCGCTTAGTCAGTGTAGAACTAGTTTGCTGGATCTTCCGCTAGATGCCTCAAGTTCGGTGGAAAGAAATAAAGTAATTTTGTGACTGAAAGCTGAGATACACGACTTGGAGCCGAAACGCAATCGTGACGAGGTCATGAAGGAGTATATGATTTGTTCTCAGCGGGGTAGAACATCAATGTTGCTGGCCACCCGTAATCGATCATGTATCCGTCCACAGCCCCGTTGCACAGTGGTTCTCCAGTTTCTAAAATACGCAGCATTCCACTTGGCTCCTGCAACCAGTTGAAGGTATTTGGTACGTAAGATCAGACACCAGGAAACATTTGGATGATAGCTTGCTTTTCTTCATTCACATGTAAGCTAAGCAGCAGGCGAAGCAATGTTCCTGTCTTCCGTGGTTTGCTGAAAATAGGCAGACTAGGGAGGTTCATGTTGCGCTTCAAATGGGAGGAGATCAACCTCGAGACCATTAATTCAGCAGGGGCTTTTACTACTTAGATTCAGTCCATTTCAAACCTGAACTCAATACTATATACGCATTTCTGTTAGGTGATGATGAGAATCTGAACCTCTAATCGACCCTCTCATTGGCAACTTTTACTTCCCAGAACTCACCGTACTGCCACTTAACAGACCTTCAATGATTTGGATGCTATACGTTGAAATCGAGTTATGGGGCTCTATAAGTCGAAGAAAATCCAGACCGTGCTGTACTTCTTTGTCGTAGTTTGTGTCGCTAATGGACGACTCGAGTCTGAGTGTGATGACGGCGGCATAAATAGTCACGGCAACAGCCCTAGAGGCAGAACACATCAGAGATATCCGGGAACACTATAGAAAGCCCACTACATACCAGGGTCGCATCTTTGAAGGGTCCACGATCTCGCCTCTCGTGGTATTGACCAGCCCCTGGGCTGAAGAGATGCAAATAGCCCGCGTTCTAGTGCCACTGATAGATCCGTCCAGCCAATGCGCCTGAAGTAGTCGGCCTATGACCATCCGATAGTACAAAAGGGCTTTAGTGATGCTGTTACGCTGCCAAGGAATCCAGGGAAGTAGACGGTCCCTCTCGATCGATGCCTCTGACTGCTTCTCGTCGAACTGAAGGTGGGAGGGTAGGTTGGATATCAATAGGGCTAACTGTTCATCTGCTGTGAATACGAACTCGGCGACTTCAGTTGCCTGCCACCTGCTGAGACGAAGCCGGAATCTGATCTGGTAGTATATCTTTGCCAACTTGATCATAGCGATGTGATATTGGACTGGCCGCGGCTTGCTCTTTGGCAATCTTGATTTACCGCCGAGAGTAGCGACACCGCAAAGCTCGGAATCATCGATTTCATCTGGAATCTCGCAGTCAAAATCGTTGTCATTGATGCAGGGAGTTCGGTGCGGGACGGGCAACCACTCGCATATGGCGAGGGTCCACCAGAGCCGTCTCCGTTTCTGCTGCTCGATATACGACTCGTCCTGGTGCGCGCTGTCGGTCCCCAACTTCAATTCCTGGGCGTGTCGTATCGCAAGAGACCACAGGGCGCGGTGGCGCTGCGAGTCTCCGACGCTGGGGAAAACAAGACCGAGGATGGAGATGGCTTGGATAGAGCGGATGTCGAGGTTCTGCACAAAGTCGGCCCTGTCGAGGAAGTAGAGGGCCGAGTCGTACCAGTTCTTCAGCAGACTAGCATATTGCATCTTTGGGAGGTCGAAGCTGATCAAGTCGTCGTCACCCATAAACAGCAGCTCCGAGGCCAGGACGCTGAAGTAGATGGCCAGCCAGAGAGGGTGTGCCACCTCGAGTGATTGCGTCTCTAGATAGCTGTTCCAGAAGGCGTCGTGTTCGCTTTTGAATTCGGGGACAAGCAAGCTAAAGTGATGCCAAAACGTCCACTCGAATGCATGCACGAGGATCTTATCACTGCTCTCCCGTGAGGGTAGAACAATGTCCGCGGTATTCGTCACATTTCTCGGCGTGGACGAGTGACCAACAGCCGCAAAGAGCTGCGTCTCAAAATCTTCACCCTTGAGGCCGAACGGATTTGTCAGAGGAACCTCTGTAGTCGGTTGAGCTTCTCTTTCTTGGGCTGGAAGGTTCGTAATGATTGCGCGCAAGCGGTAGTTTTCGTGGACCAAGTCCTCCCAGCTGAGCTTTGGAGAGTCCGGTGCAGCGCCATGAATGTGACCTTGAACGCGAACAATCTCTCGCCGGCAGTCTTGGGCAATTCCACGACCAACACACCGACGGCAGGGTATCGTCTTGTCGCACTTCACTTTTGCCTTGTAGCAAGCGGCGCAGGCTCTCGGAGCACGCTGCGTGGAGCGAATAGGTGACGACATGATGATACCATCTGTCTTTGGACGGATAGAATACCCTGGAGTGATTGCGCTGAAAGATCCCGAGCTGAGAGCGACGCTGTGTAGAAGAATAAGGTCAAGAGGGGACGCCGCAAAATCCAGACGGTGAGAATCTCGGATCGCGCCGTTTTTGGTCTAAGATAGCCGCCCGGCGGAGCCTGCCGTCTCTAATAAACGCAGAGGTACCCATAGTCGACACTGGACTCAAGTCACATTCCACCTATCCGGAGCGCGTTTTACCTCTATAATAAGTAGTATTACTATTTGGATAGCAAGAGGTTACGACTTAGGGAGTAAGTCATATACGTGGTAGGAAGTCCCATCGCACAGTCTGTATCTTCTCTTCTTCGCTCACAAATGACCACAAATAGCAGCGAACAATGGATCCATTGCAGTTCGCAAGGATTAGGCATAGTATCCTATGACTTACACACGTGTCCTAAAATATTTAAATACAGGAGTGCTAACATGTGCAAAAGAATCATAGTGCCTGCTTTATAATGTCCGTCCATCACCCACAACATAATAGATCAGGTAAGTCAGGTATTTCGTCATATGATTCTGGCTGTGATGAGACCTTGACAAGAAGGGAATTTAGTGGCAAATGTACAAACAAAAACAAAAAACAACCTTTTAAATCCCTGTGGGCTGGCTGTACATAAACTAACAGCAGCCTGCCCTAGACTTACGCAGAATGCCTCTAATTCTTCTTGCGCACGACATGCTTCCAGATGGCTGCGACCGTCTTTGAAGAATCCTTTGGTACCCTTTCAAAGCCATTCTCACGATCAACGTATGTTACTCCAAATCGAGGAGTGTACCCGTTATTCCATTCAAGGTTGCTACGTCGTTATATCAGCCATTGTCTTTTCCCAAGGGTAATGTCCTCGACTTACTCAAGCAAACTCCAGCAGTGGTAGCCGCTCATCCAGACACCATGGTTCTTGACTGCTTCACACATCGCCTGGATGTATTGATCGTAGAAGTCTTGGCGATATTTATCGTCGATGATCTTGTCCAACGGTGCCGATGCCTCGTGTTCCACAGCGTAGCCGTTTTCGTACACAATGACGGGAATATTCAAGTCCTTGGCATAGACCTCCCAACAGTGAACGAGTAGCTTCCTGAAGCCCCATGGGACTGCCTGACGTCAGTCCCCGCCCTTGTTAGGCGGATGTTGGGAATACATACCGGTGTGTGGGTGGCCATTCTCTCCTCGTCTGCCGATCAAAACACCGTCTCTGTAAACTGTTTTCTGAATATCATCCAACTCCCTGAAATCAGTGGCTGTGTTAGTTGCTAGCTGTTTGCCAGTGGTGTACATTGTGCCGTAGTGATTTATGGAGAAGCTGTGAATTGGTTAGAAGAGAGTGCAGACACGGGAACAGAGCTGAGCGCTTGTTACAAATCAGCCGAGCCTTTTAGCATGCTCAATTCATCGTTTGTAAGGCGTGGGAATTCATCGCCGTAGTGATCCCACGACTTTGTTGGTATTCCTCTGACTGAGAAGGTTAGCACGTGCGGTTTTGGCCACTGACAAATCGACTCACATATGGGCATTGCGAACCAGCCAAGGGATCGTTCCTCCGATATTAACGCAGCTTCTATGGCCTCTGGGGAATTATCGACTGGTTCAGCCCAATCGTAGTTCTGTTTATGAGATGTTAGCTTTTGAATATTTGGTGGACGGCCTTTGGTATTCTTACCAGTGCAATTCCGATCTGCCCGCCCTGTGGCTTTTGGAACTCTGTGCGATAAAGCTGCGCAGTGTAGCCGTGGACAAGCAATGTGTTGTGGCCAACTCTGTATTCATGTGGTCAGATCTTCCACGCATGCACAGCTGAACGTGAATACTTACCTGAAAAAGTCGGCCCGGGCATAATTTTCAACGATTCCTTCAGCGCCGAGAGAACAAAAGATCCAGGGCTACCAATTGGTCAACCATATGCCTCTTCATGAGACAAGTGATGCATAGCACCAGTTTTCTCTCACCTCGTTAATTGTCAACCATCTCTTGACCCTGTCACCAAATCTCTCGAAGCACACTTTCGCGTAAGCAACAAAATCCTCTACCAACTCTGTCGCATCCACAGCGGCGAACCCTCGGTCACGTTCGTCCAAGCTCAGAGGGGTATCATAGTGATGTAGTGTAATGGTTGGCTCGACTCCAGCTGCTAACAAACCGTCGATCTGACTAAATGAGCATGGTCACCGGCAGGTTTTAGAAGTAAATACGTACCAAGTTGTTGTAATACTTAATACCTTCTTCATTGACGGGTGAGTCCTTCTTGCCTTTTCACAGTCAGTATGGTTTGAAAAGGGCGAGGTTCTGTGTGCTTGTCCGTCAAGGGTACCAACTTACCGAGTGGTTTGATGCGTGACCATGAAACCGAAAATCGATAAGATTTGGCACCAAACTGTTTGAGAAGCTGTACGTCATCTTTCCACAGATCATAAGAGCGACATGCATCAGTTCCATTGTCTGGATAGTCTTTCAACATCTTATCCCAATTACAAGGCCCGCGACCACCCTTGGCGGTAGCACCCTCGACCTGGTATGCCGCCGACCTAGTCTCGACTGTTAGCTGGCGATAAGAGGAATTTCCGAGTTTACTTACGCGTAGCCATGGAGAAAGTCCGCTGGCAAGACGCCGGCGTACTCGGGACGGGAAGGCAGTGTCTTGGAAATAGTCATAGTATCTGAGGACTGTTATCGCAACTGCACAGCATGTGGCCTAGCTCCGGGGAGAGCAGCCATCTTTATAGAGACCGATACAACTCCACCCCGGTGATTTAACGAGAATAGCAAGTGGAGATTGCGGGTGTACGGCCCCTCAATAATATGGATTCTGCAACCCAAGAGATACGTAGACTGAGGGGAACATACCCGACGAGTCGTGGTCTCGCGCAAGGAGTCTAGCGCGCTCAAGACCGTTATCTCGATGCTTGAGCTAGGGCAAAAGTCGGCCGTGACTCGGCCGATGAGACGAGTTATACCCACATCCTACTGCTCCGGCCAACCAACAGGCTTGATAGGCCGATAGCACTAATCATATCCAAATGTTGTATATATTGGCACGGCACTCCCTGGTTCAGTGTTTGGATCATCAGATTCGGACCTCATCGATGTGTAAGAAATCCATCGCACTCTTCAATATGGGTATCCCCAATGATAACATCGCCGTGGTCGCCTCTGCCATCCGAAGCCCCGACGAGCCGTGGTGGCGAGATCGGGGTCTCCGAAAGCTGATATTTTGGCAATCGTGGATACTTGTCTCCCAAATGACCGTCGGATATGACGAAGTCATTGTTGGTACTTTCCAGGCCATGGACCCTTGGCACAAAGGTAAGCCCTGCCCTGCCCTTTGCATACCGCGCGATCTCATCCGCACCTGTTTATTAACTTGATTCTCAGCTATGGGTAACCCAAGCCCGGAAACCATCGGTCTCATCACCGCCCTGGTCTTCGTTGGCGGCTTCGCAGGAGCATTGGTTGTGGCCTATCCCGCCGACAAGTTTGGGCGTCGCCCGACCATTCAGTTTGGATCCCTGCTCTGCATCATTGGTTCTGTCTTGCAATCAACCGCCCCAAACAGAAATGTGTTCATTGGCGGCCGCTTTGTCCTGGGCTTTGGCATCAGCTTCACGACCTGTGCGGGCCCCAGCTTGTTGAATGAGCTTAGCCATCCTCGTCTGCGCGGCAAAATAGCATCAATGGTAAGAATCAAGTTGTTTGGAGATGATTGCGGAATGCTAACATCTTGGCCTACCAGTTTAACGTCCTATGGTATGTCGGATCCATCATCGCCTCGTGGCTTTCATTCGGAACCGGGCACCTCGACAGCAACTGGTCCTGGCGAATTCCATCCATTGTGCAGACTTGCTTCCCGCTATTTGTCGTAACTGCTGTGACCTTCATGCCGGAGTCGCCTCGGTGGCTCTGCTCGAAGGGTCGCTATGACGAAGCAAAAGAAATCCTGGTGAAATATCATGCCAACGGCGACCATGAAGCCGACATTGTCAAGGTCGAGATGGAAGAAATTTCTCAAGCCCTCATTGAGGAGCGAGAGGCCCAGATAGCAGCCTGGAGCAATGTCTTTGCTATAAAAGCAAACCGCAAACGCTTCGGCATCGTCATATCGGTAGCTGTCCTGACGCTTTGGAATGGCCAGGGAGTCATCTCATACTACTTCTCCCCGATTCTCGACAGCATTGGCATCACCGGCACATCCCAGCAGACAGGTATCAACGGTGGCATGGCTATCTGGAATCTCATCTGCGCCGTTGTTGGTGCTTTGCTGGCTGACAAAGTTGGACGACGGCCTCTATGGCTTGCGAGCTTCATCGGCATGATCTGCGCCAACGTGCCCCTTACCATCTCAAGCGCCATGTACGCTGATCGGGGCTCCCAGGCCGCGGCGTACACAACTGTCGTCTTTCTCTTTCTGTACAATGCCGCCTTCAACATTGCATGCAATCCACTGCTTTACTGCTACACCCCCGAGATCTTGCCGTACAGCATCCGAAACCGCGGGCTCGCTTTGCAGATTCTGGTCAGTCAGGCGGCGCTGACGGTGAACCAGTATGTCAACCCGATCGCTCTGGACCGCATTGGCTATTACTACTTCATCTTCTATCTTGGAGTTCTGATTTTGGGCACCATTATCATCTATCTTACATTCCCGGAGACGAAAGGACACACCCTAGAAGAGCTTGGGGCTCTATTTGATGATGATAGCGATCATGTCAAAGGCAAGGCTGAGGTTTTCGTTGGCCAACAGGTCGGGGATACCCCAGTAGCTAAATATGAGAGTGAAAAGGGGGATATTACCAAGCTTTAAATTACTCAGAATATCTATCATGTTAGATAGTTAATATGAAACACCTGTATTGGAGCTGAATTCGCATGTTTCAGTTATCAACGGGCAGAGGCTGACCTATTAGTGGCTTGATAGCTATGCCATATGCTAATAGACTAGACTTTCCGATATGGACTAATACACTTCATTGACACGGACACACATTCTTCAGCGTTCCTCTATAAATTTCGATATTCCTCAACTCTGCTTCGCCAGCTTTACCAGACTAGTTTTGAGATTAGGCGGTCAGCATCGCACACCTCTCAGCCTTCAGCTGATCTCCTCCTGCAAGGATGCCTGACGAATGTTGTAACATAGACAACATAATTCGCGCAAATTACCCCACTTCAGAATCTCTTCATTTACGTCTCCCGCGATATCATGTCTGACAAGTCCTAGTCTGATGCAATAATGTCGTGCAAAGTTTGCAACCAGTTCCGAGGAGTCGGTGAAATGCGCACAGCGGCACAAACTCTACTGAATACAAGCCGGAACCACATCAAGAAAGACGTATCCTGGCAGGAGCTCCAGACATCGGCATGCGTATGCTACTGTTGCCATATACTCATTCTTGGGTGTCGCGGCTGCTTTGAGCAACACTCGATAAAGGAAGATGAGATTGAGAGTCTAAAACTCACGTTCTACTATATCAGCTACGAAGAGGAGGATAGTGATGTTGATAAATCTATGTCATTCCTTTTGAAAGACGGGAGCTTCTTCGATATCGAGATATTTGCCACTGACGACGATGGTAAGTGTTAATTTAAGCAAAGCTGGACCTGGGGGTCGTGCTTAGTTCTTAAACTTCACAGATTGTCCCATCCCCGACTCCTGGGACTTGATCCCCGTGTCTATTCGAACGTCTCCTCGCACAGACTCCTCATCGGCATTCAACGTGATCGAGTCTTGGTTGCTAAATTGTCAAGAAGAGTCTCACGAAGACTGTATTTTACTGGAAGATCCAGAGCTCCCGATGCGGGTAGTTGATGTCAGTAATGCGAATGGAGGTGTCTGCCTCTTCGAGTCGCATGGTCAGTTATCCAAATACATCTGCTTGAGTCATTGCTGGGGCTCAGCCCAGATTATCACGACAACCAATGCAACACTGCAGGATCGGAAAATGGAGATTTCCATGAGTGCTTTGCCCCAGACTTTCAGGGATGCGGTTGAATTGACGAGACGCCTTGGAATTCGATACATCTGGATTGATTCGTTATGCATCATCCAGGACGACCTCGGAGATTGGGAAGTCGAGTCGGCGAAGATGTCAACCATCTACTCCAACTCGTACCTCACCATCGCCGCTACCAGATCTCCAAATGGAAGTGGCGGGCTGTACACAAATACTCCAGACTTTGAAGTCTCAGGCAAAACTCCACAGGGAGAAGACTATCGCCTCTTCTTTCGAGAACGGATTGATCACCATCTTGATGCTATCCCGGAGCCCGATCGCTCCGAGGCGGGCCCCGGCATTATCAGCCATGCAACCGTGTCTCGTCATCCCCTTCTTACAAGAGCGTGGGTGTATCAAGAACGAATGCTATCGCCGCGCATCATTCACTTCGGGCCGCACGAAGTCTTCATGGAATGTCTGACAGATGTCAGATGTGAGTGCGGTGGAATCGCGTTCCATGGCTCGTCCGACGTGGCCCCCGCGGTGATGATGAAACTTCTCTACGCTGACTCGATGTATTCGTATGCAGTGGGAAAGGAATGGCACATATATGCAGCTTACTTCATTGCACGAATATGGCGCACCATGGTGTGCTCCTACACTGCCCTAGGAATTACAAAGCTTGTGGATCGTTTGCCTGCAATTGGAGGGTTGGCTAAGAATATGGCCAGTGTGCGAAAGTTCAAATACATAGCAGGGCTGTGGGAGAACACACTGAACGATGACCTAGTATGGACTTTGTTTCAGAGTGAGCAAGGAAAGCCACCAAGACCAAGTCCTGCCACGGCACCGACTTGGTCGTGGGCTAGCGTGGGAACTCACGTTTGGTACTGGGACCAGATATATCACTGGGATCCAGAAGATGTTGTCACTGATGAAGAAAGACCGCCTTACGAGCACTTCAGCCAGGTGTTGGAATGGAACATCGACCCAGCCGGCGTTGATGAGTTCGGGCAGATGAGAAAGGCATCGATCAGGATAACCGGCCTGGTTGCTGTCGGTACACTCGAAAAAGAGATTAACAACCAGAACATGCAGCAGACCACAGCATACTACGTGGCATTCTCGCAAGATACTCGCCTGAAAATGGATGCCGACTATCAGCTGGATTTTGAAGGTCCGAACCAAGTCTTACCTGGAGCCGGTCTCGTGTGCCTTCGGATGAGCATCATGAAGGAAGGAACAAGAGAGTACCTTGTTTCTCTAGTCTTGAGACCACTAAAGGAAAAGGTTGGAAGCTTTGAGCGGATTGGAAGCCTTCTTGTAACTGCGTTGCCGCCACCCGTCAATCCCCTAGGAGGAATCTATAGAGTTGGCGAGGAACAGACAGTGGAGATTTGGTAGTGAGGTCGACCTAAGGAATTATTCTCTGTCGAGTCTGCCATCTAGCTAAGCGATTCTTGAGCTGCTGTGAAACATGATACTGTCGTCTAGACGTATCAACAAAGAGAAGAGAAAGGGTGTTGCAAAAATGAAATATCAGCAACAACGCAACGGGATTGTTTGCCTCCAAAATATGCCCTACTTCCTACTGTTGGACCTTGCTTTGTGTTCGGACAACAACGAGCCATAGGAGGAGTTGCAGCCCGAGCAAACTAACAATTACCGGCTGGAGGACCTGAACTCCATGGGCCTGAGCGAGTGCGCCTACAGCAAAAGGGAATCTAAATGGTGTGTCAATTGGGTGGTTTCCCTTGGTGACAGCAAACAGCGTACATGGCAGACCCAGATACAGCGAAGGCAGTGCCAAACCCAACAGAAACAATGTGCTTCTCAGGAGGGAGTAACTTTGTCATCATTCGGATTCCCTGTAGTCTTGTCAATGCGGGAGGTATAGTGCGTCGCAAATGCGTAGTCGACTTACAGATGGCATAATCATCCCAATAGAAAGACCCACCAGCGCGATCATGACAGCACTGACGACAAACTCTCCGCCAAGCCAGAAACCCAACTCGAGACCGATAGCGACGGTCAAATATATGGACACCATAAGCTTTTCCCCTACGTAGCCCGTAACCCACCCTAAGACAAATCGGCCGACGGTAATGCCAATCCAAAACCCGGAAGCGACTAAGGAGGACGAGGAAGAGCTTCCGTTGCGGACGCTCGTCATGAACGTAAACAGCCAGCCGCCGATTGTGACTTCCGCTCCGACATAGAGCAGCATGAAAGCAGAGAGCAGTAGCGTTACCTTGATGAGATTAGTTTGAAGCGAGCAGACTAAGTGTGAGAACGCAGCAAACCTTGTCCTTCAACACGGCCAGAGTCAAGCCATGAGCCTGACCCGAACCTGGCACTTCACTGTGCCCTCCAACATCACTCCAAAAGGCCCATGTCACGCAAACTACTGCAGACGCAGCTAGGCTAGCCTATAAACTTGTCAGACTAGTGGGATAGTCGTGGCTCAAAGAGGAGTGGGCTACCATAATATCTAAACAACGGTTAGCCTGTTGAGTATTATGGATTGACGAAGCCTAGACTTACGGTAAAACACCCACCACCCGGACCCGTTGGAGACTAGTGCTGAGACCTAGAAACGAATTAGCTGACATGAATCTCATTTTTGCTTGGACTAATTACTCACAATAACTGGTGCGAGAGTTGCTCCGGCTCCCCAACAGCCATGCCACGGCGTCCGTACGCGTGATGAAGACGATTCGAGGAAAAGGACGCCACAATACAACCAGCCATAGGGCCGAGGAAGATGAGAGACACAATAGAGTACGGAAGGGAGTAGTGGGCTTCGAGCAAGGGGACCAAGGCTCCGGGGGCACCATCGTTCATTCCGTAAACCAAGAAGGCGAAAAGGCAAGAGAATAGTCTGAATTTGTTAACGGGAGGGTCATTCCATTTCTGCACAGTAGATGCAGCCGTAGTAGGAGGGACAGCGGACTCTGCATCATGGACTGTAAGGTCTGGGGAATGTCCAGGCTGAGTCTGAAAGAACGACTCCAAGGGAATGGAGGTAGACGTCGACATATTCAAATAAATCTCAACAGCTGCTCAATTGCGAAATCTTTAGGTCGGGAGGACCGGGGACGACCGTCTTTATAACGAACTTCACATAGGATTGTTGTCGGCACTTCGGCCCTCCTTGCCGCCTCGAGTACACTTGACCCATGTCCTGACATGAGTGAAACGGTTAAGAGATGGGTATCTATTTAACTCCAATCAGCGGATTGACACAAGCAACAGGGTCTGCAATTCGAGCGACATTCCGCCGCGCTCAATAGCTCATTGTTCCTGCAGAGGATGTACTGGGTAGTTTCTCCCTCACCACTGCAAATCAATCGCTTTCCCATTGTGTCATTCTCGTTAGATTAATGGGAAATCATCAAACCCTCGCGTGGATTCTTCGCTGTGAGGAGTGGATCAACTGGATCAACCTGAACACACGCTGTGTTTGGATCTATGGAATCCCAGGTGCTGGCAAAACAGTGCTCGCCGCTCATCTGATTGAGCAAGTTCGACTTGCGTGCGAATCAGCAAACGACCCAAAACCCGACTACGTCTACTACTATTGCTACCATGGACACAACCAAGACGAAGCTGCCCCATTTTTACGATGGCTGATCGGTCAATCATGTCGACGAGCGCAGGGCGTGCCCGAGAAAGCACACAAGGCACATCAACTGAATCAACAGCCTAACCTACAAGACCTCGTCGAAATTCTTGCCGCCGTACTACAAAGTGTAGGCAGCGTGTTTGTCATTATTGACGCAGTCGACGAAAGCCAGCCACGAATCAATCTCCTCAAAATCATTGAGGATCTTATATTAGATCAGCGATTTCAGAAGATCCAGTTACTAGTTACAAGCCGCAAGGAGCTAGAGATCGAGAGGACGATGACAAAAATCTCCGACTCAATCTCCATGTCGAATCCACTGGTGGAAAAGGATATCAAACTGTTCATCAGTAGTCGGATACAGGCTGAGCCGCAATTTCAATGTTGGCCACCAGAGCTCAAGGACGAAGTCAAAGCATCACTATCCAATGGGGCCACAGGGATGTTCCGGTGGGCTGTTTGCCAGCTCGATATCCTGCGGCGACTTAAACGCATAGACAGGATCAAGGCCTCACTCCAAAACCTACCAGAAGGCTTAGACGAATGCTACGAACGCATATTCTCCCTCATTGACACTGAGGACCGCGAGCTAGTCCGACAAGCATTGCATTGGCTTTGTTTCCACAACTTCCTATGGCAGACTGAATACGTCGGAGAACCTACCATTTCGATACTTTTGGGCGCCTACTCCCTCTCCCCAGACGCGGACCAACACCTCATCAACGCTGACACCTTGCGAGAAAGCTGCGGCTGCCTGCTTTCATACAGCGGCCCTGACTTAGACAACGGAATTCAAACACAAGTGACCCTTGCCCATTACACCGTTCGCGAATTTCTCGAGTCACATCGAACGAAAAGTCCGACGTCATTATTCTTTACAATCAATCTGGAAGAGTCATAAGCCAACCACCCCATTTATCGGCCACCCCCCATCTTCGGCCACTTTTTTTAGATATCTTCAGAGTCACCCACATTAGGGATGTATTAATTAAATAATAATGTAACACTAGAATTAAGCTATTTCTTCACCATTTGGAAGGTCTAATTGCTAATCATAACACATATCTTTAAATCTAATTTTCTTGGATTTTTTTAATATTCCTTCTGGGTCTAACATATTATACATTGCTTTCTAGGTAGTATATATATCTAGGACCTTTGTAAATCGCATATTTGTATTAAATGTAATCTTCTTCCTCTTTTTAGGTCTTAATTCCTCTATCTTAAGCCTTAGGATACTTAATTCTTTATCCTAGGCTACTAATATAAAGTTCTAATCATTAAAACCCTTAGTAATCCTTATTATAAGGTAATATATTAGTTGATTAAGGTTTACTAATAAGGGGATGGCTTAGAGTAAGGCTTAGAGCTGCCTTAAAGACTTAGGCATTATAAGGGGATCTTCTGATACTTACGATGTAAGTATAGGTAGTATTTTAGGCTAGTTTTCGAGTATACTAATCATTAGGTTCATAAGTAGCTTTGCTAAGCTCATAGGCTATAACCCTAATGCTTTCTAACCTACTATAATATTCAGGGAGGTTAGCCTAGCTTCCCTTGCCTTTGCATAATATTATGTAAATATTATCTTGCTATAGAGTGTATTATCACTGAACTCTGTTAACTTAGAAAGCTTACGCTAGTATGCGCTTTTGACTAGGCTAAAGATAGCTATATTAAGAGGTTAAAGAATATAAGAAGAATAGGGGATAAGGAATAAGAGATAGATTTTATTAATGAAGCATTTAAACATAAAATCCTCTGTTATATAGCTCCTATAGCTATTAATAATAAGAAGTCTCTTCTACCCTGCCTTTTTTAGCATTATCTTAGGAATAAAGATAGTCTTAAGCTATATAAGGGCAATATAATCATTAGTCTAACCTATAACAGTCAGGCTTAACCTAGGGGTCTAGGGTAGGCCCAAGGTATGTAGTTTAATAATTAAGTGGATTAGGACATTGTAATAAGTAATATAGGTTATATTAGTAATATATAATAGTAAGTTATTATATAACTAAGTAGGAGTAAATCTAATTATAGTATTAATAGCTAAGGAGCTTAAGGCTCTTATCTAATGTACTAAGTGAATATATATATATACTATAATTACTAGGTAGTTAAATAGTATTAAATTATATTGAATAGTACTTATTTAATATATATATATTTATAGTATTAAACTGTATTAAATAGAGCCTATTTAATATATATATATTATATATTATAATAGGAAGGAAAAAGTAAGTACTAAAAATAGTTCTATTAGTTATAACTGCCTAGTTCTAACCTAGGTTATAACATAATATTCCCTCTCTATTAATCTTATCCTTAAGGCCTATTAAGTAGGCCTTTTTCCTAAGAGGTAAGTATCTATTATTTTTTAGTCTTATAATTATTCTTATTCCCTTATCTAACTATAATATTAGGTTATATCTCTAAAAACTTATTATGCCCTAAAGTTTTATTTACTTATTATAGTAATATTACTAATATTATTAAAAAGTTTAGCTTTAAGATACTTTATTATTCTACTTATTTTAAAGTGAATTACTATTCTTATATTATTATAGAGAGGAAGCTATAATATAATTTCTATATAAAGAAGAAGTATATAAATTATGGTTTTAGTAGTATATCTTTATAAGTTTATAGGTTTCTTATGCCTATAGTTTTTTATAGTATTAATTTATTATAATTACTTATATTTCCTAAGAGAAGGATTAATTAGAAGAATAAAAAGAGTAAGCTAAGGCTAATCTCTTTAAAGCTTTCTTATGATTATAATACTTATATTATTAAGAAAAGTATCTTTATAAGAAGATAATTAAGATAGTTTATTAAGGTTATAAGGATTTAGATAAACTAGAGGCAGTAGAGTAATAGAATACTATTACTTATTCTAAGGCTCTTTCTAAGGTTTAATTATTAAAGGATTATAAGGTAATTAATTAGAGTACTATTAATTTAGGTACTTATTCTACTTTATTTAACTTTAGTATTATTAGTAAAAGTTCTTTAGAAGGTATTATATATAGGTAAGGTTTTTTATAGATTCCTATTGATTATTATTCTCTAGGTAGTTTTTCTATTTAATAAAATACTTAGTTTAATTATTTACTTTTTAAATATCTAAGATTACTTTTACTATATATTCTTCTAGTCCTTTAATCTTAGTTTTATATTTATTATTAAACTTTATATAAATAGTATTTCTTACTATTTTAAGGAATATAATATAGAAAACTAAGTAAAATCTAACTTTTAGTAATAAATCTAATCTATAGTTATTTTCTAAGATTTTCTTTATAATTCTATAGGGTCTAATAAATTTATAGTCTAGTTTTTTATTTTATCTTTTTATTTTAATATTTTTTATTGTAAAGTAGGCTATATCTCTCTCCTAGAAGGATAATCTCTTTATCCTTTTTCTATTATAGTATTTTTTTATTTAGTTTTATATAAATTCTAGTTTAGTTTTTAATTCTTTATATAAGTTTTTTAATTTTTCTAATATAAGAATAGCTTTAGGGATAATTAATCTATCTTAGCTTATTCTATAGGCATTAGGGTTAAACCTAAAGTTAGTATATACTAGGGTAAGCTTTATACTTTTATTAATAGCTATATTATAACTTAACTATATAATTAGTAGTTTCTTAACCTAGTTATTTTATTTATAATTAATATAGTATTAAAGGTATTATTTTAGTATTTAGTTTATTTATTCTATTTAACTATTAATCTAAGGTTAGAAAGCTATAGTAAATTAATAGTTTAATCCTAAATAGTCTATTAATGATTACTAAAACTTTAAAGTAAATAGGGGTCTTTAATTAGAGAGAATCTCTATAGGAAGTCTATAAATACTAATAATGTTTTATAAAAAGATATAAGTAAACTGCTCTATATCTATTAATTCCTAATAAAGTATAAAATAAGAAAATTTCATAAGTCTATCTATAATAATAAGAATACTATTATAGAGGATTCTAGTTATAGGATCCTCTGATAGGGGTAGTTTTATAATAAAATCTATAGTAATAGAATCCTAGGGTTATTTAGTAATTAGTAAGGGCTATAGTTCTCTATAGGGTTTATAGCATTAAGCCTTGGTTTTTATATAAAGGGTATATTAGTTTATGATATTTTTAATAATTTATTTTATTTTAGGAAATTAATATATTATTCTAACTCTATTAAGGGTTTTATTAATTCCCTAATATCTATAAAGTAAATACTTATATATTTCTTAGATAAGTTAATACTATAGTTCTCTAAGAACTTACTACTTATCTATTTTTTTATCTAGGGGTAATTCATTATTATATTATTAAATCTAGGTATAGAGATTATTTTAGTTTATAGTAATATAAGTATTTCCTAATATTTTTCTAGTATTATCTATTGCTTACTATATAGCTTTATAACTTAGGTATTCTATACTAAAAGCTTACTAGTAATAGGTATTATATTAGTAATAGTTATTAGGTCCTTTAGTATTCTAAATAAAGTATTTATTAAGGTAGCCCTAAAACTATTTATCTAACTATTTATATAAGTATTTAATAGTTTAGTAGTAATATTTAATAAAGTCTTTTCTATATCTTAATAGGATATAGAGGCTCCCTTAGACTTAAATTATACCTTTATCTATAGTAATCTAATCTAGTCTATTAAATATTATCTTTTATAATTCCTTATTATATAGATATATTTAGAATTTCTTTCTCTATATAGATATAATGCTTTCCTAGATAGGTTATATTTTATAGTATATCCTATTTTTATTGATAAATGATTAGTAAGTTATAGTAATATACTTCTATTTAAGATATCCTTTAGGCATAAAGTATAGAAGTTATTTATTAATCTTAATTTGCCTATTATTAAAGTTATATCTATAACTTATTATATTAGTTTATCTATTTTTAGATCCTTTTTAATAAATAATAATATAATTAAATTCTAAAAGATATTTAGTATATTATAATTATTATTTAATAAGTTATTAAGTAGTAGTAAAATAAGTAATATTCTTATAGTCTATATAGACCTTAACTTAGTATTTATTTCCTAGGAGGTAGTATTAAAATTCCTTAAATAAATTAATAATTATAAGGAATTCTTTATTATAGATAGGATAATTAAGTTTAGTTCTATATATTTTATAAGAGAAGAAGGCAATAGGGTAAAGAATACTATTATTATCTCTCTATTCTATCTAAGAACCTTATATATAGTTTAATAAATCTATCTTAAGTTTAATTTCTTATTTAGGGTTAAAAGTAATTAGTATTAGTTTATTTAGAATAATTTTCTTAATATTATTAAATACTTTCTTAATAGTAATATCCTATCTAAATACTTCTTCTTTCTTAATAAATTATATAAGTAATATAGTATAATTACTAAAGTTTTAAATAAATCTTTTATAGTAATTAGTAAATCTAAGGAATAATTATACTTCCTTAATGTTTTTTAGTCTAAGCTATTTACTAACTATAGTAATTTTCTTTAGATCTATCTTAATCTAATTATATAAGATTATATATCTAAGAAATTCTACTTTCTTAATATAGAAATAACTTTTCTTTAGTTTAACTAATAAATTATTATCTTATAGTATTTTTAGTACTTTATAGATATATTCTATATATTCTTCTTTAATATTAGAGAAGATTAGGATATTATTTAGGTAATATACTATAAAGATATCTAAGTATTCTTATAGTATATAGTTAATTATTCACTAAAATAAAGTAGGTATATTTATAAGTCTAAAAGGTATAATAAGGTATTTATAGAGTCTATACTTTATCCTAAAGGTAGTCTTCTATTTATCTTTAGCTTTAATATAGATTAGGTTATATACTCCCTTAAGATCTAGTACTATAAAGACTTTCTTCCTATAGAGCTTATCTTTAAATTCTATAATTAGAAGTAATAGGATTTAATCTTTAAGGGTAATTATATTTAACTATCTATAATCCATAATAAATCTAAGTTTCCTATTTTTCTTAGGAATAAATATAACTAGATAACCTATAGATAATTTAGATTCCCTTATATATCCTTTATATAGTATTTTATTAAGATATTCTTTAAGTATATAAAGTTATATTTTATTAAGGTTAAAGATTTTATAGAATATAGATAATATTCTATCTTTTAATATAATTTTATAATTCTACTTATTAAATTATAGTAAACTTATCTTAAGTTCTTCCCTAAAGAGTTTCTTATAGATATAATACTATACTAATATATTCTTAAGGTATTCTTCTTTAGGTAGTTTCTTTTATTCCTTNNTAATTATTCTTTAGATATATTATTATTTTATTTATTTCTATTTATATTATATTCTCTTTAGGATTAATAAAGGGTTTTATTCCTTATCCTATCCTTTACTATTAGTCTTATTATTAGTTAAAGTTTAAGATCTTTCTTTTAAGTTATCTTTATTATTACTAGAGAGAATATTATTAGGATTAATATATACCTAGCTAATTCTCTAGTTAATATTAGGATTGAATTTCCTTAGCTATAGATACCCTAAGATAATATTATAGTATTATATTAGTATAATATTAAGGGTAATACCTTAATTCCTTCTATTAATAAAAACCTTTAAGTAATTAAGTTCTTAGGTTATAAATCTATTTTTATATTAGAATAGATTACCTTTAAGATTATATACTATATAGGATTCCTTTCCTTTATCTTTCTATATTAGCTTTAGCCTATTAATTATACTAAAGTTAATATATAAAGCTTTAGCTCTACTGTCTACTAGTATAGTAAGCTATTTATCCTTAACTTATACTTATAGCTTAAGTGTCTTTTATTTTATTACTAATTCTATTATATATAGAGCCTTTATTAGAGGTAGTTTATTCTCCTTCTTATTATTTACCTACTACTCTTCTATAGGTAGTATTTATTATTTTCTATTATAAGTTTCTTATAGTTATATCCTAGATATTCTATTTTTATATATTATTTATATCTATATCTAGGTAACTTTTTATACTTTATAATATTAATACTTATATTAGTATAGTATTAAATATAATAGTACTATACTTAATCTTTAGTATTTTTACTAGTTTAGGTTATAAAGTTAAATCCTTTTTCTTTTATTCATAGGAATTATAACTTAAGTTTCTTTTTTTCTTCTTTATATTTAGAGTATTCTAAATATCTATAGCTAAGGGTATAAAATATAGGGTATTAAATATACTATGTATTATACTATTCTTATACTTTTATTTATAAGTAAACTTAGTACTTAGAGCTAGGGTAGTATTTTAGGTCCTATAGTCCTTTAAGGTATTATTAAGGAAAGTAATTATTCCTTACTTTAATTCTTATTATATTATACCTTAGTAAGAGTTTAACTAGAGTATAATTATATATTTCCTACTTAAGATAAGAGTCTTTAATAACTAATCCTCTAACTTAAGTAAGATAATAGTTATTTTCTACTTTATTACCTTTATATATCTTATAGTAATAATAATAGTATAATATCTATAAGAGTTTATTATATCTTAGTATAGAAAAGTATAAATATAGATTATTATCTTCCTATAGTTCTAGGGTATTAGGGTTATAAATAATTAATCTCTAAGGTTTAGTCTAGATATAAACTAATTCTTTATTATAAGTATTTTCTTATTTATAATTAAACTATAAATATATATTCTTCTTTATTACTTAAATTTACTTATTATACTAATTATAGATATATTTCTTCTACTATAGTAATTTAATTAAAGGTATAATAGTATTTAATTATTATTTCTCTTAGTTATTATCTAAGTCTTTATTAGAGGTATTATTAATACTAGGAACTATTTTATAGTTAGTATAGTTATTACTAGGGTATTCCTTAGCTAAGGCTTAAATATTATTATTAGTAATAGGTAGTCTAAGTACTCTTACTTATTTAGCTTCTTATCCTATATTAATGTATAGGGTTTTATTTTTCCTAGTGTAGAACTTTTAGTAAATATAATTATTTATTTCCTATTATATAAATATTCTAATGCTAAATTCTTAGTTATTACTTAGTTATATAGGTTCTTTAGGAATTTAGTAGATATCTATAGTATTACTTCCTAATATTATATAGTTTATTATAACTATATAGTCTAATTATCTATTAGGGATTTTAATAGATAGTTATTAGTAGAATTTTACTTCTTCTAGGATTAGGATAAAAAGGGCTTATTTCTTATCCTTCCTAATTATAGTAATAGCCTTACTATTTATTATAAATTAGGCTACTCCCTTAGGGATAGGGGTCTAGGGGTTATATTATCCCTTAGGTATTCCCTTATCTTCTCTAGGGGTTTCTTATAACCTATATTATATTCTTCTTATATAGATACTCTTATCTTTACTTTTATATTACTAAGTACTAAGGAAGGGCTTTTTAGTATTAAAATAATTAATACTAGTTATCTTATAGCTACTTCTCCTAGTTATAGTAATAGTCTTACTATAGTTAATAAATTAGATATTCTTACCTTTAGGTATAGGTCTATATTTCTATCTAATCTTAGGCTTTTAATACTTACTTTTAAAATATCCTATTCCTTTATAATTCTAGTATTTAACTTAAGAATAGTCCTTTTATATAGTTCTAAGTTCTATAGGGCTAGGCTAAGTTCCTTATAAAGTATTCCTATTTCTTTTCTAATTAATATTAGAATAGTTTTTCTTTTTCTAGCCTTTAGTAGAACCCTTCTTTTTCTCTATTTATTATTTAAATAATTAGTTATTAATTATTATATAGAGCTTAGTATAAGTATTAAAGTTTATTAGAAAAATTAAGATTTTATATATCTTATCTTTAACTTTATTCTTTAGCTTTTAATAGAACTTATTAATTTTATTTTTATTAGTCTAATTAAGCTTAGTAATAAAGTACTTAAATTTAGAGAAGTATTCTAAAGTAGCCTTAGTCTATTTTAACTTTTAGATTATAATAAGAGTATTATATTTCTTATCCTATTCTCTATAGGTATTAATAAGTTATTCTTTATATAGTATAAAACTACTAAAAAGTTCCTTAGTTTTAATCTTTTAGTTCTTAGGGGTATTCTTAATAAAGTCCCTTAGGTATAGTTCTATTCTATATAATACTTTTCTATTAAGGAGGCTAATTCTATATTATACTTTAAGTTATTTATTCCTAAATATACTAAGATAGTATATATAAAATAACTTTAATTATATTAAGTGTTTATAGAGGTTCTTTAGGGTACTATTAAACTTTAGTAATAGACTAAGTTTAATTATCTTATCTATATCCCTAGGTCTTAGGATATTAAGGGTAACTTTAAAGCTATTAAATTATTTAATTTATCTATATTACTCTTTATAGGCTTTTCCCTACTTAGTACTAAGGTTATTAACTTATTTATAGAAAGTATTAATAATAATATTATTATTTAGATTTAATTGAATTTAATTAGTATTAAGCATTTAGATTTATTCTTCTAGTTATCTAAATTAGGTAAGATTCTTATTATACACTTTACATAAGGTATTATATAGTAATAGGATCTCTTAGTACTACTATTAATTCTTATATTTAAGATTAGTAATATCCTCCTTATTATCTTTATTAGATTCTATTCCTTTTAGAATACTAATATTCTCTATATTAATATCTTCTCTAGGGAGTCCCCCCTTAGTAATATTTAAGCTAAATAGGGTTATTAAAGCTATAATAACTAATTTAAGTTATTACTTAGGTTAATATAGTAATATACTAAATAAAAGCTATTAATATATAATAATTAAACTTAACTTAGGGGTCTAGGGTAGGTCTAAGGTATATAGTTTAATAATTAAGTAGATTAGGATATTATAGTAAATAATATAGGTTATATTAGTAATATATAATAGTAAGTTATTATATAACTAAGTAAGAGTAAATCTAATTATAGTATTAATAGCTAAGGAGCTTAAGGCTCTTATTTAATATACTAAGTAAATATATATATATACTATAATTGTTAGATAATTGAATAGTATTAAATTATATTGAATAGTGCTTATTTAATGTATATATATTTATAGTATTAAACTATATTAAATAGAGCCTATTTAATATATATATATTATACATTATGATAGGAAGGAAAAAGTGAGTACTGAAATAATTCTACTGGTTGTAACCGCCTGGTTCTAACCTGGGTTATAATAAATCCTCTAACTTAAGTAGAATAATAGTTATTTTCTACTTTATTACTTTTATATATCTTATAGTAATAATAGTAATAAGATATTTATAAGAGCTTATTATATCTTAGTATAGAGAAGTATAAATATAGGTTATTATCTTCCTATAGTTCTAGGGTATTAGGGTTATAAATAGCTAATCTCTAAGGTTTAACCTAAATATAAATTAGTTCTTTATTATAAGTATTTTCTTATTTATAGTTAAACTATAGATATATATCCTTCTCTATTACCTAAATTTACTTACTATACTAATTATAAGTATATTTCTTCTACTATAGTAATTTAATTAAGGGTATAATAGTATTTAATTATTATTTCTCTTAGTTATTATCTAAGTCTTTACTAGAGGTATTATTAATACTAGGAGCTATTTTATAATTAATATAATTATTACTAGGGTATTCCTTAGCTAGGGCTTAAATATTATTATTAGTAATAAGTAGTCTAAGTATTCTTACTTATCTAGCTTCTTATCCTATATTAATATATAAGATTCTATCTTTCTTAGTATAGAACTTTTAATAAATATAATTATCTACTTCTTATTATATAGATAGTCTAGTATTAAATTCTTAGTTATTACTTAGTTATATAGGTTCTTTAGGAATTCAATAGGTATTTATAGTATTACTTCCTAACTTTATATAATTTATTATGACTATATAGTTTAATTATCTATTAAGGATTTCAATAGATAGTTATTAGTAGGATTCTACTTTTTCTAGGATTAGGATAAAAAGGGCTTATTTCTTATCCTTCTTAACTATAATAATAGTCTTATTATTTATTATAAATTAGACTACTCCTTTAGGGATAAGGATCTAGGGGTTATATTATTCCTTAGGTATTCCCCTATCTTCTCTAGGGGTTTCTTATAACCTATATTATATTCTTTCTATATAGATACTCTTATCTTTACTTTTATATTATTAAGTGCTAAGGAGGGGCTTTTTAGTATTAAATTAATTAGTATTAATTATCTTATAGCTATTTCTCCTAGTTATAGTAATAATCTTACTATAGTTAATAAATTAGATATTCTTACCTTTAGGTATAGGTTTATATTTCTATTTAATCTTAGGTTTCTAATATTTACTTTTAAAATATTCTATTCCTTTATAATTCTAGTATTTAACTTAAGAGTAATCCTTCTATATAGCTCTAAGTTCTATAGGACTAGGCTAAGTTCCCTATAAAGTATTCCTATTTCTTTTCTAACTAATATTAGAATAGTTTTTTTTTTTCTAGCCTTTAGTAGAACCCTTCTTTTTCTCTATTTATTATTTAAATAATTAATTATTAATTATTATATAGAGTTTAGTATAAATATTAAAGTTTATTAGAAAGATTAAGATTTTATATATTTTATCCTTAACTTTATTCTTTAGCTTTTAGTAAAACTTATTAATTTTATTTTTATTAGTTTAATTAAGCTTAGTAATAAAGTACCTAAATTTAAAGAGGTATTCTAAAGTAGCTTTAGTTTATTTTAGCTTCTAGATTATAATAAGAATATTATATTTCTTATTCTATTCTCTATAGGTATTAATAAGTTATTCTTTATATAGTATAAAACTACTAAAAAATTCTTTAGTTTTAATCTTCTAGTTCTTAGGGATATTCTTAATAAAGTCCCTTAAGTATAGTTCTATTCTATATAGTATTTTTCTATTAAGGAAGCTAATTCTATATTATACTTTAAGTTATTTATTTCTAAATATATTAAAATAATATATATAAAATAACTTTAGTTATATTAGGTATTTATAGAAGTTCTTTAGGGTATTATTAAACTTTAGTAGTAGACTAGGTTTAATTATTTTACTTATATCCCTAGGTCTTAGGATATTAAGGGTAATTTTAAAGCTATTAAATTATTTAATTTATCTATATTACTCTTTATAGGCTTTTTCCTACTTAGTGTTAAAGTTATTAACTTATTTATAGAGAGTATTAATAATAATATTATTATTTAGATTTAATTAAATTTAATTAGTATTAAGTATTTAGATTTATTCCTTTAGTTATTTAAACTAAGTAAGATTCTTATTATATACTTTATATAAGGTATTATATAGTAATAGGATCTCTTAGTACTATTATTAATTCTTATATTTAAGATTAATAATATCTTCCTTATTATCTTTATTAGATTTTATTCTTTTTAGAATACTAATATCCTTTATATTAATATTTTCTCTAGGAAATCCCCCTTTAATAATATTTAAACTAAATAGAATTACTAAAGCTATAATAATTAATTTAAGTTATTACTTAGGTTAATATAGTAATATACTAAATAAAAGCTATTAATATATAATAATTAAGCTTAACTTAGGGGTCTAAGGTAGGTCTAAGGTATATAGTTTAATAATTAAGTGGATTAAGATATTATAGTAAGTAATATAGGTTATATTAGTAATATATAATAGTAAGTTATTATATAATTAAGTAAGAATAAATCTAATTATAGTATTAATAGCTAAGGAGCTTAAGGCTCTTATCTAATGTACTAAGTAAATATATATATATACTATAATTACTAGGTAGTTGAATAGTGTTAAGTTATATTAAATAGTGCTTATTTAATGTATATATATCTATAGTATTAAACTATGTTAAATGGAGCCTATTCAATATGTATATATTATACATTGTAATAGGAAGGAAAAAGTGGGTATTAAAAATGGTTCTGCCGGTTGTGACTGCCTGGTTCCAACCTGGGTTATGACATAACCCTTCTGTAATAATATAAAGTCCTAAGTATTCAGAAAGTTAAGATCTTTAGGAAACCATTGCTATTGAATAGTTATGCCTTTAAAGATAACCAGAGGGGTCAGGGCTCAGCTAGCTGCTGAGATACACTTAATAATTATAATCTAAGACTGTGAGCCAGGGTTCTTAAGTATAGTAGCCTTATGCTCTAAGCTTCTAAGCATAAGCTTATTATATCCTTGCCCTTCTATTACACTAACTTCATCCATATTATAGCGATTTTCCTATAGTATCTCTTTAATCTTAGGGATAGATAGATATTTAAAGAAAGCCTTAATCTTCTTAGTTATAGCACTATTAAAACAAGCAGAATTAAGCTTCTAACCTTTAAGGGTTTTAATCCTAGGATACTAGCATAAGAATGTATTAATCTAATGAATTCTAAGAGGATTAAGATAACCATTAAGAATAGTAATCTAACTAGTAAAGTTCAGGAGCTAGCTATATATCAGAGGGAAGCCTAGCTATTCCTAGACTAGGATTCATTATTCTAGGTTAGCTTCCTATTTAGGAGAGACCTTTTAGTAATGCTTATGAGTAATTTTGGAATTTCTATGGCCATTGAGGCATTTAGATAGTATTAAACATAGAATGCCATTGCATAGGGCAGCTTAACGCTAAGATAACCCGCTTTCCACGTCCAGAATCGCAAGTTCAATATCTCCTTCAATGTATCTTCGCATAATGAATCGAATGATATAAATTGAATTAAAATTGCTCTATTGTAGCGTGAAAGATCGCAGATAGAAAGTTAAAGGGTGTGGATGAAGGTGTCAAAAAGTGGCGGGAAAAAGTGGCCGAAGATGGGGGGTGGCCGATAAATGGGGTGGTTGGCTTACACCAATGTCTACAGTACCATCTTCAGCCATGCACTTAGCTTAACCAATATCAAAGACGACGACGTCGATGACCCCGACGACCCAGAATACATCATAAGTCTCGATGAATATTGTCAATTGTCAGCAGCATGGGCAGTGGATAAAGAAGTCGACATTCTTCAATATGACCTAGTCGTGTCATTCTTAGATCCCTCCAAGCCCCACTACGACTTCTTATGTACCATGCTGCGTAGACTAGATCTCAGCGAAAGTTTTGAAGTCTTGGTCAGCTGGGACTCGTTCGTCCACATTGATTGGTTGAATAGCACTTGCAGTCCTCGGATCGCCACGTTGGTTAATATACTTCACAGTGAACTTTTGTCATTAGCAGCATTGTTTTGTCAGTCCATTGACAAAATCTTGACAGAGACTACATTTTCAATTTCCTTAAAAGTCTGCTCCATCTTCAAAGAAGATATACTTGATTGGACATTCGAAGGGACCGTTGTTGAACTTTTTGCATGCCATCCCGGTGGGCGGGACGGTACTTTGAGCTTACTCCTTGATCACTTTGGCGACGAAGTCAATTGCACGCGGCTGCTACACCTACATATCGGCCAACACAATCACTACTACGAGAATAACGAGGCGTGCCTGATCGAGAGGCTTCTTCGTGATGGGGCTGAGACTCGACCCAGATCGTGTCAAGTCACGCCGTTACAAATAGCTGTTGAAAATTTCGACCTTGCGGCGACAAGACTTCTACTAGAGTCAAATGCGGACCCAAATAGCACTGGCGATATCGGCAACAAAGAGTGGGACAAGGATGCGCACCTTTCTATGTTTTGCAAGTTGGCTAGGAGCAGTCCTCTCTTCATCCTTCGTGATAATTGCAGAAGGGTTAAGACACATGGCTCTGCGTTCAAAGAGGAACGCAAAGAAATTGAAAGTTTGCTCTTGAGCTATGGTGCCAAAGAGTTCAGAGTCAATGAAAGAGAACTGAAAGATGTGTCTCTTGAGTCATCGGGTCAATCATCTCATGGGTCTACCTACTAGTCTAGTTAGTACGGCACTAATTTAGTTGAGAGCAAGGCAGTAGATAGTATATATTAGATAAAGTAATGATCATGTTATCCATAGTACACAACCCCACGGGACAACATGGTTCACCTTTATTTCGCACCTCAAACATATTTTTATAATTCGACTATGCCCCCCCGCTAAGATGGAATTAGATGCACATTCCAATATTGAACGAACCAACCAATCAGGCGAAGATATCAATTTGACAGACACAAACATCGTATCTCTTCAGCTTCAAGGTACTTGTCTCTCTTTTCCACATCAATCAGCGACGGCAGCTTCAACATCACTGTGTAGGGTAAGTAGATTGCGGTCTAAAAAAGACGCGCTATGATTGGCTGACAGCCCTCATCTCGGTGAGGCCCACCCCTTATCGCGTCAGCTTATCTGACAAGTCTCACCTTAGCCCCGATTAGTAAAGGACAGCTACGTAATATCGATCTCGCTCCTTTTCCAGCTTCACCCAAACAACTCCAACCTTTCGCACGTCCGCCACCCGTCACCCACCAAGCCTGACGAAACCCAATCCGTCCTGTCATGACGTAGCGCTGCAACTGCGCGAGAGACTCCGTCACCATGCGCCGGGCGCTCAACCTGCGGCTCGCGGGCCAGGCCATGGCCATCAAAGTGTCGGCCAACCTGGTGGTGCAGCTGCTGATGCGCTGGAACGACCCGTCCCGGACGTCTCTCGACTGGCAGCAGGTCGGCGAGTTTGCGCTGTACGGCCTGATGGGGTCTCAGGTCGGCAACGTCATCCAGTTTCTGCTCGAAGACTGGTTCCCTACGCGCAATGCCCCCGTCGGAGGCCTGCTACCAGACACGCTCGGCCATGTCCGCCAGCTGGAGGAGAAGAAGAAGGACGACGACGACGACGAAAAGGAGCCGCCCAAGACGTGGAGGACCTACTTCAAGATCGGCGACGACGTCAGCTTCCGCAACGTGCTGGCCAAGCTGGTGCTCGACCAAACCCTCGGCCTGTTCATCAGCGGCTGCATCTTTCTCATCTGCACCAACTTCATGCGCGTGCCGCACCTGCCCATGGTCCTGGACGTCGTCGGTGTCCGCATCTGGCCGCTCATCAAGGCCGGCTGGCACATCTGGCCCTTGGTCGCCGTCTGCAATTTCCTCTGGGTGCCTGTGCGGTCTCGCGTTCTGGTGGCCGTTTGTGTCGGTTTCGGTTGGAGCATTTTCTTGAGCGTCTTTGCCATGCGGACTTAGAAGAGAGCGAAGGAGAGGAAACGGAGGATGCATTATACCCGCCTGGCTGCGACGTCAGCTCTTTTGTATTGCAATTTACTGCAGGTTCACTCGGCTTCATAGACTTGGGTTTATTTTTATGTCAGCCAATTTAGATCAAGTGGCTCTTAACATACACGCTCAGTTTCTCCAATGCCTCTTTCAACACATGAGTGTCGCACACGTAGCCGAATCGAACATAGCCTTTGAAATTTTCCCCACCTCCAAAGCATCTTGAGCCTGGAACAACAAACACCTTGGTCGTTGCAAGTAAATCCTGGCAAAAGCGGACGTCATCAATCGGCTGCCCTTGAACAGAAAACCGCACAAACGCAGTTGTCCCGGCGGTAGGCTTGACCCACGAGCACACATCTTTGTGGTCATTCACAAATGTCTCCAACAGTGACACGTTGGCTCTCGCCATTCCGACATTTCGCTCAAGGAGAGGGCTCAGCACGGATGGAGACAGCGCATAGGACGCCAATTGGTCATCAATCTGAGAGACGCTGATGGAGGTGTAGTCGCGTGCCGAAGCCAGGGCCTGCATGATGCGTTTGTCTTTAGACGCAACCCATCCGACGCGGATGCCTGCGAGAGCAAATGCCTTTGACATGGACCCTGTGATGACAGTTTTATCATAGCCTAGGGCGGCAACTGAAGGAGGAGCCACATAGCCAGGCTGGTACAGCTCGTGGAACAAGGGCCGATATACTTCGTCAGAGAAGACAATGATATCCCGCGCCTTGGCAAACTCGACAATCTTAGTCAGGACCTCAACCGGGATGGGGGCTCCCGTGGGATTGTTGGGGTTATTGAGAATGATCATCTACACGGGTCAGCATATGGCAAAGATATTCAAGGGAGTAGTACGTAGAAGCAATCACATACTTTGGTGTTGGACTTGACAAGTCCCTCAAGGACGCTGACATCTGGCACGAAGCCGTTGTCTGCACTTAATTCCCAGAGCGAAACCTCGGCACCGTTGCTTTCGGGGACGCTGTAGAGTTGTTGATAGGTTGGGTAGACACAGATAACATGGTCCCCTGGGCCGATGAGCGTGTAAAGCGCGAGAAAGTTGGCACCAATAGCACCCTGAGTGATGAGAACGTCATCTGCATTCAAATTTGCTGATGGCGTTCCCGACGGCTCCTCGTTGTAAAGCCCAGCCACTCTTCGGCGGAGTGGATTTGAGCCGCGAATGGGACCGTATAAGAGCTTCGTAGAGAAGTCGATGGGGTTCGACGATGTCTTTTCCAGGGAGAGGGCAAAGAGGTCGTTGATGGAGACGGAAGCGACGCAGGTCTCTGCGGTGTTTAGAATGCCAGGAGTGGCTTCGTACTCGTCCATCCATCTTTCGACATCAAATTGCGGAAGACGAACCATGATGTGTGATGTGGTAGTCAGTGCTGAGTTCTGTGCAGAGGGGATGGAGATGCAGCTAGATAGGTCGAGGATGGTGTAGATGCCAGGATGAGATTAAATAAAAAAAAGACACGTCGTTTATCATTAGAGATTAAATACTTGAGTTTGAAAAGGAAACTATACATTTGTCTCGCCCTTTGTGACATTGTCAGCTTAACTATCGACGTTCCAACATCTCGACCTCTTCTAGACCCACTGAGGCGTCGTTGAAAGGCGTCGTGAAAGGCGCAGCCCCCCACAATTTGTCGTGGCTTTGAACGGAAGGAAGGTCCGAGAAAGACAATGAGTTTGGGAAGGAGACTCCGAGGTCTGGGACGGAAGCTCGAGCCGAAGATTGATAAGAGATGTAGGAGCCACACCTTTTACATGCAATAACTACCAATTGCCGCCTCTCTCGGAGATCATGTTCTCAGCTTCTGCTCCATGTCAAAGTCATTCGGCATCCCTGGTATTCGTCTCGGATGGGTCATTACTCAGAACAAGAGCCTCCAGAACACCTTCCTCGCAGCCAAGGAGCAGATCAGCATCAGCGGGAACGTTGTTGATGAGTACATTGCCGAGAAGGTACTTTCTCGCAAGAGCTCCATTCTAGAAAGAACTTGCGAGGAAATGAAAGTTCGACTAGACATAGTTGCCTCATGGATTGGGTCCTTGTTGGCACGTTTCATGTCACATTCATCTTAGATCAATAGCGCATCACGGTTAAGATAGAAAAGAGTGGCGAGAAATACCATACTCTGATTTGTTACCCGTGAATCTAATCTATCTAAGTCAAAATTACATATGAAAAACTGGTGATCTACCTGCCATTACTCCCCAAGCTATGATTCTACTTTCCACTCGAAAGCCTTTCTAGTACCGTTCCTCCATCTAGAGTGATCTAGACCGTCCCCACTCTCGCCCTCTATAATCGTCTACAGCTTCTTTCGGCCCTTGGGCATGCGAACAAGCCAGTAGAGAGCCAAAGCGGCGCCGATGTTGAAGATGATGTAAACCATGCCGATGCCGAAATCGCGCCACCTGTGGTCGTAGCTGGCGCTCACGCTGTCCAGGAAGGTGTTGGTGCTGGAAATGGGGCAGAATTCGCAAGCCGTGTTGTTGGCAGCATCCGTCAAGTAACCGCCGGTCGACTTTATGTAGTCGGACATGTACTCTCCGCATGTCTGGCCGCTGGGAGGCTGGAACTGGATGAGCTCGTTGCCGGAACAGGTGACGTCGGCGTTTGCAAGACCCGCCGACAACATGGCTGAGATGAGGTACGTGAAGGGGGACACCCGGTAGAGGAAGATCCAGAATCCGGGCATGTCATCGGGAGAAGCAAGCACACCACAGAAGAGCAGGCAGAGCATGAAAAGAATGTTGGCCAGATTACCACCTGCTTCAGCCGTATCCGTGATGGCGATACAGGCATGGGCGAAGGTGCAAGTGAAGACCATGAACTGCCAGAAAAGAAGCCACATCAGGGCACCACGCTCAGCGGTATCACCGGTGATCGAAGCGTTGCCATCGAAACCAACAGGGTAGTAGACGCAGACGAACATGAAGACAGACATGAGCGAATTCCAGGGGATTTCGGTGATGATCTGGGAGAGCATGAAGATTTTCCAGCTGTAAGTCTTCGATGGGCGTTCTCGAACTTCATAGAGTGCCCGTTGAGTAACGAAATGAGGCATCTGCTGCTGAACCAGTTGACCGAAGATAGTGAGAATGTTGAAGATGGCGAACATTTGGTTCTGGAGTCCTTGAATAGACAGAGGAGCGTCGAGGAAGACAAGACCGATGAACAGAGCAACAGCGCAGCAAAGAGTAAACTTGGCGTAGATGTACGAAGGGGTTCTCCAGTATTGCTCGAAGACACGGCGAGTAACGATGAACAGCTGGTCCCAAAGAGGAGTCGCAAACTCACGGTACGAGTTAGAGTCGGAATGGTCACCCGTGGTGCTCGGTCCTTCAGCCTTGAGGCGGTGAAGTTCAGTCTGCACACTCTCATATTCGGGACTGTCGCGCCAGATCTTGTGCCAGTCAACTTCAGTAGCAGAGCCGGGGGCAGCGCCAATGGCGCCGAGCATCCATTCAGCGGGGTTTTCAGCGGGAGGGCAAGAGGGAGCACCGTGTCTCTCGAAGTACGAGACAAGAGTCTCCGAGTTCTCTCCGATGTCGCCGAAGTAGACAGTGCGGCCTCCCTTTGCGAGGAACAGGAGACGATCGAAACGCTGGAACAACATGGCAGAGGGCTGATGGATGGTGCAGAGAATAGACTGGCCGGCCTTGGATAGCTTTTCAAGGAGATCGAGAATAGCCCAAGAAGTCTGCGAGTCAAGACCAGAAGTAGGTTCATCCACAAACAGAAGAAGAGGAGGCTTGGCAGCTAGCTCAACACCAATGGTAAGACGCTTCCGCTGTTCGACGTTGAGACCCTCGCCCAGAACTCCCACCACGGCGTCGGCATACTCTTCCATTTCGAGGAGCTTGATGACTTCATCGACATAGGCTAGTTTCTCAGCTTTCGGGGTTGCAGCAGGCTGGCGGAGAAGGGCACTGAAAGCCAAGGCTTCACGAACGGTGCTCGTCTCGAGATGGAGATCTTGCTGCTGAACGTAACCGGTCTTGCGTTGGAACGAGGTATCGCGAATCTTTCCGTCGACCAGCATCTCGCCGGTGATAACACCCATCGAGACACGATCAGCGAGAACATCGAGCAAAGTGGTCTTTCCAGCTCCAGAGACTCCCATAAGAGCGGTCAGGGTACCAGGCTTAACCCAGCCATCAACGTGGTCGAGAATTCGTCGCGGTTCGTTCTTGATCTTGATATCGTAGCACACGTCGTTCCAGTGGAAAACGCTGGTTGAGCCTTGGATGGCACCTGCATTGTTCTCGGTAGTCTTCTCTGCCACGGGAATGGGCCTAGAGACGGATGTCTCAAGGTCGCTGCTGCCCTTTGCGGAGGGGGCGGCAGTTCCACGGCGGAAGATGAGGATTTCACCCTTGGACTTCTTGGCGGCAAACAGCTCAGTGGCGGCGATGTAGGTGAAGTGGAACCAGAGGATGAAAGCAATGAGGATACCGACGTTGCGCCACTTGTGGCTGGCGAAGTACTTGTATGCCACGTTGATGTAGTCGTCTCCGTTGACAATGGACAGACCTGGAACAGCGCCCACAGCGTTGCAAGCACGGTTGTCCCGCCCGATATTCTCGTAGCCAGCGACGGTTGCGCTAGGGATAAACTCGGCACAGGTGAAGTTGCGGTTGTGGTACTCATTGATCATCAGAGCCTCGAAACCGTATGCGACAGGATCGATGTAGTTGATCCATCGGCACCATCCAAGCATGTAGTCGACTGGGATAACGAAACCAGTGAAGATGACCAGGGCCAGAATGAGGATCGACGCGGGAACCATGGCCTGAGACAGGGTTCGGGAGACGGATGCACTGGATCTTGTTAGCAGGGTCTGACGAATAGCTTTGGTAGATGGGAACTTACATTGTTCGGAAGATGCCAGACATAGACAAGACCATGAGGAACATGACGAAGAGGAAGAAGAAGAAGTTTCCGGCCTCACGATTGAGATTCGACATGAAATACAAGATGACGTTGTAGAATATGGTATTCAGGATCTTGTACGGCATGTCGACCAAGATGGACGAGAA
This sequence comes from Neonectria hederae, assembly GCA_003385265.1. Lineage (NCBI taxonomy): Eukaryota > Fungi > Ascomycota > Sordariomycetes > Hypocreales > Nectriaceae > Neonectria > Neonectria hederae. The sequence continues at coordinate 66,546 of QGQB01000094.1, read as the reverse complement.
TGCTTCAGCAGACGGATGATAGAAGGCGTAGCGGACATGTTTTTCCACAATCGGACGTTGAGCGTACTGTGTCAGGATTTCGAGGGCACTGGCGAAGGCGTTGAACAAGATTGCAAGGAACAAGAGAGCGCTGCGACTGTAGAAGCTGCCTGTAGTGGTTTCCATGTTGTAGAAGACGGACGAGATGATGAGGGCCATTGAGGCGTTGGCTGCCAGCATAAAAATAGTGAGTCCAGGATCTCCAAGGAGACGTTTCCAGCCTCTCCAAAGACAGAGCATGACCTGCTGGGGATACGAGAGCGTGAAGGGCGACTTGAGACGCTGGCCGTGGGCTTGAGTCGACATCTTGTGCTCACGGAAGGCATCGGCGTCGGATCCGTCGACGGGGTGCGCGTGCTTGTAGTCCTCGATCTCTTCCTGCAGGGCCTTGTACTCGGCGCTCTGCTTCCAGCACACGGCGAACTCATCGGGCGTGCGCGGGACGCGGTTCTCGAAGCCAGGTCGGACGACGCGCTCGGCAGGGGCCGTCATCGAGGTGAGGAAGTCGGGCGTGGTCTGACGGGCCGGGCACTCGAAGCCGAGGTTGATGAAGTATTCGCGGGCCTTGTCTGCGGGGCCGAAGAAGATCTGGCGGCCTTCGTACAAGACGAGAGCCTTGTCGAACAGGTCGTAGGCGCTCTGAGGGGCCTGGTAGATGGACACGGCGCAGGTCTGGCCGAACAGCTCGGACTGCAGCCTCAAGGTCTTACAGAACTCGATGGCGTTGGCGGAATCAAGACCACGGGTGGAGTTGTCCCAGCATTGGAAGGGCGCGGTCGAGAGCGTGGCCTCGGCGATGGTCACACGCTTCCTCTCTCCGCCGGAAACACCACGAACATACTCGTTGCCCACGCGTGTGTTGACAGTGTGGCTGATGCCGTACATGGCCATGACAACGTCTCGCATGTGGTCACAGAACTCATGGGCAGTGATGCCAGGGGGCAGAGTCCGGGGGCATCTCGCGCGGGACGCAAAGGTGAGGGTCTCGCCGACGGGGAGCATGGGGAAGTGAACGTCGACCTCGGCCGTGTAGATGGCTTCACCCTTGTGGTGGCTGTGCATCTCCTCTGCGCTCACGCCCTGGTAGTTGAAGTAGGTCGTGTCGTCGACGTAGATGCCGTTGGTCTCACCGGAGATGGTCTTGAGGAAGGTCGAGCAACCGGCACCGGGGGGGCCGAGAACGACGAGCATCTCACCGGATCGCAGAACACCGTCGAAGTTGTCGAGAATGTCGATGCGTCGCTTCTTCTCGGTCCTCATGGCCTTGCGCACCAAGCTGGGGAACTCGAGCCAGACATTGCCGACGTCCTTCTGGTAGTCGGTCTCGGCGCCGTATCCGAACACGTTCATGTTCTGGAAGCAGAGTCCGGTGCGACGGAAGCCAGCGCCATGCTTGTCCACCATGTGAGCGAGAGACTTGGCCCATGCGCGAGCGTTGAACTTTTCGCCGAGAGGGTTCAGGGGAGAGTTGGGGTCGTCGCTTTCAAAGGGCGATTGGGTCGGCGCTCGGCCGAGAGAGTGGTTGGTGTACTGGCGGGCGAGGTTCTGAACGATGGACTGACGACGCTCCATCTCAGTCTCATCTCCTTCGTCGTCAACTGAGTCGTTGTTGTCTCCGCTTGAGTTCTCGGCCGACTTGTGAGACGGATCGGCCTTGCCATCTTTGTCAGAGGCGTTGCCGAGAGGGGGCGGGGTGCCGCTTGCGCTGTCGACATAGGTCTTGTAGCTCCCGACGGGAGAACCCGGGGGTTGTGGTTGGGCCATGATGGACGAAGTGTGGTTTGGCAGTCGAGGCGTGTTGCGAATTAAATGTCTGTCGGCAATATGTGTCGAGGTGGGTGCGCGAGGGCTGTTTATATCGAACAAGTTCGGGGCTGGGTTCCTTCCGGGCTGATGCGAATTGCCTCCTTGGACGGTCCCGTTTGCTCTGGACTCTGGGTTCGAGTATCTGTCACAGAGTGTAGCTCACGGGATTTGGTCCTGGCTCGTACCAAGAAGAAAAGGAGTGAATGCTGATCAAGTGCTTCAAAGTGAAGATTGATCTGGGGTTGAAGATGGCGAGATATTTTTGGAGGGAGATTCCAGTCCAGATATTATATCACTCCTGTGGCGGTACGGAGAGTTGACTCGTCCGCCGCGTCGGGATGCCAAGTGGGCCGTGCCAGGCACTACGCAATCGATATCCATCTTTTCTCATCTTGGTGTCCGTCCAGGGTTGGTAGAGATTGTAGGTTGCCTATGTAAACGCTCCGTCTCGGACTCTTGAAGGACCCCGGGCCAACGCACCGCACAGCCTTCAGTTCTGTGGAGACGTTTGGGGGACAAGGCTGTTTCGGGAGTGTGATTCGCGGCGGCGAGGAGCAATACGAACTCGATCTGTTGGCCCGAGAGGACCGGGTGCTTATCAAAGATAGATTTAGATCTGTATGGTTGGTTTTATTGCCTTGATGCTTGATGGGGGAAGGGCAAGGGGAAGGGGAAGTGGAAGGGGAAGTGGAAGGGGCAAGGAAGGGGTGGATGTGTGTAAGACGCTGAACGTTATGGATGCTGTGAGCGATGGAGCACGCAATTTGATGAACAGCAATTCAGCATGATTAATCTCACAAACCGTTCGGCGATCACTCTAGTAGGCGTTGAGACACTAAAAACGGACTTTAAGTTAAGCAATCGTCCTTATTTCAAGCGTAAATGCGGCGAAATAGCATCAAATCGCCCAGCTCCCACGGTGGCCCTAGAACGTTGGACGCAGAGGTGTTGGAATAAGCCATCCGCCGAAAGCTGGGGACTTTGGGGTCCTCGGAGACTCAGCGCGGCCAAAGCGGGTCCGCCCCCGTGCATGAAAGGAGGTGACATCATCCTGGGACATGTAGTCGAACCCGACAGTCCGCAAGACTCGGAGTACAAGACGGCCCCGTCGCCCGAAATGAATGCCGAAAACGCCATTATGCCGGGTTTGCTGGCCACGCAGCACCCCGAAGAGGCTGCAGCAGAGGATGACGATAAATAAGCACCATGCCGCTCCTGAAAATCCTTTATCAAAAGATGTCATCCTGCGATACCTTACTAGATTGTACCTCCGAGGAACCAACGTGGACGGACGGACGGTCGGACGGACGGTTCGATGGAAGGCGAACGTCGGACACGGCTGAGCTCTGGACAGCGAGCAACCCTCGTTTTCCTTTACTAGGCCTAAAACAACTAACATCTCGCTGCTGCTGCTGCTGTGCTGCTGGGCCCCTCAAGACCTTGCTACTTGAAAACCCTTCCTGCAACAGGCACAAACGGCTGAGGAAAGGGGGCGAGATTACCCCCAGCATCCAGACAGAGCATGAGAATAACATTAAGCTGCACTTCATTCCTCGTACCAAAATATGCGAGGCGATTGGTAATGGAATGTTGCAGGGGAACCACTCAGCACCCGAGGGGGCTTGTCGTGATCGGGATTAACCCACATAAACATGGTGTTGTTCGGGATAGGCCCACCCAACATGAGCTGTTTTGGCTCGCCACACGGACACACGGGAGTTTCCACGTTTCCGAAACCGATAAGGCTCAAACCCAAAGGACAGGTAAAAATTTCGGCCGATCAGCACACCTAACCGTCCACTTGTGTCACTGCAAACGGCTGAAGTAGTTTTGGGATTTTTTTCAGCCGTGTCAAGTATCATGTGACTGTCACAATGGAGTTACAGCAGAGTCGCAGAAGATTGCGTTATCCCGCGGTGGGATAGTCTCCATTCCTTACATCGTCTTGCATGGTCTGATAGATGAGTAAAAAGCGTCAGGCTTCTATGTAAAATCTCTGCTCAGGGATGCTGAACGGATATCTCCGTAGGGTCCGAGATGCAGGCAAATCAAAAGAAAGGTGATAGACATTGACAGCGACAGGGGATCACCCCTTACATAGTATACACCCCTTACATAGTATATACTATGACACGGAGGGATAATTCCTTTCCCTTCTATCCCTTTCCATGAATGCGTTGGCATGGCCGCTATGATGCCGGCAGCTTGCTTGTAAGATGTCTGATTCCGCGTCCGCACGTGACAACCTTTGTGGCCGCTTGGCCGCCTTCACGGGAGCGAGCGGCCTTACCCGGGAGCTCCGTTCTTGTCGTCAGATAGTCAACAGAATCCAGCTTGCTACCTTTCCGCTCCACAAGATGTCGTATTGATGCCCTTGGACCATTGCAGGACTGTGAAAGCTTATTGATATCCTACTTTTTCGAACGCAATGGTGCATTTGTGCGTTGGAAATGTTTCTTGTAGGTTAACTATTTGGCCATACTACATCGTCCCCAGTTAGACTGGAAAATACGGTGGCAGTGAGAGGCAAAAAAGATGTATTCAGTTTCCAGTATGTCCAAGGAGTGAATTTAGTATTTGACTAATGTTGTGTAATAACACCTTGCTAAGGATTGTCGTCAAGAAAGACCCCAGAAATCACCCAACGCTCATCCAGTATCCCATCCGGCACAGCAGTGCATAAGTAATCCCAAAAAAAGTCAAAGAGCGGAGAAGAAGAATAAGTTGTTGTTGCCAATCATCACCTCGCCAACGGAAACCTAGGTGTAAAGAATTCTGGGGCCGGCAAGCGATGGGTTCCAGGAGATGTAGTCGTTGTCATAGACCCCAACTAGCTCAAAGGCCTCCTTGGTGCCTGGGGCCTTGCAGGGCGTCTTCTTGGTCAGGTACGCGCTGTAGGTGGCATCCCAGGTAGCCGTCGTTCCGAGAGCAGCGGAAAGACGGCCGAGGTGGTTGTTGCGGCCATTTCCGGGACCCCAGCCTGTGGTGGGCCCTGGAGCCGGGCTGAGACTCGTGTAGAGGTCCAGCTTGCCGCTGCCAGTCAGGGTGGCCCCGTTGTTGAGGTAGAAGGCGAACTGGCATTGCTTGCCCGCAGCAGCACTGGGATACGTGAAGGTAATGAGGGCCGTGATGTCGTTGCCGTTGTTGCTGTCCGACTTGGACACCACTCCTCGGGCAGTAGAGGAGATGGCGCCGTTGCGGACGTTGTACTTCCAGAGAGCCGATGGTGTGAAGTATGGTGCAGCACGGGACTCAAGGGGGGCTGCCAGGACGGAGGCGGTAGCGAAGACTGCCGCGAGGATGGTCTTGAACATCATCTTGAAGAAGACAGAGATGGAAAGGGAGTAAGAAGTAAAGTGAAGATGTGATTATGAGATGCAGATGTTGGATGGATGTGTGGTGGTTGTGAATGTGCTGATGATGGAGGAAAACATCAACCTACCAAGGCTCAACGATGCTTATATACTTGTAGAAAGCAAAAGGCATCGTGCAGAAGTGCAAGAGGCGGCGCCCAGCTCGTATCGCGATGCTTAGGACAAGGCATTCTCAAGCCAGCCTGCATTCTCGAGGTGGTGACAGTATGAAAATAGCATCATCTTCATAACCGAGTCTGCGCTCTGGAGCAACGCTGCACCGCCCACGAGGCAGCTCCAGCCTCCACCACCAACCCGCCGCAGCGAGAACCAGACACCCGGAGAGAAATCCCAGATGCGGGGGGGATGAGGACTTCTCGTAGGGCGTCCAATGACCAGCCAGCGGCGTCATGCTCTGCGTCTAGACTGCGCATTCGAACGGAGCGCAGCACGGCAGATGGACCAAGAACTAGTCCCCGTCGGGGTCGCACATGGGCGTTCAGCTGAGAGCGCCAGGGGAGAGCTCCAGCTAATCGACTCTGGCGCGGCGTCTGCACTGTCCCCCATTGAGGCATCACGAGCTGCTGGTCCATGGTTGCTTAGCTCTTCAGCTGGTGGTGGCTTAGGCGGTTGTCGGCGTGTCATTGGTAGAAAGCAGCACACACCGACGCTTGCCGCAAGACACAAGCATGCAAACAATGAGGCGGAGATGGAGATGGCCTCAATCTAGAGTCCTACGTCTAAACAAAGCTTTCTTGGAGGCTTGATGGTGTCATTATGCGACATTTTGACTCCAATCACCCGTTCTTTGAGACGGCTGACCGAGGTTGCACATTTTGACGAGACACACCAATACCAAGTCGATAAAAAAACAAGTTTATTACTCTTTTCATCCACTACAGACTGTTTTCTGTTGTATTTTGGTCTATTCGTCGGCTTGCAGCTATCCGGGGCTGAGGCTAGGCTTTCTCTCGATCATCGCCCAGACTGGCCTGGGGCTTTCCCACTCCCAGCTTCTAGAGTTTGGTGTGCGACTAGATGATTGCTTCTCCTGTGCCGTTGATGGGTTGCATACCCTGGAAGCACTGCTACGGCCACTGTGATTGACAAATGTGGTTGAGTCACCACTGTTGCTGTGACCGCCTGAGTCGGAGCAGGCTAGTGAGTCTACGTGTTAAGTGGCGGTAGCAACGGCCGTTTATTGACAAGGCATTGTTACACAGACGCTATCTCGTGATGTTGACCTGCTTTTTTCTTGCCCTTTTCTTTTTTTGCACTTTATCCTGGACTGATTGTTGGCCATCAACCATGACTTCAGGCCTCTCGCAAACCTGTTGTGCACTCACACCATCTCATCTTTGACTTCCTACTATCTACTTGATCTTTTAGGTATACTACTAGGGTGATCCTGTGCTTTTGGAAATCATCGACAAGTGTACAATTGATGGCGTATTTTGGACTTTGTCGTCATCGACCTGTTTCAGACTCGCTATTATTGTAGAGTCTAGCTCAACCGTCACTGGCTAACCCTACCTACCTAAGGACGGGGCATTGTTTGTTCAGCCATGCTATGTTCAAGAGAACAGCCCTATTGCCACTTTTAACCCCTCAAATATGAGATAGTGAAGGCTTGATACACTTTGTAAATATGAATTTGTTGGGTGTCCTTGATCGCAGCGTGTTACATGATAATGAAAACAGTGACTTTAGCGTAGGATCGTAGTTTGTCTGTACTCCAAGGGGAAGGCTAAGGACGATGCCAGTGTTTCATCTTCAGAGTAGGGCTCCTGATCGCTCACAGGGCCCTGTAAACTGTATTCGCGTCATTGAAGCACGCCTTCGTGGTTGGGCTTAACACGTTCGAGGGCTACTGTCTTGTTCGGGTGCCCCCAAGCTGCGTTATCGCGCGCTGGCTTAGGGCTGTCAGAAAAGTGATTCGCGGTCCTGACAATGGAGCTCATTTGTAGTGTCGAGGTCGTGTACCAACGTCTGTCCATGAATATACTACGATTTTTTGAGATAAGGTGTTTTCTTTTTCCTAGTCACATTGACTTGGTCCCTCCTTTTTGCTTGAACATGGCTGGTCATTTCATTTATCCCATCTCTCCACCGAGGACGAGTGGCTCGCTGTCTGCGGCGACAGGCTTTGGTGTGCCGGGGTGTAAGTGACCCATGCATGGTTTGAGATTCTGTTTTAACCCTGACAGGTGACGTTCTTGTGGTTCACGATTTGACCCAGAATAATGATGACCTGTGGCGCATCAGAACTAACTTATGCTGTATAACGAGACATGGAGGCGAGACGAATATGATTGCGTCAATGGATCGCTAGATCAAAAATAAGGCATCCTACTCTTGGCAAGGCCCATAATAGATGGTTTTTCGTCAACAGTTTTGGTTTGGTGGCACAAACGTCGTCGAGACGGATTGCACTGGCGGGATTAGAGCTGTTTGTTACCTCGTGATAAGTTTGTGCTGTTTCTTATATACTAAATTAGATGATTACCCACTCCACATGCACACTAGAACGACGCAGAAAATCATGATGGCGCTGGCATCGCCAAGGTCAAGCTCGTCGACGGTGCGCTCAGCGCCACAGAACGCTTTGGTGATAGCGGTTGGTGGTCGAGCGGAGACTCAACGCCCCAGTACGTCGTAGCGCATCGAGACGTCCACAGCGACTACATCTATGGCTTCGGCAATCCGCTAAACGGCGTGTCAGGGTTTCCCGATAGTTCATACGCCTACCAAGCGCGCGTGAAAGCGGCGGATGCGGCCTGAATGAGGACAAGTACTGGTGGAGGTGGGAGCAGGGCTGGAAGCCTGACGTTCTCACGACCTTCACCTCGGAGACGGCCATCACGCGGGGAGTAAGCCAAGGATAGGTTGCGTATAATATACATTTAAAGACGTACATTTAAGTTCATCTTGGTAAGACGTGACTCTCATTATCTACGGCCTACAGTCTAGAAGTATACCAACTTGAACCTTTACTGAAACGGTGTCACCGCCTATCTCCGCACCGCCCCGAGCCTGTTGGTCCGTGGAAAGCTGACAAGGAGACTTTCACAGTGAGGCCCATGGAAAACGGCCTTGTGGACGCGAGGCGTTTTAAAATTGCGATAACCGGTGAGCTTGCCTCAGAACTCCCAAAATGGATGTTGTGGAATCGTGTGATCTTCACTCACGTTCGGCCTAGAATGTCAGCAATCAATAAACTATGCAGTGTTGCAGAATCTCCTCCATGTGAGAGGGTCGAACATCAGGCAGCAATAGAATGTCTGCGACCAACACACTTTGAAATTCCTTATCCTCAGCCGACGTCTCTTTAGAGCTGCTCCGCATGGTTCCTCGTTCTTCGACCCTCGGCCCACTCACGGCCGTAATCATACTCGACCCGGAACCCAGGTGAGCATCTTTTAGCGATGTAACCATCACTCAGCAGCCAAAGGCCACTAAACTGTGAAGATTCTCTGACATAACCCTCACTTTTCATCCCATTGAATCTCGGTGGACTGTTCCCCGCATGCTCCCCGGATAATCGCAAAGAACAAGCAACACAAGGAGTGAGACTATTGGTTGGCCCAAGCTCGGAGGGCTTTCTTAAACATGAGATAAAAGCCGGTGCCTAAACATACGAAAATATGTCCCGGAAGACTGCTGCTAGGGTAGTGCTACCCCGTGACCAAGGTTGGGTGGCATTTCGAATCAGCTTATGAGCATTTTCGGGAACACCGACCACTTGCTTGCAGCAGCACTGAGACACCCTGATCGGCAGTAGTTGCAGTGATTCTACCAACACAAACCCGACTCTCACCATATAGACTGAGGAACACCACCATAGAGGCAGATCTGGCTTGCCCACCTTTTCATTGTGACGCAATGCAGCATGTCTACCCTGCCAAGAAGAGGATGGTGTGTCCAGTCGACCAAGGGTCCTTCGTTCTTCTAAGCGTCGTTATCACTATGATCTGACGACATATATACATACCCTTGTACAGGTATTATCGTTATAAGCCTACGTGGCGGTGCAGCTAACGAAGCGAATCTACAGTACGCGTACAACGAATACCTGCATGCAGCACGTCGATACGACCAATCTCCCTCAAATAACGAATTCATGACGGAAGCAAACAATGTCTACTCCTGTACTTCCCTCCCGCCCAACAGCTTGTGCCCTGTGCCAGCGCAGGAAAGTGAAATGCGACCGAAACTTTCCGTGCTCCCATTGTGTTAAGGTCTGTTTTCCTTGACACATCACGCCGCTTTCCCCTGCTCATGAGCCATATTGAACAGGCAAACGTCACATGCATTCCGAACGCCCCGGCTCCGCCGCGGAGGAGACGGCGACCCAATGTTGAGCTTCAAGCAAGACTGGCTCGGTGCGAGAAGCTGTTGGAACAGTTTGCCAGCGGGAACGCAGGGACACCGGAGTCAACGACGAGCAGGAACGAGTCCTCATCAACGCGGGATGCGGGGGGGCTGACGGCGCGTGGCACGCTTGTCGACGAAGATGGAACCGTCCGCTTCACAGAAAGCTTTCTGCGGGCAACGGTTCTGAAGGAGGTATAGCCACTCCCTCGGACGCTGGATCGGGATTTCGTTTCATTAACTGGTCGACTCTCCGCAGCTGAAAGAGATGCAAGCCCTCATGGCGGCCGACGACAGCGCAGGAGAAAAGATTGACTGGGACCTCTCATCGACGGAGCCGGACTACAACGAGTATGTCCTCATCGGCGGTGACGCCTTGGTCAGTAACGTAGACGACCTGCAACCTTCGCCCAGCCAAATCATTCGTTTGTGGCAGACGTATCTGGATCGCGTTCATCCCCTGACCAAGATAATCCATGCGCCTACCATGCAGTCGCTTGTTTTCGAAGCCATCAGCAGAATAGATTCCGTACCTGGGAACGTCCAAGCACTGTTGTTTGCCATGTACGCCATGGCGGCGATTGCTCTGACGGACGCCGAATCCATCGATTTGCTTGGCTGTTCCGTCAATAAGGCATACCGACGCTTCTCTGCCGGACTCAGGATGACTTTGTTGCGCATCGAATTTCTCAAGACCCACGACCTTACTACTCTTCAGGCTTTGACTTTATACTTGGTGAGTACCTGTAGACGCTCTCGTTCTGCTCTGACTGACTCTCACCCGATATCCATCAACGGCCCAAACCACTCTCACGGCTCCTGGGTCCTAAACGGCGTTTGTGTTCGGATTGCTCAGAAGATGGGCCTTCACAGCGATGGCGAGGTCCTTGGGCTGCCCCCGTTCGAGACTGAGATCAGGAGACGAGTTTGGTGGCACATTGTGATGCTCGACGCCAAATCTGCCATTGACTCAGGCCTGAGTCCTTCGCTGCTCTCCGGCCCTAGTAGCTGCAAGATGCCCACCAATCTCAACGACGCCGATATCAGAATGGATGCTACCGAGTACTACCAAGACCGGAACGGCCCAACGGAGATGATTGTGTGCCTGCTGATGTACAAGATGGCAGAGTTCTTCCTGAAAACTCCCGGGTTGCAGACCATAATATTCCACCAGGAGGTCGATGCTATCGGTCCTGGCACTGAGCCTGCAGGCGTCACACCAGGCCGATTCAAGGAGCTGGCCGAAGAGATCGCAGACTCCCTCAACGACATCATGGAACGCTGCTCCAACCCCACAGCTGGATCAATCCATGAGCTTGCAATTCAAGTGAAGTTTTCCATTCTAGACAAAATACACGGGATGCTCCGGCCGCCGTATGAACAGCCCGAATGGGGTACGGAGATCAAATCGCCGCAGGACAACCTCTTCAAGATCGCCATCACGGCGGTTGACCACTCAATCAGGGTATATCAATCAACAAAAAACACAGGCTTTCTCTGGTTCATGCGGATGCATTTTCCACACCAGATCTTCCTCTACCTCGTCGGCCAACTTTGCCACCGGACTTCGGGTGCGCTGTCGGATCGTGCCTGGGAACTGGTTCCGGCCGTGTATCATTATCACCAGGAGCTGGTGGATATTTCACAAAAGCCGAATATGGCGCTTGCGACCGTTGTTCTTAGGGCTTGGAAAGCAAAGCAAGCGGCTGTACCCGCCAGCTCTGAGCAGTTTCCAAAAGCCGCAGAGTGCATCCAGAACCTTCAAGCGATATTTTTCAAAGATTTCGGTGGGTACACTATGCTAAATTCATCTACAGACCCAGCAGTAGCCGACTTACCTATCGAAGAATACGACTGGGGGGGGACTGGAGGACCTCTTTTGTCGTCAGGCGACTCGGGCCAGAACGGCGGTATTATATCGGACTACGATCTGTGGATGGCATTCAGCCAGAGTGGTTTAGACCCGCAGGGCAATTCTAGTGAAGGGGTAGACCTTGCATCGCAAATACTGTAGTGCTGCGCTGAAGATTATGATATAAGACGTGGGTAGGTAGGACTCGGATCTTCTCAGTGCCTTCATGGTATTCGAACCGTGTATGGATGGAGGTAGTCTCAACTCTAAGCATGTGATTATGAAATGTGATTATGAAGAGCTCTGACGAGGAGCCTCATCTCGTCTGGGCGTGATAGACACAAAATCCGTCATCCAACGCTAAGAACTCCACTTCAAACAATACCAATCTAAGAATGGGGTTGCGGGAGTTACCAATACACAGGGCAGCAAAGAAAAGCACATCTTCAAGTACAAATATCTTGCCTCAACCACCTTGTCGGGACCAATGGAGCAGTGGTTGGCTTCCACGACCGTAACAAGTCGGCCCAACACCATGTATATCGGGGCTGCGAGATAATCAGCCCTGATAGGCGGCCTCCCACTGATAAAAGTATCCACATTGATAGTGACTGATTATACCATAGCGGATGGCTTGCACTTCGCCCAGTATTAGCTAGTACATCATGTAAATCGGGACTGAGAGTAGTACTAGAATAGTTTGGAGGAGTAGTGTGCATTCAGCTCTGAACTAAGTGTGACAGTAGTCCAAAATACCTCACTGTGATGTGGAAATTCGATTTAACGGTAAAATATACAGGATTGAGGTATTAAATATTTGATAGTCCTAGCCCACTGATGTCCCATTCTCATTCTTGGTATCCTCATAAATCGTCAGAACATCAGTCGAGTTCTTGTACTCGACGCCACACTTGTCCGAGAACCCCTCAAACATATCGGTTCTGGCCTGGAGGTACTTCTCGAACCCGTCCTTGGAGCAGCTTGTTCCAGGCCCGTCAACGCAATCCGGGAGCGGCTGCGGCGCACTGTTGACCAGAACCCGGTAGTAGTCTCCGTCGTCGTACCCAAAGCTACCACTGCAGTTCAGCCGCTCGATGGCAATGTTGCTCGAGAACGGCATGACGTGCGAGCTCTTCCACGCCCGGCGGTGGTTGATGCGGTCCAGTGGCATCTCGCTCGCCTGGCTGCCGCCGAAGGCCGAGTTGTTGAATATCCCCATGGCCACGAGCACCGTAGGCGGCAGCTCGCGGTGCGTGAAGCTGATGTACAGGTCCTCGCCGTCGTCGCTCATCAGCTGGTTGCCTGTCGCGTTCAGCCACGGGAGCCCAACGGGGCCGCTGATGTTGTTGCCGTAGCCCACATTGTAGTGGTACATCAGGTCGGCGGTGTATTCCCAGGCCAGCCAGTCGTCGGGCGAGAAGAGGTCCAGGTCGCAGAAGGGCGAGCTGCCGCGGATCACCGTCTCGTAGCCGCAGAGCTGCATCATGCCGTAGACGTCCGTCTTGGTGAAGTTGAACTTGGGCGCCAGGTGGTTCAGACGCGCCATGATGGGTTTTGTGAAGATGTCGAGGTACACGCCCGACTGCTCGCTGCCGTACGAGGATGAATAGGCCGGGCAGGCCTTGTACGGCGTCAAGCTGTCGGCGCCTGATTCCTCCGACTCGTAGATGCTGACGACGTTGATCTCATCCTCATCTGTCTCAAAGCCCCGGACAAGCGCCCGCGCCGAGTCAAAGGTCCGCTCGGCAGATGATGTCCAAACCTGAGACGGCAGCTTGAGGTTGGGATATCGGAACGAGAGCGAGACGCCGAGCTGTGAGGCTTCATGCTTGCCAACGCGAGTCAAGAGCTCCTGCTCAGCATCTGAAATGGGCGCAGTCCAGTCGGCCAGGAAGTTGAGCGACGGGACCTTGGACCAGTCGATGCCGGTGTGGTTTTCGACCTTGGAGATGAAAGGCTCGATGTACTCTTCGTAGTCGAAGTCGTTCGAATAGATGGCCGCGTGCCGGGATAGGTACGCTGCTTTCACCGCAGTGCAGCCCTGAGGCGCCGCGGGAGACGTCGGAGGATCTTGAGGCTCGAAGTAGGGCGCAACACCACCGAGATGTTCCAGTGGGTTGAACGAGTAGCTTGAGTAGAGCGATGTCGCAGAGCCGAGTCCGCTCAGACACGCAAACAACACGGCTGAGTTCATGATTGAAAGATGCAAACAAAGCCTTCAAGTTGACACTCCAGTATCAGTATCCTTACTCGACAGACTGAGTAGACTGTGGCGGCACAGGAGGACTTGTTTATAAAACAGCTTTAGACGTAGATCTCCAATCACGATCCGCATTACACCTTACATACTGCCCTGATTGTAGAAGATCTTTCTTGTAGAACCGGGGATAAATGACGTATTAGAGAACCTTGTCCCTGAAGCCGACGATCCGTGCTGGCCAATCACCATCAGCGTTCCACTCCATTCTGGCTGGGCATCAAGTCTGCACTGACTGATGAAGTCATCGTACGTAAGCCATACCGCTTTTTGTAAGGGAGCATTTCTTATTAGTACGAAGTAGTTTCAGCTTAACAGCAAGGCTTATCCGAGTCTCGATGATTCATGTTGTTCAAATGCTGTGACGAATTGCCAATGCTGGGCAGTAAACAAACGTGGTCCAATCGCGCTAGTATTTATTTCTGCCAGGATGTTGAATTCTTAGCCCGCACGGGAACTGAAGGTGGTTGCATAATACAAGTAGCATGTAACAATGAGCAGTGCACTTATTAATAGTTATTCAGTCTCTTCTGCCTTTTTCATTCCCGCCATCTCACACCCCAATTCCCCTTGGCGTAACTGGGCTCTACGACGTTGCCCTGCATAACTGCCTCGCATTTGACCCTCTCCTCCTCCCCCTGGCCAGCATTTTCTTCCGTGAGGAACCCAAACACCACGCCTCTCCTAGCTGCTGACCTCACCATTTCTCTCTCCTTTGCTTTTCTCTGCCCCTGCATTCTCTTTTCCTTCATCTCGGGTGTCTCCTGGATGGGCTCTGCCCGACCTTTCTCTTTACGGGCGCTGTCGTTGACCTCGGAAATCGACTGTGGCGCTCGTGTTCTCGTACCGCTGCGGGCTGACGTGTGAGCTGTGGGGTCGTGATCTGGAGCGCCTGGTGTTGATTCTCCCCAGAGAAGGTTTTCCTCGTCAAAGTCATGCTCAAATTGGTCGAGAGCTGCCGATTGTTCATTTGCCTTGCCCGCATCTTCCTCTTCCGCTTCTTCTTCAGAGGTTGCGCGATTCTTCTTGGAGCGAGGACGTTCAACGTCGGGCCCATTTCCAAACACATGTGCCTGGACCTGATCACATAGTACCAACACCCGGCTGTCGCCCTTAGCCTTCTGTGGCTTCTTTCCAGGCGCTGTGTTGTCTTCGGCGGTCAAGAAATGGGTAAACGCCTTCTCGATCTCCCGGTCCAACTTCCCAGGCTTGTGGCTCCGACATCGCGCCGAGCAGTATTTTGCAGCCGATTGAGTTCCTTTGTTGCTGCTTTTGCTGGCCTCTGTCTTTCTTGAACTAATGACTCGACCACACGACTTGCAGTACGGGGTGGATTCGCCGTCGGGGAGCAGGTAAAACGGCGCAGGAGTTGCCTGGTGCTTGGACGGACGCGACCACGAGTCCATCCAGCTCATCTTGGAGGATTGGTCTTGATGCCGAAGGGCCTGAAGGGAAACGGACGCGTTGTTGCCGGTTGCGCTGGCGAAAGATGCGAGATGCAAGGTTTGGAACCTCAAACGGCGCATCGTTGCTTGTTGAAGGTTTGTCCGCGGAAGATAATCCGAGAACATCGACGTGTGAGTCGGTCTACGTCATTGAGTCATTGAGTCGGCCAGCCACTGTGGCTGACCCTTCCCATGTCGTGCAACTTGAAGGCTTCCACCGCCAAGGAATTATTCTCCTCCTTAATAGTCTACAAAACCCAGATCCTCTCTCAAGACTTAACATTCATAGTGGCCCTCCCAAGATCTTGCAGCAATTGCTTCAGATTTTCCACCAACGGAGGAGCTGCCTCAACCTGCAGCCTGCACGGCAAGTTGTGCCCTGTATAACTTCAAGCACAGCACTGATAACCGCTTCTTGCTCCGAAAGAGGAACAAGTGTTGCGGTTGTCGTGTCGGTAAGCTGAGGGTACAAAATTCTGGGAATGCCCTTCCCTCCATATTCTGCTCTAAAACAAGCCATTTGTTTCCCCTTCGTCGGATGCGTCGGGTGGCCACACGGCGCCCAATATCCTGCTTACTATGAAAAGTCCCGAATCAGTTGTGTATTGTGCTCTAGATAGAGTGCCATAAGGGGCAATTTTAATAAGTTCCTTTAATAAACAAACAAGTTGAGACCAAAGAAAAAAAAACCTTTTTGGGAAAATGTATCGACAAGAATGAGTCTCCTCCTTGTTTATGTTCGCACTCTATAGTCATCTAGTTGAAGATACATTGCGGTGCCCGCACGTTATCCAATGGCATCCGATCAACCAAATTCTCATCAGAACTGAATCCCTGTTTATGGCTTGCATAGTCACTGCGCCTTGTAGACGTAGTCAACGACAGTGACAATCGGGCCATCGACGTAGACGGTGTTGGGGGTGGCGCCAACGCAGGCGCATGCGTCTACGTACTCGGCAACGTTGGTGCAAGTGGGAATGGCGTAGGTAGGCAGAGTGTGAGTCTCATGGACAGTTCTGCTGAGGTTAGTGAATGCTTTGGGGGAAGGTCGATGGGGGGTGAAACAGCTTACACAGCACTGCGAGTCGAAGTGACGGCCAAGAACGAGACACAGTCAGCGGAGCGCTGAGCAGCGACAGCCGGGCCCCGGAAGCCAGAGTTGATGGATCGGCCGCAGTTGTTCTGGCAGACTCTGTTGGGCCCGTCGGTGCGCTCGAAGAGCACGTTGGGGTCGCTGGGGTTGCCGGTGGGAGAGGCGGCGGCGACGGCTGCGAAGACGGAGAGGGCAATGGTAAACTTCATTTTGAAGAATCGGTTGGCTGTTTGAGAAGCTTTGGAAAAGGGTTTTGGGAGTTGGTTGAGGTGAGGTATTGAGATGCTGAGATGTGTTGTTAAAAATGTATTGACGGAGAGATTCATCGTCTTTTATAATCCAATCCTCCATACATTTGCTGAACCCCTCTTCTTCAATCTTCTTCAGCTGAACTGCACTCCCACCACGTGCATCAATAGTTTTCTCCCAAACAGCCTGGTGACTCCCTGGAACGTTGGTTCGAACAATGAAGTCCACCTCGAAGAAGCCCGATATCACGAGAGTAAAGTGCCACCAGCTGATAGCCACGGGGATAGCGCGGAGCAGCCGCCACCGTCAACGGCCACAGGGGTCAGTTCCTGACGATCCGGTCTTCTAGACCCCTCGGGGGCTTGACAACGGTTGTTTGAGAATGAACGCCCTCCTGTTCAGCGCGGCAACAATAGGGCGCCAGGAGAGACCGTTGCGCTGAGAAGGTAAAACGCCACGAGAAAAGGCCCGGAAATGGAATAGCTTGCAACGGCCTCAGCGACATGATTCCCAACTGGGAGGAAGTTCACTGTGATAGCGTTAGCGCTAAAAGTTGATCTAACCATTGCATCGGAACATGAGTCGGAGAATTCTGTCATCAGGGGAAATTTCCTTCTGCAACGTGACGGTCATCGCGTGCGAATGGCGTAGTTTCTAGTTTATAACCCGAACAATATGCTTACCTTGACTCAAAACTCCGAGGATGAGGATGGCAAGAACATCTAGCAGAGCTTGCAACAGTTAGACCCCTGCACCGAGCCTAGGCCTGGTCTCAAACACGTGAGAGAAAGGTGAGGGGGTCTTGCTTAGAAGATACTGGAAGATTTGTAACAGCTGGCTTAATTTAGTGGCAATTCTTTGATCAGCCGTACAAACATTTGGGCAAGGGCCACTACTCTATCGAGAATATGGAAGCTCATTGCGTGGCGTGTCGTGACTGTTCTAAGTAAGAATTTATTTCGCTTGAAATCTAGTCTGTCTCGATTGCTCCACCGTGAGATGCAAACTTTCCCAGATTTATCTTCAGCAATGATATGAACAACAGCAGTTAAAAGTCTGATATCCCTATCAATGATTCGCATCGCACTCATGCACTCTTCATCCCGATACCGCGGTGCGACAACTTGGAGTGCACAAGGAGCCCTGTGGAAAGCCCTTTGGGTCATATACGCCTGCCAGTAAAAGCATGAATGGGAATTTGGTATGGATTTACGTGTAATCGGCATCGAAAGGAGCCGTGACCTTCGGAATTTGAGGTAGTCTTGGGACTGCCAAGATCTCTGCTTGACATTCTTCCAAGCCTCCTCGACAACGAAGCTAGTCAGACCTCGTATACTCTGTTTGCTCCATCTGGGCATTCCAAATCCTGGCGCTGCCAAAATCAATCGCTTTGAGCTCCACAAACTTAGTCTTTCGAATAAGCTTGCAGCCGATAGTCAGAATGACGAAAACCAAGAGAATAATGTAATTCATAAAAAAGGCCTGGATGTCCCAGGGCGCGAATGACGTCCAGCCTTGGAAGAAGACGAAGAATGCGTTCCCAATAAGCCCGAGGTAAGCGCAGAAGCGCCAAGCTGGAGCCCGGAACGGCAACACGTCGGTGCTAATGTTCTGCGCATCGAGAGCCATGCGCAGACGGATATGGTTCAGAGAGATGAGGCCCCCTACGTGTGTCAGTAAGTATAAGAGATGAGGCTGAAGGGATGTGTATCGACTTACAGGTGATGAAGGTTGCGACACCGGTCATCGAAACGATCCATGTGTAAACAACACCTGCTCCGCTAGACAGGTTCAGAAGAGACAGAAATCCCATCAGGTTCATAAACACCAGCGAATATACCGGCACGCCACGCTTGTTTGTCCAGCCGAAGATTTTAGGGGCCAGACCCTCCTCCGCCAAGCCGTACAGCGTGCGCGAACCCACATACAAAGCCCCGTTGATAGCCGAGAACATGGTGATGAGAATGATGGCGTTGATAACATGCGCGCCTGCTGTAGCGCCAACACGGGTAAAAGCGATGACGAATGGGGATCTCGCCGTCTTGCTCGTGGCCGAGAGAAGATTGGGGTCATCGTACGGGACGGTGATGGTCAGGAAGAATATGCCCAAGAGGAAGATGCCCACGATGCGCCAGAGCACGCTCTTGACAGCCTTGGGGACATCTCGGCTAGGGTTCTGCGACTCTCCCGCCGTCAGTCCAATCATCTCAGTGCCGCTGTACTGGAGCGCCGCAAAGACGAAAATCTTGAAGACACCTTTCGCTCCGCTCGCAAACGGCCCCGGGTCGCTGTAGAACTTGAAGCCAATCTTCTCGCCGCCGATGACTCCCGACGTGATGAGGATGGCGCATAAGAAGAAGGCCAGGATGGCGACGACTTTGATCAGCGCAAGCCAGAACTCGGCTTCGCCGAACGACTTGACTCCCAGGAAGGTGAAGGCGAGGAAGAAGCCCCTGCGAATGGACAAGTCAGTTAAGTTGTAGAGATGATTGCAAGTTCGCTAGTATGAGATGCTGTGTATTTACCAGAAGATTAAAAGCCATCCCCATCGGGGAATTCCCGTGTCCCAGTATGTCAAAACAAGTCCGAGGTTATCTGCACGCCAGTTAGTAATAACAACATCAGCCAGATCTGCTGTATAAGGCGTACTGTATTCCGCGATGATGATTCCAGCCCAAAGGAACCAATAGTTCCAGCCAAGCGCAAAACCCACGGCGGGATCAACAAACATGGACGTGTAGTGCGTAAAGGATCCTAAACATAACCTATTAGAAACAGCCCGAGTATAAGATGAGGCTACACGCACCTGACATCGGAATAAAGGCCCCGAGCTCGCCAAGAGACTGCATCACAGCCCAGAGAAGCACACCCACAATGGCAAAGCAGATCAGCAGACCGGCGGGTCCGGCAGATGACAAGCCCGTCCCCATGCCGACAAAGTAGCCGGGGCCGATGACTCCACCAATTGCCAACATCATCTGCAGACCAGTGGCAGTGCTGGTTAGACTAGTTCGAGATGCTGCAGTTGCAGAGCGGGGTGTGCATCACTTACCAGATGCCGACTGGCGAGGCCGCGGTGGAGACCGGGGTTTTCTGCGGCGGTGGTTTCGACCTCTCCATTGCCGGTCGTGGTTGTTTGCTGGAGGGTGTTGTCTTTGAGAGACTCTGCCTTCATCGTCTCGGCGTTCATCGTGGGGCTTCAAAGTTGTGTAAGTGAACGAAACTCCCAGTTCGAGCTGATGATTCAGATCCATTCAAACTCCAGAGGCTTGGGCTTCGTCTTAAGACGCTGCCACTCGCCGAAAGCCATGGCCTCCTGGGGGCCGAGTCAAGAGCTGGCTGGTCTTGATTTGGCGTAGCGCGGGTTCTGGAGTTTTGGGCCGAGTCATATCGACCTTTGCCTGTCACGTAGCCTTATCAACAGGGAAGTGGATCTCAGTATCTTTGACCATGTTGCACCAATCAGAGGGATGAAGTGTCAGCGCGCTTCTCGCTTCTCGCTTCTCGACTCCGCTCCAGCTTCGCGTCCCCTGATCCTGTTTTCCGTGTCGCCAAGGTTACCCTGGAAGCTTTCAGATAATTGTCGAACGGAAGGAAAAATGCGTCAAGATGCCATAATTGGAGTAGGGACTAATTATAACATATCAAGGTTTCTCTATTCAGTAGTACTTATGGCGGGTGCAATGATTTGCTCCAGCTATCAACGTTGCCTTCATATCCGGATGCTAGGCCCGACCCGTCTCGTTGTGTGACCTTTTTGCAGTGCCTATGAATGACCCGGAGCAACCTCTCCAGTCAACTCCTCCCCGGGATTCCTTATTTCACTCTTGGTTATGTGGTAGTGGTAATGATGATGCACATGCACAATCTGATGTGGCGGCCCGGCGAGTCGTGATGAATCTATGCGACCAGTGGGGTTACTCAGTTCCTCGTCTAGAAGACCCCAGTATTGCGGATCTGGAGAGAATGCCGAGGGGCCCGACCAAATGTTATGGGATCCGTCTGCAGGCGCTGGAGGGGCGGCTGTATCGTAGTCTATGGAGCTGATTGAGGACCAGCTCGATGGCTCAGGGAGACGACTCTCAGTGGTCGTCGTATTGAGTGACCTTAATTGAGGGCTTAAATGGTAGGGCTTTGTCAGATGTGGCCAGTCGTGTCTTAAAGGTGATACCGTGTGATTAGGGACGTTGAGAGCGATTTCTCCCAGGGCCATTGAGGTCGTCGGCCGATCAGCGTTCGAAATCGGGTGCTCAATCTCTGCCTGAACCACCGAGTCCTGGAAAGAATCATACAAGGCGGGATCAAGGAAGCTGGCATTATCCCGACCTCGGCTCTCGACACCGCCCTCTAGAAGATCACAGGAAAGGCCGTCCAAATCGAGTTTGTCATGGGCATCACCATCCGATGACTCCGGACCGAATCCCCGATTTTGGGGGTGAGGCGAGGCGCCTCGGTCGCTTGTTGACATCTGGGACGGTGTTGACGATGGTGTATCCTTGGAGATGCTCCGTCTTGGCTGGGATCTTCTGGACAGTGTGCGCCACCTGTTCCGACAAGTAAGGGGCGGGCGTCCAGGAATCCTCGAAGAGATAGCGGACCAGCGATGGCCCAGAGCACAAACGCCTTGTCGGAGGAGGTCGTCCTCGTGAGGTGTCCAGTCGACCAAGCGATCTCTGGCTAACGGGTTGAGTATGTCGTTGTATCTCTTCGAGCACTGGTCGTCTTTCCTGCCAGGGATCAAAGCAGCTATGGACTGTCAGATGAGCGACGGAGGAACACAAGGGAATTGCCTACCAATTTCGTGCCAGGATGGTCCAAGCCGAGAGTATGCTCCAAGAAGGATATCGTCTTCCTGTACAGTCCATCTACCTTTTCGAAGCGATGGATCGAGTGAATGAAACCACCGTTTTCGGCAGTCCTGAACCAAGATTAGATCCTGAATTATCGACGAGGCATCGGAATCTAAGACAACAGAGGCACGCAGAGGCGACTTACTTTGGGTGTTCGGTTATGAAGCGATGCGGCAATCTCCTTCCAGCTGCCCTCTGCTCCACGAGCGTCGCCGTAGTGGCCTACAAGTGCCTTCAGCACGGCGTCTTCTGCTGGCGCCCAGGTTCTCCTTGCCCTGCCGCCACTGACCGAGGGCGATTTCGCGGAAGACTCCGAGGCAGACATGGGTGATGGAGGGAGTGTGATGTGAGAAGACTGAAGACTGAGGACGTAGTCTCGGAGAGATGACCGAGAGCCCCTTGCCACACTACACCTGGGATGAAGAGACCGGAGGAGGTGAGTTTTACAACACAACACAAGCAGCATGTTGCAATCTTCGCTGTCACCTTCGACCATGGATGGCTTATCTCTCCCATAATCTATCTCCACTCCATCTTTTCTGCGTGAAGTCGCGCCCTCTTCCCCGCATTTTGGGTGGAGCTATCCCTGATATCAGCTAGCCCGCCACTTTTTGACTCGGCCCTTGATAGCGATAGCTTCATGTTGTCAGCTGCCGACAAGCGAGTAGATGACGATTGAGATGAGATTTCCTTGTGGAGGTGGAGGTGGGGAGTCTGACTCTGGAACCTGCATGGGCCGTGTTAGAAGTGGTGTCTGACTCGGCTTCCGCGATGTCTAAGATATAAGCTGCCATCTTGGACAGGATTTGGGCCAGATCACTACATTCCCCTACCCTTCCTTATCATTCATTGTCTTGGCCATTCCCTTCACTTCCTTGAAGACCACAACAATGACTGTCGGGACCCTTCATCCTCTCGACCCGGCAACGGCCGAGGAGATCCAGGCCGCGACGGACTTGATCAAGAAGCTGTTTGCGCCCGTTCACCTTCACTTCAAGGCTGCCGGTCTTGACGAGCCTCCCAAGAAAGAGCTGGTGGCCTATCTCGACGCTGAGCACGAGGGTATTTCTTGTCCTGAGCTGCCTCGTCGAATCTTCTTGATTTGGTACATCAAGAAAACCCCACGCCTGTTTGAGGCCGTGGTTGATGTTACCAATGGCAAGATTGTACAGCAGCAGGAGCTTCCCCGCGATTTCCATGGGCCCGTCGATCGTATTGAGCTCAACGAGGCTGCCGGGGTTGTCATGGAAGACAACGATGTTGACAAAGAGTTCAAGAGATTGGGTTTGGAAAAGTCGTCCGTTGTTCTGGACCCCTGGGACTACGGCGTTGACGGCCTTGAGACCCAGGAGCGCATGACACAGGTAACACCCGATTCTTATTTAGGGTCTCTAATAGTATGCTAACTACATGAGTAGGTCTTTCTGTACATGAAAAACCCCAAGAACAACGACTCTGACTCGTCGCACTATTCCTTCCCACTGGACTTTATGGTCATTGTGGATCTGTGTACCATGAAGGTCAAGAAGATTGTTCGGCTTCCTTTGGGCTCTGACGAGAGCACGACAGAGGGCAAAGCAGTATCTCTACAAGAGACAGACCCCGTGGAGCCAGAGTACGTTCATCGTCTCCAGAAGAACCCTCCGCGAACAACCGTGAAACCGTACAACGTCGTTCAGCCACAGGGAGCTTCTTTCACAGTCAAGGGCCATCTCATCGAGTGGGAGAAGTGGCGGTTCCGAGTCGGTTTCAACTGGCGCGAAGGTACGTTCGATCACTGTCTATCCATTCTCGGCATCGCTTTAACTCGAGTGGTACAGGTATTACGCTTCACGACCTGCACTTTATGGGTCGAAGCACCTTCTTCCGACTTTCTCTTTCGGAAATGTTTGTGCCGTATGGAGACCCTCGTGGCCCGA
Organism: Neonectria hederae; assembly: GCA_003385265.1. Classification (NCBI taxonomy): domain Eukaryota; kingdom Fungi; phylum Ascomycota; class Sordariomycetes; order Hypocreales; family Nectriaceae; genus Neonectria; species Neonectria hederae. The sequence goes on along the minus strand of QGQB01000094.1, from coordinate 43,312 downwards.
TTTATCGCAAGGGCGCCTTTGACTTGGGCAATGTTGGAGCTGGCGTGACGGCCAATAATCTTCAGCGTGAGTCTGTCTGATACCTTTGTCTCCTACGATCTGCTAACACGACAAATCACAGTTGGATGTGACTGTCTAGGAGTCATCAAGTACATCAGCGGTCATGTTGTCGCAGCTGATGGCACTCCTGCCCCGCGACCAAATGCCATATGCATCCACGAAATCGACAGCGGTATCCAATGGAAGCACACCAACCATCGAACCGGCAAGGCTACCGTAGTACGGAAGAGGCAGCTCGTTCTGCAACAGATCATCACCGTGGCCAACTACGAGTACATCTTCGCGTGGATCTTCGATCAGTCTGGTGAGATCTCATTTGAGACCCGGGCAACTGGAATCCTCTCAACCCAACCCATCGCCAAAGGCTCCAAAGTCCCCTGGGGTACAACGGTTGCCGATGGAGTCATGGCCCCGTATCACCAGCATTTGTTCAACGTTCGAATCGACCCTGCTATCGACGGCCACAACAACTCGTTCGTTTACTCTGACTCGGTGCAGATGCCTTGGGACGACAAGCTGAACCCTCTTGGCACCGGCTATGTCACAAAAGAGTCCACGGTCCACCGAGCTGGACCGGTTGAAGATAGCCTGAAAGATGGCCGCGTCTTCAAGATCGTCAACCGGAACGTCGAGAACCCAGTGTCTGGTACGCCCACGGGATACAAGCTGGTACCAATCCGCTCGCAGATGCTTCTGGCTCAGCCCGGCTCCTGGCACTGGCGACGATCAGAGTTCGCGGAGTCGCCCATCTGGGTTACGAAGCACAAGGATCGTCAGCTATTTCCAGCCGGTGACTACACGAACCAGTCACTTGGCGGTCATGGGATCAAGTCTTGGGTCAAGGACCGTGACTACGTTGTCGACGACGACATCGTCATCTGGCACAGTTTCGGATTCACCCACAATCCCCGCGTAGAAGACTTCCCCATTATGCCAGCCGAGATCGCTCAGTTTCACTTGAAGCCGTACAACTTCTGTCAATATAACCCGACGAACGATGTTCCACCATCAAGCCAGGCCTTCAACAAGAGCATTCTTTACGAGGATGCCGAAACAAACGGAGCCAACGGAGAGGTTGAGGTAGGGAGCGAGGTCAATGGAAAAACTGAGAACAAGACAAATGGAACAGGCGAGGGAGCCTGTTGTAGCAAGTAATGGTCTTTGCGAAACATAGATGCGAGATTTATAATAGATTAACCCTTCGTTCAAAACTTCTCAGTAAATTTGCGATTGACATTTAAGCTTAGTCTAGATAACCTATGGTAAATCTATTCGTCCCGAAGTTGGAATGCATTTTTGGAGCACGCATTTGCTGAGTCAACGGTCTCACCGACAGATCTCCTAGGTTAGTCACTGATGGTTCCTACGATGCATGTTCTGAGAACGGAAAATGCCCTTAGGGCTTTATTTACTTCCCTTCCTGCCTGTGGCGTTTTACTACTCTGGAATTTGATGATCCTTTGCATCAACGCCTGCCGCCCATCTGTATTTTGCGGCAACATGTTCTTCCTGGGGGTATTTGGCTCCCTTGGTTCCATAGAAGTTCTCCCGATAAGTGCCGCCAGGAACCGCGTAATCGTCCCAGAACAGGCCCCTGGCCCGAAGCTCGGGTAGCAGAAGTTCGATGATATCCTTGAATGACTGAGGGAAAACAGCGTACGCCTGGAACATGTTAGTACGGTCATGCTTTATCTCTCATGAAGGCTACTCACGAAGTTGAAACCATCCACATCGGCTTCGTTTATCCATGTCTCAAGGCCGTCGGCTACCTGAGCCGGCGTACCAACCAACAAAGGCCCGTTGCCTCCGAGGCTGACGTGCTCAGCCACGGTATGCTTAGTCCACTTGGAGTTGGCGGGAGAGAACTTGGCATATCCCTCCACCGTTGAGCTATTATGAAGTTAGGATCAAGGAAACACTTGAAGGATTCATAACTGGGGACATACCGAACGGCGTTGCTCTCAACCTGTCTCAACTCTTCATCATCACCGTACTTGTCCAAGTCCATTCCCGTCCATCCACCAAACAGGGACAGAGCGCCCTCGAGCGAAGCATACTGCTTGTAGTCATTGTACTTCGCCAATGCCTCCTCCTCGGTGCGGCCCAAGATTGGCGTTACGAGAGCGAGAACCTTGATCGTGCTCGGGTCTCTGCCGAACTTTTCTCGGGCTATTTGTCGGATTTCGGAAATGTTCTTCTTGCAAACGGCGGGAGCGTGCGCCGACGTGAAGATGGCCTCGGCATGCTGGGCCGCGAAGTCCTTGCCTTTCTTTGAAGCGCCGGCCTGGAGAAGAAGAGGCGTTCTCTGAGGACTGGGGTCCACGAGATGGGGGCCTGGCACGGAGAAGAACTTTCCTTCGTGGTTGATCTGGCGAACGAGGTCGGGCGAAGTGTAGATGCCCTTCTCACGGTCCAATTGGACGGCATCATCGCGCCAAGAGGACTGCAAAAGCTTGTATATGACCTTCATGTACTCTTCAGCCTGTCCGTAGCGGTCGTCGTGCTGTGGTGTGTTAACAAGTGTGTTGTTGAGATGATCAGTTGAGAACCTTACATCTAGCTGCTCAGTCCGACCCATGTTTCTCGCAGCGGAGTCTAGGTAGCTTGTCACAATCTGTAGATGAGTTAGAGGCTATAATTTTTACTTTGCTCTTCATTCCTTACATTCCAACCGAGTCTGCGCATGGGTGTTAGCGTTGTGCAAAACGAAACGAATAAAATGCACATGCCTTCCTTTAGTCAGATGATCAACTGTGGATAGACGCCTGGCAAGATGATAAGGCTGCTCGTAGGTGGTCGACACAGTAACACCGAATCCAATGTTCTTTGTTGCAGCAGCCATGGCAGGAACCGCAACGAGGGGCTCCGTAAGAGGCCATTGAGATCCAGAGATGATGGCAGGATCAAGGGATTTCTTGTACACATCATAGCCTCCTGTGGTGTTTTTGTTAATATTGTCTCTCAGTCAGATAAAGGTTTATTCCATACCAAGGACATCTGCAATAAAGATGCCGTGAAATTTGGCGTCTTCTAGAAGCTTGGCTAACTCAACCCAATGCTCAATGTCTTTGAATTGCCAAGACTTGTCGTCAGGGTGTCGCCATAGCCCTGGTGACTGATGTCCACTGCCTGTTGATACGGATCAGCTTCAAGCAACCCAAAAAGGGTCTGAGGGAGGTGGCATACACATCATCACAAAGGCATTGACAATGAGGTTTTTCTTGCCCTGACGGGTCTCCTCCTGTGATGCCATAATTGCTTACTGTTGGAGCCTGTCTAATTCGGAAGAATGGTGAAATGCGCGTCCAATTATCGAACTTGTCAGGGGGTGGTATCGTGACAAGCAACCTTTATCACTGAGGCAGTTTTCCGGGCCTGAAGTATCGGCAGTTGGCCGGAGCCGGGATTGCGTGATTCTCGCTGTTATGATACACGCTCCAGTCATCTCCGTCGATTGTGAGAGTGGGCATCGAATGAGCGGGGAGCTGCACTGGCAGGTTGAAGATAGTGGATCTTGGCATTGTGTGTGGGTCAACAAGCCGTGTTTATCGCAAGGGGAGACAGAATGGCGCAATATTTGACTCGTGTTGCAAATCCTTAACGTTTGGTAGCTCCTCGCTCGGGCGTTACAGATGAGCGCTAGGGCCTTGTCAATTACCGAGAAATCGGTCGGTCTACCAGGGTGTTTGTCTTGGAGGTAGATACTAGGAGAATTAGAGGAGGTAGATGCGTGAACATCTCAATGATGATGCTTATTTCTGTGGTTGATGAGATTTATTAAATAAATAGATTATGTGTTTTAAATACTCACACTACACAATTATACTAGAACTTGCCTCCATTTCTCAACACAATGATCTATCTTACAGTAGTCTTGAACTCTATGAAGAAAGGACTATTCAGCACACTACGAGGGATGCCAGTAATAGTCACAAATGTAAAAACTACTAAAATATTGGATAGAAGTTTTTAACTGCCTCCTAGATAATCATTTTCAGTACAACAAATCATTGTTTTAGAAAAGGGTTCTCTTCAACAATCGTCAACATCGTAACTCTATTTGACTCTATATCTTTCTATCTGCAGCATGAAGACAAAGCCCTCTCCCCGTTTTATTCGACAAATTAGAGCGTTACCATGTATTCATCCTATGCCTTCTTGACCTCCTCGGTTTCCTCACCAGAGTTGGAAACATCATTCTGGCTGCTAAACGAGTGGGAAACCACCGTCTCCGCCTCGGGAGCCTTGGCGCTTCCAAAGTGTCGCAAAACGAGCCATGCGGGGAGGATGGCAACGGCGTAGAGGACGAAGTTGAAATAGACTCCACCGACCTCGGCAAACAGGGGAATAGAGGTCAAGCCGTAGCTGACAGCTTGCCAAGCAGACTCGGTACCTCGGAGAAGAGCAGAGTAGCGGATAATATCGTCCTGGGTGTCGGCGAAGTTGTGGATGATGAAGTAGCTGCATCCGAATAATCAGTAAAGTGTTGCTTTCAGGGTTTAAATAGTGCTTACAGGAACAGGTAGTTAAGCTGGAAGCCGATGTTCAGGAAGATGAAGATGGCAAAGGCGGCGCCAAAGCCAGAGTCAACCCAGTCAAACGTAGGCCTGGTATCTTGAAACCTGGTAACAAGAATAGTGGCCCAAGTCCACCATCCTCCCTGAAGGATGACGATGACCCAGAAAGATGATCTGGTTCTTGTCTTGAGAGACACGCCAGTTCGATCAAGCCAGAGCTAAACAATAAGTTAGAGGAATTGTGGCCGTAGCTATTCGGATGATTCAACTTACCCCGAGAACGTTTCCGACGCTGACGGCAATGATACCAGCGAGGAATGAACCCAAGGCTCGAGACCTCACGGAGAACCAAGCTAGGGTGAATTAGCAAAGAACCACCCGGATTTGATGAGGAGAAATCACTTACCACTCAGATAGGTGAAGAAGACAGCCTCGGCAAAGACGGCTTGTCCAATGAATAGTACAATAAGCAGGAACTTCTTGGTGAAGAACAGGCTCGTCGTCTTCTTGATTTCGTACCAGGGGTTGTTGGGGATTTCGAGCACAACCTTCTTGCCGTCTTTACGCTCAACATCCTCGGGCTTGTTCAGGAGCAAGGCAACGAGAGGGCCAATGGCCTGGAGAGCAATGAAGACGAGGAAGACCGTGTACGAAACCTTTCCAGCCTCGTTGCGGTCCGCGTTCAGACCCAGGTTGATGGCACCACCCAGGACCTGTCCTCCCAGTCGGTACGTCAGCCAGTAGCCCAGCGACTTTCCGCGGTTCCATGGCTCCGGGTACGCAATGGCAATGGCGGCCTCGGCCATCCAGAAGACACCGGCGGAAATGCCACAGAGGGCTGCGCCGAACAGAGTAAGCCACTCAGTTCCGAAGCGGTTGTTCGTGTATAGACCCGCGGCGTACGGAGCATATCCGATCCTTGATTTTTGTCAGTCAAAGTGGAGATAGATGAATGGTCAGCATGAGCTACTCACGTTCCAAAGATCAGGGCACCTTTGATGCCGATGTAGCGCACGAGAGCACTGGAGAAGAGGCAAGAAACGACCATCAGACAGAAGGTCAGGGCGTTTGCAGCATTCACCAGCTTTGGTGAGGCTGCACCTCCAGCGCCCAGCGAGTTCATGGCCACCCAAATTCCAGGCGCGGAGAAGTTGCAGAGGCCGAGGATGGTGATGTTGTAAAAAGTCGACCTGTGCCATCTCACTGTTGCAATGGTCAGTGTGAGCTGAGGCCAACTTCTCCATATTTGCACTCACCTTTGTGCTGCTGGTCCTTGGGCGGAGCGATCTCGCTCTCGTTATGCCGAGATTCCGCCATTGCGACTGATCCTCAGCAGAGCTGCACTTTGGGTAGTACGTTGTGCGATGAGAAAGTCGAGAGACAGGATCGAAAGTTGTCGAGGGTGGATATCCTGGACCTCTTGGCACAGCTGAGTGCCGCGGATCTACTTTATATTCGTTGACGTTGCCAATGCCTGGGCAATACTCCCTGTCCCCTACAACCCGGTGCTGTGGAAAGCACGTCATAACGCGGCCTGGTTGCTCTTACACCTAAGGTTCGACGATCCCGGCATGCAAATTTAGTGCGAACGTGTTGCCGTTGAGTGATTGCGTATGGAATCTAGAACAAAGTAGGGTGGTCTTTTGCACCTCAGACGACCACCCGTTGTTCCTAGCTTCGCCAAGCTATTTGCTACACAGAGCCGAAATACAAGCTGGTTGCAAGCTGTCAGATCGCAACGCGTCTTGCGCCCGTAGCTCAGCGTGAAGATAGATGGCCCACACTCACACGCAAGGTTAGATAAACGTGCCGACGTGGGCCAACTAGTGTGACTCTGATCCCTGTAGTGCCTCGAGTAGCGGCAGTCACAAACGTGGTCCAACGTGTGTCGCGACATTGTACATGAATGACGTGCAAAGTTGCTCGTGCTACTACTTGGATCACAATGTTTCCTTGGGTAGCAATCTAACTTGAACGGGCTATAGTCTACGGCACTACCCACCAATTCTCATGCAAGTCCCTAAGATCTACCTCGTCAGGGAGTTTTAGATACGGAGTCATGTCCGATTTGGGATCCGTCTCCAGTCTCGTCCACCCGTTTCCAAAGTACCACGCGAACCTGTTCCCCGAGTCTGAGAGGTACTCGTACTCCCAATCCTCCCATCTGGGGTCGCGGCGGGTCACTGTGAGGTGGCCTGCGCTGCCGGGCCAGAGTCCGTGGATGCGTCCGCCAGCGTGGCCGCCGTTGTACCACGAGCTGCAGTTGTCCGTGAGCACCGTCTTTGCGAAGAAGGCATCCGAGAACTCGGTGAACTCGTCGGCGGCTTTTGCGGATGGCGTGATGGATTTGATGCCCTCCCGCGAAGCCTTGCGCAGTAGTTTCGCATAGTACGTCAACTGCGTCTCGACGCTTTGCGGTACCGTGCCGGATCCGCCCGTCGCTTGAGGGCCGTGGACGAACAGAAAGTTGGGGAATCCAGGCGTTGCCAGTCCCATATATGTGTATGGGAAGCCGTGTCCGGTTTCCGGCTCCCAGACACTCTGGAGATCCTTTCCGTGAGCGCGGATGGGAAACTTGGGAATCATGTCGACATTGGCGCCCGTGGCACAAATCACAGCGTCGACATCCCGCTGCACGCCGTCCTCGGTCTCGATTCCAGTCGCTGTAAATCTCTTGATGCGCGTCCGGATGTAGTCGACATTGGGTTCCGAAATCGCCTCGAGGTATCCAGGTCCCGGTGTGAGGCGACGACAATTCGGCGAGAAGTCGGGAACAATGTCATCCAGCAGTTCCGGCTTCTTGCTGAGCCTTTCCTTCATGATTTCGATGAATTTGGTCCTCAGCGCCTCGTTATCGGCAGTGTTTCGGAAGAAGGATCCAAAGCGGCGCCAGTACTTGTCCTCGAGTGTTTTCCTGAATGCCAGGTAGGCCTGGGGATCCTCGCTAAATGTCTTCTTGAGCTCCTCGGGGTACAGTTGAGACTCCAGTGTTCGGTCATCGCCTGCCCACGATGCCGCGATCCAGGTTTTGTTTCGAGCATAGTGGTCGAGTCTTCCTACCGACTTTTGCAAGTTGGCCACCACCTGGATGCCGCTTGCGCCGTTGCCAATAACGGCAACCCTTTTCCCCTTGGGGTCGAATGTGGGATCCCAGTTGGAGGCGTGTCGAAGAAGGCCCTTGTATTCGGACACTCCGGGGTAATCGGGGAGTTTCCAGGCGTTGAATCTGCCGATTGACGACAAGACGAACTCCGCCTTTTCTTCTTTTACCTCGCCCGTCTCCAGGTTCTTCTCCGTAATCACCCAAACTCCTTCTTTATCGTCCCATGCCGTGCCTTGGACCTCGTGCTTGAGCTTCACATACTGATAAACATCGTGTTTCCGCGCGATGCCCTGCCAATAGTCTCGGATCTCATGTCCTGGTGCAAATTGATCCGACCAATCCGTTTTGGCATCAAATGTGCTCTGATACACATGCGACGGGATATCGCAGCGGACTCCTGGATACACGTTCTCGAACCAGGTACCGCCCTATATAATCGTTAGCCATTTACAGCTCAATAAGATTGCAGCTCCCACGTACCAGGTCCGCATTCTTCTCGTAGATGGTCAGTTTAATCCCCGGGACCTTCTTGGGCAGCAAGACCCCTGCCAGAATACCGGAAAGACCACCTCCAATAACAGCCACCCTCAAGGATCGAGGTTCATCGATAAACCTGTCCACCAAGGTGAGACGAGGATTATCGTATGGAGAAGTGGCATCGCCCTTGGCAGTGTTGGCACCATTCAGCACCGGAAGGCCGTTTTGGGTTCCGGAAGCTTGTAGACCGGCCCCTGACTCGTGCGACGAGCTATCTTTCTCGCCACCTCTGATGCCGAGCGTGCCATTTTGGCCCGTAGTCCGGATGGTCATGGTGTTTTCCGCAGTGAATTGGTCTTGTCTGGACTCTGGATTCTGGAGACTAGGTTGCGCAAAGGCCGACGAAATGATTACGAGCCAGGCCAATCTTTTATTCAACTCCTTCTGACTCCCGTCTCGCTCCAGCGCCGCATCTACCGAGCACGTTAGTGCAGTGGCCCGTGACATCATCTCGGTGTTGTCATTCGCGTGCTTCTGTCACCATACATACCAACAATGCCGTGATCACGTATCGGCCCCACGCTCTTACACCATCGCCGCCCCGCCATCCTTAGGCCCAATGGCTAACAATCTCGACCAGTCGGAAGCAAGCGATTGATGATATCGGGTATTGTGACTGCAAGGCATCCATTAAAGGGATGCCGGACCTGGACAAAATGGCGCAGAACATTCTGCGGAGTCGAGCATGCTACAATCTACATGGCAGATAAGCAATGATACTCGAAACTGTATCCCACTCTCACTCATTCGCCTGAGCTATTCTTACATGTTTCATAGTAGTCACATGACTTGAATGGCTAATTATTTCACGCGTTGATTTTATCATTGCTAACCTACTCCTACAATGACACAAAAAGATTGCCAAGATTCGTAACCAAGAAGGACATACATATACAAGAAGGCTGTTAAGAGACCACCGCCGCAAATATGCTTTATTAGATTTAAAACAAATTTCCCTAAATTATTGTTACGCTGTAGCACAGCTTCAGATTACCATGATAGCTTTCTCGACAGAACCTAAATCCTCTAAAGTAAAACTCATACGGGTGAAGCTTCCCGTCAACGACGGCGTAGGAAAGCGGCAATATTTTTCCAAAGCCTTCGTATTGATAACCGCACTCAGCGTTCTAAGGAGTCGTGACACCTTGGTAATCGACCATGAGCTCATCTGACTTGAGGTCAAAGTGACGATGGACAAGTGCGACACCGATCTTGTTGCGGACATTGTGCTTGACGAAGAGCTCCTTGATGGCGGTCTTGATGAGCTGGTCTCCATCTTGGGATTTGATCTTCGTTGCGGCGATATCCACAGCGTGTAGGCTATCAAAGACAAGAGGATCGTAATAGTCCATGGGGCAATTTTGGGTTGATCTTTTTCTCGTTGTAGCTCTGGCAGTCGATCCGATTCGATACGAACGATGTATTGATTGCACGCTCAAAAGGCTTTAAGATGTATCAACATTGAGGCGGAGCACTGGGTATTTTATATTTTCAGTTCAGCTATTGAAGTTCACTGCTGTATGAACAACTCCATGCGGCTTTCTCAGGCCTTCGCTTTCTGCCTATTATAAGAATCGCTCATCTGCTGACCAGCACCAAGCTTGGTACGTCCAATCACCGTTATATCACATCGACATCAAAACGGGATTGTTGGTTGTCAATTGCATTCTACCAACGTTAATTGGTCGCCTCGACTTCGCTGGCCTGGAAGGTGTGATTCAGCTAACCACGCAAACCTTATTAGCCTATTAGCTGGAGTAGGTGTTTCATGCTAATCCTTGCAAGGTATTTGAAATACTTGTTGCGGTCCCTGGAACTGTATTTCACATGCGCCACTATGGAACGTCCATGGAAACGCAAAGAGCGCCTGAGAAAGAGCGATATTGATCTTTCTACAAGAACTATTCCGTTATGGGAGACTCTTGTTCGACAATTAGGGAATGTGGCTTGTAATTTGGTGTCAGGTGCTTGGCCGACCATCTTCTCAATATATCCCAGATGGGTTTACACAGACCGTTGAACAATTAGAACAATGGTAAGATCACGTGGGAATGGAAGTGCAAGTAACATCACACAGAATCGTGGCTGCCAGCTAGAAGCTCTCGCTACAATAAGAAGAAGGTATGAAGCAGTATATTGAGCTGGGCAATGCCAAATGCCTTTGTTCAAGCCACAGCTGAACAGAGTTCAGATCTTCAACAGAGGAGCCGGGACTTAGTATGGCAGGTATTCATGGTAGTGTTCTAGTTAGTAGATCTGGCATGTAGCTTAGGAAACACTAATTCGGTTAGTTCCTAGAACACCAAAGCCAATGTCTCCACCAGAAAGACAGAGCATAATTGGAAAAATGAGTCTGGCATTTTTGGATCGAAAGCTGAGCGCCTCCGCATTTTGGCCGTCAGCCTTTTGACAGAATAAAATCACCCTAGTACTTCACCGCTCGCCTATCTTTACACTGGTGAAGGTAAATGAGAATGATTTCCCTTTGCTTGTCATCATAATGTGCATGAATATGAAGGTCACTGGTTTTATGCGTTTCGGAATTTTGTGATAAGTAGGCATACTAGGGGTGACAGTTTCAGTGATTTTTCTTTCCTTCCATAACACGCGTTATTCTTCAAAACCCAATGCCTTTGCAGCGATGAAGAATGATTGGCCTATGATCATTATACCTCAGTGCCTGTTACAGGGTTCGCTGACATCAACCCCAGGCTCCGTAGGGGAAATTTCTACGATAGTCAGCTACAATTCCCGAAGATAGTGGGATCTAAAATCTTACATTGACCAAGTAGAAACCAACAAGCATAGAACCAGATGTCTGAATACAGGTCCATTTGTCGTCACGAACGTCTGGCGGAGAAGGAAACAGCATCTCGTGTTCTTTGGTTGTTCGAATCTGGCGAACAAGTAAGTGCGGAGAACGAGGCTGAACTAAGGCAATTGCTTACCTTCAACCCACAAATACGCTCATGTAGGGTCTGGACTTCGATATCCCGAATCATCTCCCCACCAGGCCCATCAATGGGCATTGACAACCGAAAGTCCTCTGATGGAGTGTAGGCTCTTCTCCTATCATCCGGATATGGGCCAACATCTCCTATAGTTCGATTTTTAGAGGGATCCGTGTAAACAAACTCGAACCCTGTGAACTTGTCCACATCAAATATATATACAACGATCTCAAGGAGTTGGGCAAGATGTTGGCCTCGTGAGCCACCAAAGATGATGGTTGAAAAAGGTAGAGGGCAATTTTGATATGTGCGGAATGGATAGTCATCGTCTGTTCCGTTGAAGAACATGTGCTCAGGTGGTATTTCAGGGCTCCAGAGACAGCTATTTCGCCATAACAGCCCTTGATCGAACTGGGTATCTGGTGTGACATTTCTGCTAAGAGAAACAAGTTTCAAAGCCTGAGAACTGGTTAGGACCAGAAATGAATAGTCAAGGATAGGATGAAAGGGATGAGACGGACACTCACATCAAATTCTGCTTTCACGGAAGATATACTTTGCCTCGGTCCAGCCAAGCACCATTTGGGGATGTTTTCCGACTCGCCTGCCCAGCAAGACATAGTCCCGTTGTCAGTCAGCACGGCAATGGCCTTGAATCCGAATGGGTCGAGCGCCACGTGCCACCCAGAGATGACATAAGAAGATGCAACCCGATCGTGTGAGAAACAGATTCGAACCTCTCGATTGGGATGAACATAACCAAGAGATGTAACTCGCCCGTCCTTTTCCATGAATCGGAAGCCAGAAATGAAAGAGCCGCTGCTCATCTGGACAAACGATACCCAAAGATCTTGGACTTCAAGGGCTGTTGCGAAATGTACAGCTCGAGTTCGCAAGGGTCTGCATCCCACGCCAAAAGATTTTTCCGGCCCTCTCACGCCACGGCTAGCACTGTGCCATTTGGTAGTATCTTCATGCCCAGCTGGCTCATAAAAGGATTTGAGGGTATGTCCTTGGCAGGAAACACCGGAAATTTGTGCCAGTAGGCTCTCCAACTGCAAAGCTAGCTTCCAGACGCGTTTTCGATTGACTAGGTTCGGGACTGCTGGTGCCAGAGTACGCATTGACAGATAGAGTGATCTCCATGAAGTAGGGCGAGACCGAGCGGACTCAAATATGCAATGGTACTCATGCCCTCTTTGAAACCTGGAAGCCCAGAAAGTTTCGGAAAGACCAAGATTGGCAAAAACTGGCGAAGATTGTCGTAGGTGGACCACATCCGTTGAAGGAAGCGTGACGAGAATGTCTTGAAGGAGCTCTGGGGGCAGACGTTTGAAGACATCACCATCCATTCTGATGTTGTCCGACAAGGTGGGAGTCTCGCCTGCACTGTGTTCTAGGCTGATTGTGGATTGGAAAAAAGCCTGGATAGGAGGAACATCAAAGGGATTGCATCCGAAACCTTCAAGGGGAGATTCGGACCAATTACGGCGGACTAGACGAGGGTTATCGCTGTGAGGACGGGATACTGCGCCTCCATAACTGTGGCCCCAGTCAAGAATGCCCTTTATCTCGACGCGCATAGATAAGCACGCATAGAAGAGGTCTTGAAGATTCGGTTGGAAGAGCACGGTGAGAAGTTCCCAACAGGCTGAGTGGAAACCAAAACCCCAGAATGGTTCTGGGTCAAAACGGGGATTGGGATTGACTACGCGTGTCAGTGACAAGACATGTACCGACACATCGACGGTAGAATCCCAAGGGAGGTTGCCATCATCATATCGTTTTCGAGAATCCACTGGGACCACGGGTTTGAAATCAGTGAAGGTACCGATCCCGGAGAGTCTTATTGCTGCCCAATCATCGTTTTCCGTATACACTTGATGAGGTTAGCGAAAAGTCAACTAATGGACCAGAATCTTCACTTACCGGCCCGAAATTCCTTCATCCATTTCTGTTGGGATTCTGAAGAGAGAACAACGCCACACAAAGCACAAGTTGACTCCATGGATGCAACGTTGTTGGGAACTGCTTGTGTGTATGAAAGTGGATAATGAACTTCAGGTGTTATGGAGAGTGGGAAAACGGAAGCTTTAGCGTGTCATGTGATGGCCCGAAGATTATCCATCAATTCGGCCTAGTACAGATTCGTATCCGTACTCCATGTTCCACTACGTTTGGGGGCCAGCGCGTATACAGCTAATCATTATCGATTGCTATAATTAATTGACTAGCTAGTGAAGCAGGCCAAAAGAACCCAACCCAAAACGCGGCCTCACAGAAACTCTCTTGGATTCTTGAAGCCGCCAGGCTGTTTCAATAACCGCCAAGCTAGGAGCCTGCCTTAGTACTCTATTGGGTGCTGTGTGGTTAGGCGCCTATGATCTCCTTGCAAAATAACTCGCTCGGTCTAGCTTCCTCCAAGAACGGGGCTGTGCCCATTACCGAGAATGTATTCGTCAAACTTAATTATAAAAGAATACTGCTGTTAGCCGTCTTCTAAGACCTACGTAGATACGAGGCAAAGTTTTTGAAGCGCCCTTGGCGGAATGTGAAACAAAAGAACCACGTACAGGTGTAAAGTGTCTCAAGAGCTAACGCACTTTACTGTTATTGCGGCAGCATTTCAACTATATATAATTGGTGGATGCCACTTGGTCTGAGCTGGGATATTCAATTCAGTATTCTACAGGTACTCTTGAATAACTGTACGTTTCTACATATTTTTACCTACCAAGCTATTTCTTCTTGAAGCTTTCAGCATGTCCCGCCGTGGTCGACCTTCTTATCTCCCAGAGGCAGAAGATCCTACTGGTACCGTGAGTGTTTAAGCCACATAGTGTAACTGTGTTACAGCCTTAGTTGACCTGCGGATAGTACTATGAAGTAGAAGCCATCAACTTCCTTGTCGACAATCGACTAAACGCTAGAAACGATGAGTCACACGTACGACAAACGTGGACTAATCTCTTGTCCTACGTTTTCCCTCTAGTTCAAGGGTATATGGTCGCTGCAGAGATGACTGCTGGATCTGGAAGGCTTGATTTGCAAGCCTCCCAGATTGTGTATCAAGGGAGACGACGACACGAGAGTGTTTTCTTTGTTGTCGAGTGTAAGAGGCCTAGCAATGAGGGTGCGGAAGCGTCTTGGGAGGATGCGTATGATCAATTGTTGGGATACTTGGATGGGATAGGCGAATGCAGATGGGCGGCGATTTCGATTGGGAAATTGGTCCATTTCTACGCGTATTCTGGTGGAGCTCTCACCGCTTTACACACCGACTCACTGCGACTCGATCGTCAGTATCAGACTGTCCAGGAATGGCTTGATTATATCAAAGCGAACTCTTAGAACTGCACTGTTACCGGCCAGAATGGTCGCTTGATGGTTTTGAATAGCGGAGGACTGGTTCGGATTGCGCAATGAGGCCATTTGTATGTTTAGATAACGCGGTACATGTTAAAGTAGTAGTATTAGTATGAGACGGTTTTCTTACACACATGCTAGCATGATAGAATGCTAACCTCTCTCTAAAGAACAAAATATAGCTACAGAGTTGCATGTGTCGAGACTCAACAATTGGAAATTGGCTAGGTCAGAAGCTTGTTAGTCGCAACATTTTGTCTCCGCTAGTACGATGACAGTAAAGCTTCATATAGTCCCCAGAGGATCCAACTCCCTAGTATACCACGAGCTTCATTGTGTTTGCGCTTGAACCCTTGGAAACATGGTGTTTGAGCACCCTACGGTTTCTATAACATCAAAATTTGCTCTGCTGTTTTGCAGACACCGTTAGTGTTTAATTACAGAGCCATATAGACGTTCATGTAGCGGTCTGATATTTACTCTATGGTAGACATCCCCAAGTATGACTAGCGCAATTGTTCATATAGAGGGGGCATCAGGGACAGTAGCCATTTCTCACAACCTAGTCACGACTGTGGGTAAGATGCTGCATCTTTCCTTTGTAATTGAATAATAAACAAGGCTAATCGATATTGAAAAATAAGACAAATTGAGAAAGACCTTATCAAAATGACTCAACCCCTGGACTGGTAAATTTCTCGTCTCAGTCTGTCTACCTCATTGCACAAAACATTGTCAACCCAAGCTATTCCCGAGAGTATATCAAGTACCCCTAGCCAGCTCAGCCCATTCATCTGCATTATGGAGGCGATTCGAGATATGGCCCATGGTTTATCTTCAGTACCCTCCGCCAATGCATAGATCACTAACACCCATAACTCTAGTTCGTGCAAGCCCGACCAATCGAGGGAGTGGAACATAAGCAACTTCCGGAGTATACCTCCATGCTCTGTTTTCATGTCCCTGTTCCCGGCTAGATGACTAACAGCCCCTGTCAAATAGACAAGAGAAGTCAGCCGGATCGTTTCTCGCAGTGCTAGTCCAGCCACAAAAAGGTCATTCTGATCGTCAGGAATCTGATGTCGCGGTAAGGTAAGCAGGTCATGTACCGCAATACCGAATGTCTGTGTTAAATCTGTGTCTTGGTACCAATTACTGGTTGGCCTTTTAGAAGCCTGTTTAGTAAGGTCTGAAAGGCTTTCCAGGAGCGGACAAATGTCCCAAAGTGCAGAGCTTCTGTGTTGCAAGGCAGAAACAGTTCGGGCTAAAATGGGAGAAGTGCCATGGTGTTGCACTGGCTTTACAATGCCGGCATAAACGGCGAATCGAGTTGGTGAATCTTGTAACAGTGAGCCTACTATGTCTGACCTGTGCAGAGTTAGTACAAATGTAATACTATAATCACGTTTCAGTGTTCGTGTACCAAATGAGGGTCATCCGTAGATGATACGACGTGATTGACTCAATACCGCCTCGGCTCTCTATCATCCGCTGCAAGCCAGCCATATGAACAGCCCATCGCTTGAAATTACGTACTCGAATCTAAAATGTGGATTAGTTCGGTGACAAAACACGGGGTAATATCTGAGGAAATCTGACGTCGTAACCAGCAAGACCTATCACTGTTCCAATGATGGCATTGCCGACAGTGCTTGGGGAGTTCCTTAGACGGCTATGTAAGAATCCAAGTGAGGTATTGTAGTTCTCTAGAGCATATGCATTTTCTTCCGCGGATTGTTTCTGACTCTGGTGCTCTATGTAGAGAGCAGAGTCCGCGAGGGCCAGATACATGGCGCTGTCATCAGCCATTGCCAGGGTAAAGCATAGTTTTCGTAGCATGTGGCACATCGAAGAGTCTTCTCTATATACTAGAAAATGTTAACAAAACCTCAGTTCAAGGATGATATGTTTCCATACAGTAAGTCGCGATCTTTTGAGCCCGAGCCGTGACAACGTGCGAAAATAAAGCGGAATCGGAAAATGGGAACTCAGAGCCCCTGGAAAACATCCTTGAGAAAGACGATCCTGAACTCTGCTGGAAATTGGGATTGTAGATTTGTTGATGTCTGTTAGTTTGCGGGACCACGACGGTGGTGTCACATTCGGGTCCAGATGATGCAGGGTTGTCTGAAGAGCTCGTGAGGACAGTCTGGTCTTTTTGGGTCTGTCTTCTCCTGGATAATCCAATTTCTTTCATAACATGACGTCGTATTTTTCTGTTCGTAGTGCGCTCTTTGATCTTGTCTGGATGTGTGACGCTGACAAATACGAGATCCGGTCCAGCGGCGGGAGGTTTCAACGGCCGCGAAGCAGATGCCAACCTCTGTTGTAAAGGCTGTGAGGGCTGCATCTTTTTTTAAGCACCGTAGAACAAGTCAATACAAAATAGTATCAGCATCTCTTGATGATCTTAAAGTAGTTCAGGCAGTGTCATCTAGATGCTGAGTTGAAGGAAGATTACGATTTGTCAGCGATCTCACCAAAATGGGCCGGTCTTCCCGCAGGGTAGGTACTTCTGTGGTTGGTGTCACAGATGGTCCGTCTTCTCAAGTACCTAGGTAGCAATGAACAGTATTCACAGAGTCTAAAGAAATGGTAGTTTACTAAGCAGCTATTTATATCATCTCACTTGATGAGCCCGCTACTGGTACGCTATTAATATTCCAAGCTCAAGTGACTGAGCGTAAATACTACCTTGTTGCCAGAGTACCGCGGACAGCTCAGACAAGGTATCAGCCGATCAGATACCAGTAATTCCTCCATTGACACCAATGTACTGCCCCGTGATCCACCTTGCCTTCTCTGAGACCAGAAGAAGGATCGCGTCAGCAAGGTCATCTACTGTGCCAAGTCTGTCTGCAGCCCTGGTAATGCTCTTTTGAGGCCCGGTGAGCACTTCCACTAGTTCCCCAGGGATAATGTCGGTCGCGACAGGACCTGGTGCGACTGAGTTGACAGTGATGCCTCTGCTGCGTCCCCACTGTGAACTTGTAAGTTTCTGAAGTAAGCAAATGGAATAGCGGTCATAATTACCTCGTTGGACCAAGACCATGTGAGGCTGTCGAGAGCGGCCTTGGTGGCCCCGTAGATGGGGAGTTCGGCGAGTCCAAGCTTGGCAGCAGTAGAGGATATGTTAATGATTCGACCCCCAGAGGGCATATGAGGTACTGCAGCCTGTGCAACATAGATGGGTCCTTTGACGTTGACGTCGAACATTTTGGCGGTTTCTTCGGGCTTTACTTCAAGAGTCCCGCCGGGAAATCCGGCTCCAGCATTGTTGACTGAATGTAGAATCAGCGATGTCTGGGGGTTTTAACAAGACAGGAAGGATTACCCAAGATGTCAATATGGTCTGTTCCGAAAGCCTTCAGGGTCTCCTGAACGAGGAACTTCGCCCCCTCGGGCGTATCGACAGTGGTCTGGACAACAGTCACTTGCCCGCCCTCAGCCCTGATCTTCTCGGCAAGTGCATGGGCTCTCTTTGTGACAAATTCCGACACGTAGTTGATGGTAACAGCTGCGCCATTACGAGCCAGCGCCACAACGGCCCCGGCTCCGATCCCATTTTCACGGCCGGAGCCGGTGACAATGGCGACCTTGCCGGCGAGAGACAGTGTATCGACAGTCATGTTGGAGGTGTTGAAACGTGAGGTTATTGAGTTTTGACAGCGTGCTAGTCTTGAGTATAAGTGTGAGATCTGAATCTGTGCTGTGATGCCGGTGAATGCAAGACACAACGGATCAGAGAAGGTCATCTAGCGTATTTATACTCAACTAGTAGCCAGCTTGACCAGATGTTAGACCAGTCTTTACTTAGAAATCCTCTCTTCAAGGTTTAAGCTTCATGTTAGAGACACTGGCTGAGTCTAGCTGATTGAGGAAATGCTGTTGAGTGATCATGCATCTACCAATATCCGCACAGATGGTGATGCTCACTACTGTGGAGACTGATGACAGTGATTTCTAATGGTTGAGGATTTATGCTCGACGAGCAGCATCAAGTCTAGCCATTTTAGGAAAATGGTGTTATGCTGATGACTGCCTGGCTAAGGTAATCTGGATGCGGCGCGGAGAGATGCAAATTCCGAGAAGTTGTCACACAACGAGTCGAAGAACACTGCTCTTGTTCATGATGCTCATTACAAATGAGCTTAACGTTGATGCATCGATGGCGCCAGGCTTTTCCTAAATAGGAAAATGGTGACCCTGTTCCTACGCTCGGCCCTTGTAGGTCTCCACCAACCATAGTTGAGCTAGTTCAAGTAGCCCGTCCAGTAACTTAGGTGAACGGCATCTCGGCCGCTGCGTGATACAAAATTCTGGGCTTATGAATTTACTCTGAAGAGCGATTCAAGGTAGTCTCTTTGGTCATATTTCATTTAATTCCGTCTCAAATAGAAATAATTCATTAAACAACACAATACATAGACACATGAAATCAACTATTAAAGCTCGATAACCTCTTCCCCCTCAGCCAACCCACTTTCTTACTTCTTCTACCCAGTTCTACGACCGTCTCCTTTGAGTCAGAGACCAGAACGCCATTTAATGAAAGTCGTCGACTTTCTTACCACTTGAAGGCTCGCCCGGAAACCCAATTCTCTCTCAATGCCACCTATCTCAAGCATGGCATTTTCAAGAAGGCAGCCACTCATAATGCTACTTCTGACCTGAAGTTTACTATTGATATGTCGTTGACACGTAATGCCAAAGCCCCAGACAGTCTTCGTGGTGCTCTAGCTGGAGCCAGCTTCGACGGGAACCTCGACTCCTTCGACAAAATCAACGACACATACGTTGCGCCGATTCTGTCTACTTTATCTACTCTTGCAGGCGCTGATCTCCTTCAAGCACACGAATTCGACAACATTTACTTCCGCCTGTACGACTGCAGAAAAGACACGGTAGACTCGGGAAGCGACAGCGGTTGCGGTGCACACACTGACTATTGTACCTTCGGTATCATTCTGCGGGACGGCACGCCTAGCCTTGAGATGGAGGGCGCAGAGAAAGCTGGCCTCTGGGTTCCGGTCTCTGGAGACGCCACTGTCGTCCTTGCAGGCTGGTGCGCTGTCATTTTGAGCGGCGGTTGTATCCAGGCGACTGGCCATCGCGTCAGACGTACTCCTGGGTTGCCCAGGACGAGTGAAGCTCTTTTCGTCGCTCCCGATCTCGATATCAACCTGAAGCTTCTTAATTGTGTGTGAATTACCCGGCGCTTGTCACAGAGTATCAGAACTAGTGAGATAGATATCGGGTGGTTCAAGAAGGTTAAGGGAAACAAGTGGAGAAAGCATGAAGGCAACAAAAAGATTGAAGGAGATGACACAGCGTCGCAGGACAGTGAGGTTGAGATGCTGATCTGGGGTTAATCCGTGCTTTACACAACCGTATCTGAACAAGCGTACAAAGACTTTAAGGAAACGCGAAGAATGACCCTTGAAAGATAATGTGTTTTTTGGACAAAGGGTGAAACCCCCATTGAAGTCAGTCTGAATTAAAGAAATTGCTGCATGCTCACTAGTTTCAGGTCCAACGAAACCCAAAGATAACCGCGAATTGGTAAAAAGCGGATGATGCTGAGGCCGTTCATAAATACACAAATCCAATGAGGCAATTCGTACGAACCGGCAATGCGAGTCGAATTCTAACGGACAGTCAGAAACATGAATCTCATTGAGACGGCAGGCTCACTTCTTTATCGACTTAACCTGATAATTTGAATAGCGCATTTTCCAAGCAGCATAGAGTTCGAACACCCAAGCCAGTTTGTTGTCCTTCCGCACTTACGAGCCAAGCAACATAGAACATGACCTTCGTTTCAACAACAGCTTTACATTCCAATGTGTACCAGGAAACTCATTCTGGCATTCACTGAGGTTTTGCTCAATAAATACAGATCGGAATTGCACCGATTCCCAAAATTCACTTCCATTCGTCATTACTCTCTATCATACACCCACGCTTTACCTCATATCATCCACCAACAACAACCTCTATCTACCCGTTTACCCACCCCCGGTATCCACAATGTCTTGGAACCCAAAGGACAAGGAGATTATTGACATTGGCGGAAGCCGAATGAACCTCACCTTTGAGGATCAGTTGCCCAAGGCTTTCGACAACAAGGCCGACTTTCCCAAGGAAGTTGCCTACACTTCGGGCATGGACAAGTGGGTGGACATCGCTGACCGTTCCTATCAGACTTCGGACGAAATGGCCATCATTGAAGCCACTGCTGCGGAGGTCGTCTCCCAGTTGCCCTCCGGCACCAAGATCATTGATCTTGGCGCGGCCAACTCGATGAAATTCGAGCCCTATGCTCGTGAGTTTTTGAAGCAGGGAAAGACCTGTATCTACGTTCCCCTGGACATTTGTCGATCTTCTCTCTCTGACCAGATCGACCGGGCAAAGGCCCGCTTCCCGACTATCCAGTGTGTCGGCCTCTGGGGCAGCTTCCAGCATGCAGACGCCTATTTCAACCAGATCCCCTTTGGTCGTCTTTTCCTCTCCCTTGGATCGATCTTCTACAACGCCCCCGATGAGATGTGCAAGGATCGTTGCCAGGAGTTCCGCCGTCACCTCTCTGCTTTCGACCGTTTCATTGTCGGTCAGGACGGTCCCACTGGTACCGAAAGCGCCAAGTCGCATGCTTCTTACAACACCAAGGAGTACGACGCTTTCTTCACTTGCTACCTAGAGGGCATCCAGTCTCACGCTGGTATCGAAGCCGATGCCAAGAAGGCTTGGTCCTACAAGAGCAAGATGGTTTCGGCCATGCACTATTTCGAGGTTGTCGCCAAGGAGGCCATGGTGTGCAAGAACTTCAATAACTTCGTTGTAAAGGCAAACACTACTTACAAGATGTTTCCCTCTTGGAAGCGCGGTGAAGCTGAACTTCATCAGATCACAAAGAAGGAGGGCCTTGAAATCAAGACTCTCGGAAAGGCGGAGAACTCTGGCATGCGCCAGTACCTGATCCGGGCTGAGTAAGTCATCATTCCAACTTGTCTTCCCTGTACACTACTGTCCCCCCCCCCAAACCCTTTCATGTCCGGGCTTTAGACCTGTTGACGCTTGTGATCAACATTTGACACATTTCATGTCCGGGATGAACATCAAGCCTGTAGACTTATGCGATTCACATCCAGCCATGGCCGGGGTTTGATCCTGTAGACTTCGCACTTAAGGTTATTCAGCCACCTCACCGATCTTTTCAATGCAGACTACTGTCTTTGCATTTTTTTTAACATAGGTGTAAATCGGCCCTCCTACCTATCCTTTCATTTATTTATACGATAGATGAGCGAAGAAATTAGAGAAAGGGTGGTTTTATCTGGCTGGTGCGAAACCAAGCCCTAACCACTGGCGAGCCCACACGATTCCATTCACAGACTACAAGGGGTCTCGGCAATCTATAGTTGGTTTTGATAGAGTAAAGCTAATTAGACCTGAGTATTTACCCCTTATAAAAGAGAGTATTCTCACTCATAGAACTCTGTAAGATCTCCTTGGCGCGTATGTGAATTAAATCCAAATTGCAAGACTAACACTTATAATCTTCTAGCATTTATTTCGAGGTCGGTTTACGAGCAGAAGGAAACTAGCAGACATTAGAAGAAGTTGAAGTTGACAAGGCCAATATGAAGGGTTGCCCTTGTCCTCTAATGGGTTTGCTGAATGGGCGCAAGTACAGCAAAGTCTCTTTTTGTTCACTCATTCATTCACAACCAACACGATAATTCACGGCCTTGAAGATTTTATTAAAAGGGGGTTTGAGCGCTTCGGAGTGCCAGTTACTCAAAGCCAGCTCACTTCAAGCCTTTCTTGTAGTCTTGGACTCGTTGTTCCGCGTCGAAATCATCCACCATCCCGCAGGTGAAGCAACTGTCCGGCTCAATCAAAACCTCCTTAGTGATAACTCCGCTGGCTGTGCTGGTGATCTGTCTGACGTCTCTGATATCGCCGCATACTTCACACTTGTAGATGGTTCGTTGAATACCACCCCTCCCAACTCCGGAATCGCTAGCAGTACTTCCGGTAGGCATGTTGGATTCTTCATACGGTGGAGAGCTGAAAGGTTTGTGTGCTTTTTGACAAGGTTCCACGGTTTTAAGAAGAAGAGGACGGAGTAATCAGAGAAGGAAGTAAGGTTTATATACTTTTCTGAAGGACAAGTTCACAGCTCCTTTATGCTTCTGGCATCCTATGTCCTAGATAATCAGGTATTGAATGGTACGCATAGGGTAACATTGATTAAGTCAAGAGATCATTATAGACTCGTGACTACTAGGCAAAC
This sequence comes from Neonectria hederae, assembly GCA_003385265.1. Taxonomy (NCBI): domain Eukaryota; kingdom Fungi; phylum Ascomycota; class Sordariomycetes; order Hypocreales; family Nectriaceae; genus Neonectria; species Neonectria hederae. The sequence goes on along the minus strand of QGQB01000094.1, from coordinate 20,479 downwards.
TACGGACAAATACCTATTCTATTTTTGAGTTGCGTACCGTTCAAGTGAATCATATGGTGCTTATAACTTCTTCGCTCTTTGAATCATTGCAATGGGTATTGGATGCTGGCTAACTCCGGTTACTCAACGCAGCTGATTTCGAGATGTGAGTAGCACGTCTATAACTTGGCACTTCCGTGTAAGCCCGTCACTGGATTTTCTAGGGTATTCATTGTAGTCTGACCGCTGGAGGGTGGTTCAATCTACTGTGGTGTGTGTGATTCACAACCGCATCAGCCCTTTCTGAACATGGTATATTTGGCTTGGACTGCATCACTGTTCTCTGCACAGACGTAAAATGACCTTTCATTAGCTGTTCATAAGATGAGGGAAAGGTCTACAGCATCCTAAAATAATTCTATGAAAGATGGCTAAAAAAAAATGCGCGAATTTGCCAGTCAAGCGTGCCAAAGTCAGAAGAACTGTCATGACTGTCTGTAAGCTTAAAGAGGCTTTGCACGGATGACAGCCAGAGAAGATCAATCGATACCTTTGAACCTTTTGGTCGCTCAGCCACTCTCACGTGCAGCCATGTTTGTACGGATTAACCGCAGAAATCGTCGACGACGTCGCAAGAGACATGTGAATTGTGTCGCGCTCAGCATTCAGGAGTGCTGGGATGATGGTTTGGTGGCTTAGTGAGTGCATCACGTGGGCGATGGCACGTGACTTCGCGAACGCGTCAGTTCCCCATCACGTCTCCTGTGCCCCGTACCGAATGGACCGAACGTCTACGAATGTGTCATGGCCCCATTTGCCTGACTCGCTTGCAAACGCCGGCTGTTGTGAGAGTAAGTACCGTACCGCTTTACCCCATATTCAGTCACTCATACCCACTGAGGCATGTCCGTGCCCCTATCCCACATTCCTTAGCTGACGAATGCCACCTAAGGCCACTATCGCCATCACCATCTTCGCCTCTTGTGGCCATGCTGCAATCGAGTCCAATTGGCACCTCGGTGCCTCTCGCCGACGATGTCGATGGCGTCAAAACCCAATTGCCATCACAGCTAGCACCGATTCTGATGGTTGACCTACTCCGCCCTGCAACTCCACCGTCCGAATCTCTCCCAAATATGGCCAGTAGTGGTACCAAGAGAAAGCGAGGGGAGAGTGCTCAGTCGCCGCCCCAATCGTCTCTTGTTAGCATCTCGCCCAACTCAGAGGGCGACCAAAAGCCTCAGATACTCCAATCCAGCTTGCCCAGAGACTATTCGGCTTGGCTTCGACGAGCCTGGGACTCAGACAATGACCCGCCTGAGCCGAGCAGCAAGAAGCCAATACCATCCCTCACTCTCAACCAATCCCCGCTGGATGTCGAAGTAAATCTGGATCCCGACTCCTATTTGCATTACAGGCCAAAGCCACGTAACGAGCCGCTAGATGTTGTTGATCTCACCCAGCTGGATGCCGATGTGAAGCTGGAGATAAAGTTGGAGGCCGATATGAGAGATGCCGGGATGAAACCGGATCATGGTCCAAAACTATGCAAGGAGCAGCGAGATCTTGTCCAACTAATCGCAAGCGGGCGCAATGTCTTCTACACCGGCTCGGCAGGTTGCGGCAAATCCACCGTACTTCAAGCTGCTGTTGAAAGGCTACGACTCATGGGTAAGAATGTTCATATTGTTGCGCCCACCGGCCGCGCGGCGCTTCAAGTTGGCGGCACATCAACATGGTCCTATATGGGTTGGACGCCGGATTATCACAAACTTCATATTGACGACCTTAAGCAAAAAGCGCATCGCCAACATGTTTTCCATCGTATACGGGCAACTGAGGTGCTCATTATTGATGAGATTAGCATGGTGGAGAACCATCATCTTGAGCGCATGAACATTTGCATGAAAGAAGTCAAGTGCTATCAAAAGAAAGGAAGCACGCGTGAGGGAAATGCACCTGCTTTTGGAGGAGTTCAGGTAATCCTGACTGGAGACTTCTGTCAGTTGCCGCCGGTAAAGCCGTTCCAACACTGCTTCATATGCGGGAATGAGATGATAGCGGACGAGGACCAGGTGGAGTTCAACTGCCCCAATAACCACGGCCCGTTCCTTGAGACGGACAAATGGGCTTTCAAGAGTACCGCCTGGGAGGAGGCAGACTTTGTCCACGTGCACTTGAAAGAGATTCATCGCCAGAACGACGAGTACTTCATTAAAATGCTCCAGAAATGTCGACTTGGAATCCCGTTTTCAATGGACGAGATGGGAACGCTGAGGGACCACCCCTGCAGAGTCAACAAGGCCACGCGACTGCTCTGCACAAGACGAGAGGTTTCTGCGATCAATCACGAGTATTTTCACAAGTTGAAGACACCAATTCATGCATACAATTGTCTAGACGGCTTTGAGAGGAGTGGTGGAGAACATTTCCAAGAGCTCAACTATTACGCCGAACGTGCCCATGATGGGACCTTGAAAGCCTGCAAGGACCACCGATTGGAGCCACAGGCCGTACTACGGATAGGTATGCTGGTCATCCTCCAAGTGAATCTTGACCTAAAGGGAAAATTGTGCAACGGAAGCCAGGGTATTATTTGTGGATTCGAGGATTACGACCCTGCGAAGCTCCCAAGGGCCAAAAGCAATAACGGCAAATTGCAACCAGATCAAACCATCGGTGGCGAACATGCAAAGCTCAGAGAGAGCCAGATAGCCAAGTTCATCGGAGGGCAGCAGGTAAAAGCCTGGCCGCGGGTCCTCTTCCACAATGGCCAGAAGCGCACCATCTACGCATCGTGCATTGTCAACGCTGTTGGCCCTCGAAGGCCGTATTCCCTTCTGTATCGAACACAGATTCCCCTTGTGGCCGGATGGGCCATGAGTGTTCACAAGAGCCAGGGAATGACGCTGGATCGCGTTATCGTTGACTTGACGAACGCGTTTGAAGAAGGGCAGGTCTATGTCGCGTTGTCTCGGGCCACGAGCCTTGAGGGCCTAAAGATTGGGGGTAACTTGATAGGGCTGTCAGTTGGAAATGGCGGGAACGAGGATGTTCAGGCTTTTTTGAAAGAGAAGTTTGGCGAGGAGCTGTTTCAGGATCATTGTGGATCTGAACCATCTGATAGTGACTCCGGGGAAGACTTCATTGGAGAGGATGACCTCATTGGGGACGAGGACCTCCTTAAAGTCGAGGAGAAGATCGAAACGTGGACTCAGATGTCGTCTCAGTCGGCTAGCCATGGTTATATCCATTTACCTGATTAGGGCTTGGGTAGCCCAATCGGAAACAAAGGCTTGTTAGATATTGTTGCTGAATAGTTCAAAGGAATTCTAACTGCAAGCATTGGCAATCCCATAACCCGTTTAAGACGCCCAGGTCTATTCCCTATACTCCATCATCCATGGTCAGAGACACATCTGAAAGAGGCCACTCATCACTCGTAGAAGATACCGGGCCAGTCGTCTCTAAACCGATCCTTGCAGAAGTGGCATTTTCGGCTTCATCATGACTTGCGGTGGTACCGTTGACCACAATCTCGCCCGATCGAGCGACTTCGTCCAATAGCTCCCTCTCGGTCGGTTGTAGGTTTAGGTGTGATGTTAGCGAAGTCAGAATGCTCCAAGTCGTGTCGGATATTTTCGTGTAGCCTCGGAGACGGCGTGAAATATGCAGTGCTATTCCGATTGCCGACATTACTTCTAGGCGTCTTGACACCCTGTCTTCCTCAGTCTCATGTAGCAATAGAGAACACAGGAATGCCGCATTGTCGAAAGGGCAGAAGGTCACCATGAAATATCTGGCTTCTTGCGGGAAGCACAGGTCAAAGAAGTTCTTGCTAACCGCCATAGCCTTCAAGCTGACATCAACCGTATGGTTGACTAGAAGCGATCGTTCTTCAGTGTGGGAAGCAGCTTCTCCGAATATAATATGGGGTCGGAGAAGTATCAGCTGTGTCATATAGCCGACAGAGTGCAGCTGCAGACGTTGGAAAGCCAGGCGTGGACATTCAATATCCCATTGTTTGTCTGGCTCGATGACGCTGAAGACAGGTGGCAAGGAGGACATCCACCTCTCGGTAAATGCTAACATGTCGACGTAGGAATTCTGGGTAGGTTCAGCCTCTGCTAGGTGCCTTGCAAGCTTATTCTCAAGTATCTTCGCAACAGTATGAGAGGGAATTTCGGGGTTCGTGGCCGAACTATCCAGGTTTTGACTTGGTTGAAAAACAGAATCGCCGGGTTGAATGATGGGCGGTCGATGAAATGCAACGGCCATAAACCTGAACAGACTGGTTAGTAGCAAGAATACAGACAAGAACAAAGAATTACACACTTATCCCATGTGTATGCTGCACACCATAACCTCCGTCTTAAGTCTCTTTCAAACTCAGTCACGCCGTCAGATAGATCATCGAGGTGGATACCTGCGTGTTTCCCGTCTTCAGTCATTGTCTTCGGCCATTGCAAATAGCTTTGTTACCACATACCGATTTCTTGCGCTTGTCTCACACAGGCCGTCAGCTCATGCCAGGACTTGACAAATTCTGCTTCTGCCTTAAGCCACGTCGCACCGAGAAATAGCTGCTGAGCGTTGATCAGGCCACCTGCGCCGGCAGGAAGGAAGTCGCCGAGGATGTCTGCTGCCGCGTGGTAGTCGTTACTGATACTTTCGACTGAATCCCCAAGGTTGGACTCCAGTTGGTACTTTGTAGCAGTTGAAAGGAATTGCGTGGAGTTGGCACATATTCGAAGGAGCAGCTCACGCCAGAGTAATGCCGAAATGCTCCGCGAGTATCGAGCATCGCGACGTCGGGACCACCATGTCGTGTAAGCGGTCATGAATGACGGTTGATGCAGGATACCATAGTGATAGTCCACTCGTTCGAAGAAGTTGTGGACGAGAATATCGGTATACGGCCGAGGGGGCAGTGCACGAGTAGCTTGTAGCACACCAGCTGGGAGATCGAGAGCTTCCGAGTCGTCTGTTGACTGCTGCGTGCTCTATTAGAGCGTCAAGTCAGTAGCAGAAAATAATCTTGGATACTCAATTTGTTTACCATGACTGTTTCAAACATGCCGCTGTTGACGTATTCGAGGGCGTTGACTGCAGCAGCCGTATCTGGGAGCGAGATAGAATCATCTCCTGAACTCGTGGTTCTCGCTGTCTCAGGCTCTGCATGTGACTGCTCTAGAAGAGGATTTCTCGATGAGATACTACAGTATCCGCGTGGCAGCTTGTACTAGACCAGGCTCCTTGACAACATGGACGTATCAAGCGATGAGACTACTCACTATGCCCGCTTCGCCGCGGTAGAAGTCCCAAAGTCGCACAGGTGGGCGGTTCTGCGGCTCTGGCAGTGATTACACGGCCACCGACGGTCGCACTTCTTCTTCCTACGCTAACACTCGATGCAGGCCGTCGTCGTGCGACCGCGCCGTCGCTTGGTGCCATGTAGCTGGGGATCCATTCCGAAGTCGAACATTGGTGACGAACGGAAGAGGCTTGTGAAAGCGACGTACAGCGGGAAATATGCGTTTTTGTCGGATTTGAACTATCCCATCCACTTCGTTATCTTGCGCTGGCGTCGAATCATGTTTCTTTTGTCAGCGCCAAGCGCGATCTATCGCGGGGAAAGATGACATTTGTCGGAGTGAGCAGTCTCAGGATTTATTTTCTTACTACCGTCGTGCTGTCGGCTGCAGGGGTCTATCACTATGCACTGTCGGAAAATACTCATGTCATCGGAATAAACAGTCAACAAGTTGATTCAGAGTTCAGATGTAAAAGTATAAGAAGATGCCATGATGGTCCTGCTTGAACAAATTCTAACCACCAGCAAGTCAAGCATTTGATATTCATCACCTCCCAACAGTCATAGAATTCCTTTCTTCCACGCTCCAACCAACCACAAAAATGGCTTCTCAAAACCTCGTCTGGTTCATCACCGGAGCAAACTCGGACTTCGGCCTGCTCCTTGCTCAACTTGCGCTGTCCCAGGGCCACACCGTTATAGCCACAGCCCGCAGCCTCTCCAAGTTACTCCAGTCACTTCAAGGGAACCCCAACGCGGACCTGGTCAAGCTCCAAATTACAGCTCCTGCTTCTGAAATTACTGCCACAGTTGACTATTTCGTCTCCAAGCACGGTCGAATTGACGTCCTTGTCAACAATGCTGGTTTTGGACACATGGGAGCTGTTGAAGAGGTTTCGGACAAGGAAGCCCGCTATCAGTTCGACGTCAACTTCTTCGGGCTACTCAACACTACTCGAGCAATCATCCCCCACATGAAGAAGCAGGGATCTGGAGTCATTGTGCAGATCTCCAGTGGCGCTGGTTTGTGGGTGGGTCAAGGCGGCCCGATCTACGCAGCGTCCAAGTTCGCCGTCGAAGGCGTAACTGAAGGCATGAGCGCGGAAGTGAAGCCTTTTGGTATCAGGGTCCATATCATCGATCCCGGTATTTTCAGAACTGACTTCCTGAAGCCCTGCGCTGAGGTCAAGAACGTTGCCATGAGCAAGGAGGGATACCTGGACATTGCCGCTATTCTTGGCGGGATGCACGGGAAGCAGCCCGGCGACCCCGAGAAGGGAGTCCAGCGCATCTTTGATGTTGTGACAGGGACAGGAATGGGAGAAGTTTTAAAGGACCAGTTGAGAGTTCCTCTTGAGTCTGATTGTTCTGGCATGCTGCAGACCAAGATCCAGGCTCTTACCGAGACAATGGAAAAGTCACGGGATATTCTGCTATTCTGCAAGACTACTATTCCGCAAAACAACTATTCTGCAAAACAACTATTCTTCCCTGCATCCAAGGTAATCATCTTAATAAGTTCGAGAACATCCTAGAAAGTGGCGCAATAAGGCCGGTCAGGTGTATGCTTTGGCACTTGGCGATTGGCGACATCAGCACAGAATGCCCATAGTGTTGAAATGAGAATTGAGTAATTAATTAAAGAGTCACATCTATAAGGAAGGGTATAAGCTTGACTATATATAGTATATAGATTATAAGGGATTAGACTAATATTTGCCCTTTTTAGTACTCCTACTTAAACCCTTTATAACTTACTTCTAATCCTATCTTCCTTCTAATTTCTCTAGCCCTATTAAAACCTATAAAATACTATTATAAGTAAAAGTAAGAAAAGGAGTCTTCCTTTTAGACTTTTATAAGCTAGATATAGTTTTTAGCTTATAAGTCTTAATTTTATATTTTTATATTTCCTACTAAAGCCTAAGTTTATACTTTCCTTAGTAAGTATATAAAGTATTAGTTTTTTCCTTTATTTATTCTATTAATTAAGTATTATACTTTAGTTTTTATATTTTCTTTTTATATATAGAGGAATAAGTTTTATTAGAATTTATATAATATTATTATAATATATATATTTATATTAATATCTTCCTTAGGGTTAAGATTATAAATAAGTAAGTATTTTCCTTTAGTTTAGTTTTAGATAATAATAATAATATAATAGTATTATAGTTTAGTTTCCTAGTTATTTTAGTATTATATTTAATTAACTTATTTTATACTAAAGAAATTAATCTATATATATTTTCTAGCTTTTAGAGATTTATAAAAGTTAATAATAATATTTTAATAAGTTATATTAAGGAAGTAATTTATTTAGTTTACTTTATATTATATATAATTAAATAAAATAGCCTTTAGATAAATATATAAAGCTTATATAAAATAGGTAAATTAAGTAAGAAAGTTAAGGAAGTTTTTACTAAGTAATTAGGGATTATTTAGTAACTTAATAAGTAGAATTAACTAATTTATTCCTATTTTCTCCTACTAATTATAAGGGAAATAATAAGAAACTCTTAAAGATTATAAAGGGAAATTATAAGAACTAATAATTTAAATATATATATTTATTCTTCTATAGAATATTAATTAATTAAGTAATAATAGGTTTATAATTATAAGTATTTATATATAATTAATCTAAGTTTTTTACTTTCTAAAGTAATTACTAATTAAGCTTTAATTTACTAAAGTTTACTTAGGTAATTTAAGTTTACCTAGGGTTTATATAAATAATTTAAGTTTAGCTAAAGTATATATAGATAATAATAATAATCTTAATCTTAACCTAAGAATTCTTTTTATCTTAATTAATAAGTCTTAATACTTTATAGAAAGTAAAGAAATCTATCTTTAGTAAAGCTTTAATTAGTCTATTTATAACTTACTTTTTTATAGAAATATATTATATTATTATATCTCTAGAGACTATTTTTTCCTTAATAAAGTAATATTAAATATTAATATACTTTATCTTAATATAGAACTATAGGTTTTTAAATATTATAATTATACCTTAGTTATCTCTATAAATAATTATTATACTAATATTATTTATTAATATAAGTTCTTAGAAGAGGTTATATAGCTAAATAGCTTTCTTTATTACTTATATTTACTCTATATACTTAGCTTTATATAATAATAGAGTAATTATTAGTTATTATTTTAAGCTTTAGCTAATTACTCTAAATCCTAGGTTAAAGATATAGTTAACTATTAACCTTTTAATCTTAAGGTTATTAGCTTAGTCTAAGTTAATATATTTAGAGAGTAATTAAATATTATTACTAAGGTATAATTCTATTTTTACTATTCCTTTAAGGTATTTTAACAGCAGAAAGTAACTTAGAATAATACCCTAAATTAATAGTAATTCCTTAAGAAGGTATATAGTAAAGCATTATATAGGTATCCTTATTAGCCAGCCTAAAGCTACACTAGATTACATATATATAGTATAATAATCTTATGTTTAGAACCCTTTAGTAGGAAAGCATCTTATAGGAATAATTATTAAGTTAGGGTAGGAAAAGAATATTAGTAAGGCATTAAAATAGCCTACTATTAGCTTAATAATTAGTATATAAGAGATAAAGGATAAATAGTAATTTGTATTATAATCAGAAAAGAAGGATCTTAAATTCTCTTATAAAATAAAGGCAAAGGACTTAAGCTTTAAATTTAAAGTAATCTCTATAGTCTCTCTATAAAAAGGGAAGAATTTCTCTTAAAAATAAAAATAAAAATCTCTCCTTAATCCTAATAATAATTCCTTTATAATCCTCTTATAACTATCCATTTTACCCTTATTAAATCTCTACTAGTAACTTATTAGCCTACCTATCTAAGGATCCCTATTATATACTTTTCCTATAATCTAATAATTATCCTTAATTAGTCTAGGATTATACATAAAGAAAATACCTCCCTATTATAGAAATCTAAATAAAGAAATAAGTATATATAGTAAGAAATATCTTATAATAGCTTCTTCTAGTTTAAATTTAGTAAATAAAGGAAATCTATTTAATAATTTGCCTTCTTATTCTTAAATTTATCCCTCCATTAGAGTATTATAATTATATTAAGAGAATAACTACTTCCTTTCTCCCCTTAGATAGTATTATTTCTCCCTAGTAATCTTTATAATTATAAGTAGTATAACCTAGCTATAAGTAAAGTTAATAAGTTCTTCCTATTAACTAAAGAAGATTAAACCTTCTAAAATAAAAATTATAAAGGTCTTTAACTTAGGTAAATAAAATATTAACTACTTAGTAATCTAAGGTAAACTTATTAAGTTAGTCCTAATAGTTATTTTCTTTACTTTATTATTTATTTTAGAATTATAATATATTTTCTACTTTTCCTTAACCTTTTAATTATCTATATAGATAGGGAAAGTATTACTAATAATTTAACTTATTAAGATTATTAGAGTTTAAGATATTTAGATCTTTATAGGTATATAGATTAATAATATATTCTATATTAAGATATTACTTCTTCCTAAGCTCTTAAATACTTTTCCTATTAAAGTATTACTTCCTAGAGTCTATAGAAACATTTAAGCTTAAGTAGATATCTTTAGTAAGAATAGTAATAAAGATTTAATCCTTTTAATTACTTCCTTTAGCTTTAATACTAATCTTACTAAGAGCTATCCTTTCTTACTTAAGGTATTATCCTTCTCTAAAGGTTCTATAATTAAGAGTACTTTTAAAGGAGTCTAATTAGGGGAATTACTTAATAAGGAAATTATAATTAGGATTCTTCTAGTTTAGTAAACTAAGATTAAAGACTATAAAGAGGAAGAAGAGATTTAAATTAATAATTATTATAAGGAATTACTAAGGGAATTACTTAATAAAGAAATTATAATTAGAACTTTCTTAGTTTAGTAAGCTAAGGCTAGAGACTATAAAGAGGAAGAGGGGATTTAGATTAGTAATTATTATAGTAAGTTACTAAAGCTAAGTAAGATAATACTTCTTAATATATTATAATTATAATCTATTAAAAGTCTTTTAATAATATTATATTTCTTCCTTAAGTAAGCTTTAATAAGATTAATAAGTATTATAAACTTAATTCTATTAATATCTAATTAATATATAAATAAGCTTTAAATCTTCTATTTAAAAGGTAGAACTAGGTATAAAATTAGGTAATATTAATCTAGGATCTTACTAAATCTTATTCTTAACTAAAGGACTATTAGAAATTTACTATAGTTTATATAAATATTTAATATTTAAAGCTACTTATCTATTAGTAGGAATTAGTATAGAGTATTAGAAGATTACTTAATTATATATTTAGTATTTTCTTTCTTATACTTAAAGTCTTTAATTCTTAGTTCTTCTATAATTGTATAATTAAAAAAGCTTTTAATCTAATTAAGCTTAAGTATTTAAATTCTTCCCTTATTTCCCTTCTTTACCTTTTTAATCTATTTAATCTTTTAGTCTTAGAAGTAAAAGGTAAATCTAGCTTCCTTAGGCAATTTTTCTAAGGCTCTCTAAATAGTAAGACTTTTTATAGTAATATTTCTATTAATTATTTATCCCTTTAATAAACTAATTAACCTTTAGATAATTAAAGTAATAAGGAATATTCTAAGATAATTATATTCCTATTAACTATCTTAATAAAAAGTAAGTATTCTAAAGATAAGGAAGTTATAGAATATACTATTTTTAGCTAAGATCTCTCTCTAGGCAGTAATAATAGCTATAAATTACTCTTTCTTCCTATTCTCTAAAGTATTAAAAATATAGAGATAAGTATTTCTTATATTCTAAATATAAATAACTTAATAAGTCTAATTACTAAAATAGATAATCCTAATAAGGAATTAGCAATTAAACTAAGTTTCTTATAGTAGTTAGAATCCTAAGATAGATTAATTCTTTATAATATTAGTCTTTTCCTAGATTAGCTTAGTTAAGTACTTAGATTATCCCTATTAATTACTTTAGACTTTAGAAGTATTAAAATTAAGATTACTAAGGGTAATAGTAACTAAGTCTCTTAGGTTATAGATTATTAGGTAAAGGAATATAATAAGGCTAAAATTAGTTAATATTTTATTATTCTAAAGATTACTTAGGAATTCCTATAGATTAGTATAGTATTCCTTTTAGGAGCTAAAGTCCTTCTTACTATAATCTAAGTAATATTAAATAGATTTAACCTAGGCTTAGATTTCTTCTTTATCTCTAAGGGTAAAGTAATATAAGTTAATATCTTCTTAATATAACTAATTAAATTAAGATAAATAGAAGAAAGGTTATTTATTTAGGAGTTAATTAAGGGGTATATTAAATAGTATTTTATTATAATATAGAAAGCTCTTCTTACCCCCTTTATTATAGATAAATCCTTTATAGAGTATTAATTCTTTATTAGAGCAGAAGAATTACTTAATCTTTTTAGTATTATTAGAAGTAATTATTATAATAGTATTTTAAAGTATATAGAGATTCTAAAAGATAAATAAGTTATAAGAAAGTAAGGAATAAAATAATTATTAAAATCTAAGTTTAAAAGGAAGAGAATTAAAGTATAGAAACTAGAGTTATAGTATAAGCTTTACTTTAGGGCTAGAGTATAAAGAGGAAGGCTTATATATTAGTATTTTTAAGAAGCTATATATTTAATGTTTTCCTTACTATAGATTATTACTTTACTTATAATAGTAAATTATAGTAATAATAGTTATTATTTACTAAAATACTTTACTAAATTTACCTTATTTAATATAGTAAATATAAATACCTATTTTTTAAAATATTTCTTTTTTTATAAATAGCTTTATTAAATTAGCTCTAAGGCTTAAATCTTATTACTTAATACTTCTTTAGTTATACTTCTTTCTTTTTCTTCCTTAGATTTATTATTTCCTTATAGCTTTCTTTAATTTCTTTTTTTCTTCTTTTTTTTTAGTAGCTTAGCTAGCTATAATAGCTACTTATTAAGATAAGCTTCTTATTCTCTTAAGTCTCCCTTAATTAAAGCTCCTAGATATTTATTATTTTACTAAGTACTAAATTAATTCTAGTTTATTTAATTATTAGGCTAATACTTACTAGAAAGATTATAATATTATTCTCCTTAAACCCTTCTCTATATTATACCTTAATTTAATTCCTACCTTAGTAAATTCCTTTTTCTTTTTTCTATTTAAGTAAGTAATCTAATATAATACTTTTCTAAGTCTTAAAATTATTCTAAGTTTAGTTCTATAGTTTTTAGGCTTTTAATTATCTTAGCTACTTAATATATATAAAGTTAGATATTTAGTTCCCTTCTTCTAGTAATTACTTATCTTTCCTTATTTAGTTCCTTTAATAACTTCCTTTCTATAATTTAATAATTACTTCTAGAATTAAACTTCTAGTAATCTATACTCTTTAGTCTATTTTTATCCTAGCTAAATAGGCTTATCCTAATAGTTACTTCTTTACTACCTTTTCTTTTTAGCCTTATTATTTTAAGGCTTTTATTATTACTTTTATTAGAATTATTAACCTAATTATATACTATTATTATATCTATAGCTATTTATTAATATTAACTTATTTTTAAGAGTATATTTTAACTCCTTTCTATACCTATATCTCAGTTTAAAACTTTATAAATAGTTAATATACTAATTATATTTAGTATAACTATTCTAATTATAATTAGAAGTTTCTCTCTAAATACTTTACTTTAGGTTATTAAGAAGATCTTTAGAAGTTCCCCTTAGGTAATAGAATTATTATTCTAAATATATTAACTTCCTTTACTTCTAATATATTTAATCTTTATTCTTACTCTTAAATTATCTTAGAGTATTCTTCTAAGTTTAATAGTTTATTTAATACTAAAATCTATAGATAGACTACTTAGGTTTCTATTTAGACTCTTTATAGTAAATATTAAGCTTTTTAGTAAGTTAAATTAGTAATTCTCATTAGAAGACTTCTTCCTTAGAATAAGTAATAAGTAATAAATACTTAATATCCTATATTATTACTTAGTTATTATTACTTTCTTCTTTTCTAGATAGGCTCTCTTTTTCCTACTTTTCCTTTATTTATAAAGTTTATTTATCTTTTAGTAAATATAAAGTTTAGTCTAAGTAATTATTTTAGGGTCTTTTCCCTTTATAGATATAGTTTATCTAGTCTTCTTTAGTAATCCTAATATCTTCTTCTTCTTTATTCTTCCTTATATAGTAATATTACTATCCTTAGCTAATACTATATCCTAAGTATCTTATTAGATACTTAGATAGCTATATACTAATCCCTAGCTTTCTTAGTTATCTCTAGGATATAGACTTAGAAATCTCTTCTAAGCTCTTTCTATAGTTAAATAATAGGTTCTAGTTTAAGGTTATTTAATAAGGAATTAAACTTACTTAGCTTATAAAGTATATTATATAATGCTTCTTTATTAGACTCTTTATCCTTATTATTAGATAGTAATCCTATTATTTCTTTATTATTAAAGCTTATCTATTAACCCTAAGAATCCTTCTAAAAAGCCTTTAGTTAATCTTTATAATAAGTCCCTAGAAGTTTAATTCTTATAAATATCTTAAGCTTATAAGTCCTAGTCTTAATAAGGGCTTTATAAATCCTATATAGTCCTATCTATCTTAGCTTAAGCTTTATAGTAAAAGATAAATTATTATAGTTTTATATATTATACTAAAGGACTAAGTCTCCTAGTAATAAGGGTATTTTTCTTATCTTAAAGGTATTTAACTTATTAGTCCTCCTAGCTAAAGTCTATTAATATTCCTTAACTTTTGCTTAGGCTACTTTAATATCTTTCTTATATCTTTCTAAGATTTATATTCTAGCTAGGATCTTATCTTCTCTATCCTTAATATTATCCTAATTAATAAGTCTTTAGGTAGGAACTTTAACTTTAAAAAGAAGAATAAGTTCCTATCTATAAAGGAGCTAGAATAGAGAATAGCTATATAATCCTTAGATTGCTAATCTATCTACTAGAAGAGCTAGCTTAACTAAATCTATCTATTTCCCTAGCTTCCTAAGCTTCTTAAAGTAATTAGTTATAGATATATACTTAACTTTAATTAACCTATTTAACTTAGAGTTATAAAATAAGATTTTAAATATTATAATACTTAGCTTATTTAGTTTATCTAGGATTCCTTTTATAAGCTCCTTTCTATTATTAGTAATAATTTTAACTAATATCTTATAATAGTAAATAATCCTCTTAATAAATCTTCTAATATTAGTAATAGTAAAGTTACTAATAGCTATAGCTTTAATCTACTTAATTAGATTATATCTAGCTTCTAATAAGAACTTTATACCTTTATTAAGAAGTAAGTATTACCTATTAATATAAATCTTTATTATTAAGTATTATAAAGCTATTAGCTTTACCTCTTTAACTAGCTTTTACACTAAATACACTTAATATATTAAGTACTCCTAAATAACTATCTCTATAGACTATTTTATCCCTTACTAAAAATAGTACTAAGAGATAATTTTTATTATTACTTCTTACCCTTTATAACCCCTATAATAGTAATATAATATTATAAGATACTTTTAAAGGTCCTTATTATTAATAATAAACATAGGGTTATTTCTTTCCTTCTGTCTTTATTTCTAGATTTAATTTCCCCTAATAAAGAATAGTATTACCTTTATTCTTAGTTTCTTAAAGTCTCTTACTAATATTTCTTTAAGTCTTTCTAGTATTATAAAATACTTAGCTAGGATAAGCTAGTCTCCCTTATAATTATTTATAAGAGGGTTATTTCTTAGCCTAAAGAGAATAGCATTAAGATAAGTATTAATTATATCCTTAATATCTTACTTAGCTTCTTAATCTATAAAGTCTAAAGGTCCTTATCTCTTCCTTAATAGACTATCTATAACTATATTCTTCTTTCTTAGGATATATTTAATAGTAAAGTTAAAAAGCAGTATATAGCTTATCTATTTAATAACTATAGCTCTTAGTATATTATTTACTTAATTATTTAGTTAGTTTATTAATACCCTAGAATCTATCTCTAGAATGAATAAATAACTATAGATATATATATATATCCTTTAGATAGTATAAAGAGTTCCTTTATACTCTAGCTTATTATATTATACTTCTTCTTAGTATTAGTCTAGGTTCTAGATTTAAATCTTATAAGATAATACTTTCTTTAAATAACCTATATTAAGATAGCTCTCTATCTAAGTATACTAATATTAATTATTAGAATTACTTCTCTTATTCCTTTTAAAAGATTAAGGATTATAAGAATAAGGGTAAATATAATCTTTTCCTTTAGTAGTCTTATTATAGCTATCTAATCTTTCCCCTAGTCTTAAGTAATATCTTTCTTTAGTAATAAGGTAAGAAGCTATATAATCTAAGTATAGTTCTTAATTTAGATTCTATAGTAATTAGTAATACTAAGGAAGCTTTTTACTTTAGTTAAGGAATAGTATTTCTCCTATTTAATAATCTTAATAACTTTATCTTCTATAGGCTTCCTTCTACTTATATTATAGATATATCCTATAAGAAGAATAGTCTTCTAGTACTAAGCTAACTTCTTACTAGTAATTAAATAGTTAGTTAACTCTATATTAACTAGAATTATATTAAGATTAATAAGGTACTTTAGGATAAACTTCCTAACTCTAGGAAAACTTTCCTCCTTATTATAATTAGTCTTTAGGCCTTTAATACTAATATTATCTAGGAAAGCTCTTACTTTATCTAGGAGAAGATTAAGAAGAATTCTTATTATAATCTTAGTAAACTAAGCTACTAAGTTTATAGCTTTCTATAGTAATATATATAGTCTTATTAGGCCTATTAGAGTATTAAAGGTTATTAAATCTTTACTTTTTTTATCTAGCTTTACTTAGTTATATCCTAAGAAAAAGTCTAATATAGAAAGGATTCTATATATCCTAAACTCAGCTAAGAAGTTATCTATTCTAGGAGGAATTATACTATCTTAGATAATATAAACATTATATTATTTTACTAAATTAATAAAGTATAATTCTTTATCCTTCTTTATAATAAGTATCTAATAATTCCTATAGGAACTATAACTTTTCTTAATAATCCTATTCTTTAGTTATATTTTCAAAAGGTTAATAACTTTCTTCCTACTCCCTTAAGGAATTACTATATTACTATAATACTAAGTATTATATAGAGTGATTTTAATAACTTAGGGAAATACTACCCTAGGGTTAATTTCCCCTTTTTCCTTAAAAGTCTAAGCTAAAGCTTTTTCCTTATTAAAGAGGATTTATTATAGAATATCTCTTTCTTTATCTTAAAGAGTATTTCTTATCTAGTTAATAATATTTCTTAGCCTTTCTCTAAAGAGCCTAGAACCTTTCTTAATCTTTAAGAACTTAGGTATAATATAGTTAGAATAGAGTAAATCTTACTCTAGGTTTTCTTTAATCTCTTCTTATTTCTTTTCCCTTTAGAATAAGTTTCCTTTAAGTATAAATTTATTAGAAGGGATATTATCCCTTAGTAAAACCTTATTAGCCTTTCTTTTATATATTATATTAACTTAAATTATTATATCTTTATAGTTAATATCTAGACTTAGTTATTATACTTTAGTAATTCTAATTATTATTAGATTATTATTCTTTATTTAATCCTTAAGAATAATTTTAAAGATTTTCTTAACTATCTTTTTATTAATATATCTAATAAAATACTTAATATTATCCTCTTCTAAACTATAAATATTTACTCTTTCTAATTTAGAAGGAACTCCCTTACTTACTTTACCTTTCTTAGTACTTCTTTAGTAATAACTAAGAGTTCCTATCTAATTCTACCTAAAACTAGGGATATAATCTTAATATTTCCTAACTAGCAGTAAATTAATATCTTACCTAGAAGGGTCCTATAGTTAAAGATAGCCTTTATACTCTTAATAAAGAGTATTCCTAAAATAAATAGGATTAATACTATAGAGATTAAGGCTATATATATTATTTAGTTAATAAAGATATTACCTAAATAGACTTTAGCTTTAATTACTCTTACTATTATAATATAGTCTTTTAAGAAGGAAATAGTCCTAGCTTTAATAGACTTAATATTAAGCTTATTAATCTTAATAATATAATCTAATATAATATTCCCTTTAGCTCTAGTATTAATAATAGCTTCCTAAGTATAACTATCTAGATTCCTAAGTCTTACTTATAGCTTTAGGAAGTCTTAGTATAGTAAAATCATTCTTAAGTCTAAAGGTTAAATTAAGATTAGATTAATTTATATAATTATATTATAAGATACTTTTAAGTCTAGTCTCTTAACTTCCCTTCTATAGGAAATTTTCTTTATTAAGTTATAGCCTATTACTAAATAGTCCCCTAGAGTAAGATAAGAATTATTATAGGATTCTAATAGTAATCCTTTTAGACTAATAATAATAGTATTAACCCTATAGTATTAAGATAATTTATTAAAATAAGCATTTAAGAAGCTTAGATTAATCCATCCTATAATATTACTTATTTTAACTTTCCCTATTCTTTTCATTTTATAGGAAGAGTTAAAATCTATTTAAACAGTCTCTATAATTCCATTAGTAAGGTTAAACAGTTCTCTAGCTATAAATCTTCTGAATTCTAGGTTATTTATAATAATCTAGGGAAGAGTAACTCTAATCTTTATAGTTAAGACTCTTTACTTTAAAGTAGTCCTATTCTTAAGCTTTATAGTTAAGTAGGAATCTTCCTTAGGTTCCTTTTTTATAATAGCTTTAGCTATCTTTTAATCTTCTAGGTCTATTAGCTTAAGGATCCTTAGGGTTACTATTAGGATAGGATAGCTTTAATTAACTTCTAGCTCTTTATTATCTATTCTTATTCTCTTATTAGTAGCTATATTAAAAGTAATATTATTATTTAAGATATCTTTTAATTCCTTAAAGCTTCCTTTATTAATTAGAATAATATTTAACTTTATTATCCTATTAATAAGATCCCCTTCTTAGAGCTTAATCCTTCTATTAACTCTATTAATAATTATATCTTTATAAAGAGTATCTTAATTCTTCTTTATAAAGTTAATTATAAGGTTATATTCCTCTTAATTAGGATTCTAATTATAAATAGTAAACCCTAATATTATTCTATTAAGAAAACTTATAGTTAGTAACTTTTAGAACTTCCTTATCTATATAATAGTAAGCTTCTTAACTCCTCTAAGGAGTCCTATCTTCTAGACTAACTTTAGAAGAAGAATTACTTCTTTTTATCCTACTTAGGCTATATTAACTTTAGAGTTAAAGTTATAGTATTTAGCTTTCTTATCCCTCTATAATTTATAATATTAGCTTAGAAAATAGCTTAAAATTCTATAATAGAAACACTTTAGCTATTTCTATCTATAGTTAGTATTAATAAGGATATTCTAACTATCTATTCTATAATATTCTATATACTTAGACTAATTATAATTAATAGATAGATTATTAATAGGAAGATTAAAAAGTTTCTACTTATTAAGTATTCCTTAGAGTATAGTAATAAGATATACTTCTATATCTTTATACTACTTTATAGAATTAATACTTAAGTCCTAGACTATTTAGGTTAGGGAATTAATTACTATATCTATAGCTAGCTTACTTAGAGGCAGGGTTTACTATTCTATGTCTACTTCCTAAGATCTTTTCCCTAGACTAAATTCTCTCTCTTAAGGTTCCTTAATTAGGTCTTTAAAAGACTAGTCTTATTCTAGTAAGCTTATAATAAGATTAACTATAGTATTATATAGCTTAGATTATAAAGCTTAGATTAGGATATTCTTCTATTAATATACCTAAATAATAACCTTATAAAGTAGTATATAGAAGATAGTATAAGAGTTTCCTTCCTTGAATTCCCCACTATTATTAATAGTATTATATAGCTCCCTATAAGTCTTAAGCTAAATAAGGATTTCCTTATCTATTATATTCCTTATAGACTGAGTATTTATCTTAAGGACCTTTTAGAGGAGTTAAATCTATTATTCCTTATTATCCTCCTTAAAGTCTTTAAGAAGCTTTACCTTAATTTATTCCTAGGTACTATACTTAATAGCCTTTAGGACCTTTATCCTAATATCTTTATAGATAAAATATAATATTAGTTAAGCTTTCTTTTTATCTAAGTAAACTTATCCTTTAATATAGTTTTTAAATATCCTTAGGTAGCTAAAGATATTAGTCCCCTTAAAGATATAGTTAAATATATAGATTAGGATAAGAACTTTAGGTTCTTTACTTATCTTCTCTTTCTTTATTAAGTCTAAAAGTATTAAGCCTATCTTATTAATCTTAGAGTTAAGTTTAATTAGTATTAAGATTAGTAAATAATCCTTAATTAAGAGTACTATAAGTACTAACTAAGACTTTATATATATATTAAATTAAATTAATTTTATAGGTATACCCTTTATAAATATTAAATAGAATACCTTCCTTTTCCTTCTTCTCCTTTCTACTTTAATAATAGTAATAAAATTATAATTATAGCCCTTAGAATTCTTACTTATTAAAGAGTAATTCTTTCCTCTAGATATAACCTTTAGTAATTATACTAAAATAAAGTCTTAATTATACTATCTTTCTTAGGAGAATAATAGTATAATTAAGAAATAAAATAAATAATAAATAAATAAAAATACTTAATAAAACTTAGGTTA